>VXBU01018236.1:162664-255443 GCA_013400315.1 Bombycilla garrulus | reverse complement strand
CACCCTGCCCCAGCCAAGAGACCCGCGCCCGCCTCCCCCTCCTCATGTGCACTGCCTCATCTCGCTGCCGGTGCCTTCACTCGCCCTCTGTGAAAAAAAAACGAGGTCGATCCCCTCAAGTTACAGCGTTTTGGCTGTTATTATTGTGCCTTGTACTCCCGGGAGCTTTGGTGCCTGCGGGCTTTCAGGCCTCTCCGCAGCTGTGTGACGCGATGCGCCACAGATTGTGTGCAAAAAAAAAAAATTAAATAAAAAAAAAAAAATCTGATTTTCGTCTAAGCGCCGCTTGACTTGCAAGGGAGGGGAAACGGCCTTGCAAACCCATCTGACCATGGCCTTAGAAGTCACAAGTTGCACCGCCAGATAAAGAGCTGAAAACCACCGGAACAGAGTGAGGAAGCCTGGGCGCTGGATGAGGCAAAGCTGATGAAGCAGGAAAATGGATTAAGTCATTACAGTTGTGTGATGCTAGGAATTTTTAATTTTTTTGTTAAATATCTGACTTATTGCTATGGTATCTACAAATTATTCCTTAACCTAGATGATTGATGCAAAACAATCAGAGATTCCAGGCACAGCAGCTGCTAATTATTAGTGCTGGCAGTACAGTGCATAACACACTGCAGAGTTGTTATGAATGTGATTCTATCTGTCCAATTTAACAAACAACAAAATTAAATTTAGCTGCAATTTTTAATTCAGCAGTTTTATATAAATGAATATAATCAAGTATATTATGAAGCATATACAAAATTTGGCAATAAGTATTGTAAGTATAATTTAGGTTTGTATAAAGCATAAGCAAAACCGACTGGGGTACGGGGCGGGCTCCTCACCCTGCCTCACGTACAAAGCGGTTTACACCAAAATCCATACTTATATACTATATGCTAATACATAGCCATCAATATTCCAGTAATTCTCCTCCTACTTTCAATTCCTAAAATCTACGTCACTATCTTGCATTGCTCGTGCTCTACTGGTGTTAAGGGGTCTTTCAACCCTTTTGGGGGTCTTCTTTCCAAGGAAGGCTCTCCTCTTCATCATTGTCCGCTGGGTGACCCTTCGGGTGGCACATGCGCACTAAACTTTAGATTACATAATCAAGCATATGTCCTAAAAATAAACTTAATTATTTCGTAAAGAAGCCCAATTCAAGCTGTGTACCTGGAGTTGTCCCAGGCTGGCTAACTCCTAGGCCCAAGACTTTTTGGAAGGTCTGTCGGTTTCAATCCTACATCCTGTATCTCCCTAAATTGAGAATCATCTCAAGGCCGAAGTCTTATTTTGAGACCCTAATTATTTGCATCCTGCATTTAACTACTCTCTGCTGACATCTGCAAGAAGAGTCCATCTGTTTTGTCTCACTATTTGATGTCCCTGTATTGCTTTATAACAATTATTTCCTATCGATATGGTTATCATATTGCTAATATTGTTATGGCTTAATTAGCACGAATCAGATTCATTTATCACAGAGGCCATGTCAGGAGAGAGAAGGGAAAAGCTTGCCCTTAAAGAAGGTGCAATAAAACTGTCTCTGAGGTGCCATTCTCAATTAAAAACGAGTGATATGGTTCAGTGAGAAGAACTGCTGCACAAGGAGATCTGAAAACAACCACCATTTTCTGACCAGTGTATAAATGTTCCCTCACTGTAAGGGACAAAAGTGTGTATGTCCTGAAGCAGGATAGTTTAGATGCTTTCAAATTTATAGAAGATTAACACATATATGTTTTCTATCCTTATAATGGTCATTTCTTCACAGTTCCTGTTAAACTACATGGCTTGTTTTCTACAGTGGATGTGATATTGCTTCTCTGTTCTGTCAGCTATTTGATGGTTTGAGTTGTAGTCAGGGCAGATCCTTGATCACTTTCGATATGATTCAAGAGAAAACATATACAAATCAGACACAAAATATTCCCTGCTCTGTTATTCCAGCTGTTCACACAACTGAGGATTAGCTCTTATCTTTAGTCCTCCTCTGTAATTCCAAGCAACTGTTCATTAGCGTGGACTCTCAGATGAAGCCAGACGTAAATAAAGACCCTGACTGTACAGCCAGGCGCGCACAAGGGTGTCACAGGGTCTGTCACACTGGGCTTTGGCCAGGAGACAAGAGGCTTTGCAAGCAGCTGCAGCAAAGATGCAGCAAAGATGCACCACGTTCATGTTTTGAAAGCTGATGGGGAAAGTGAACAATCAGTCTTGATATGTGTCGTATTTTTGAGACAGGATGAAGCATGACAGTGGATGAGTCATGCTGTATTTTAAAGAAAACTTAGAGGATTCTCCAGTTAGCAGTTAATTCTGTCAATAAATAATGTCTCAATGGACTGAAGTCCTGGAAATAAATAGGAAAAATGCAGTACTAGGAGTGCATCACCAGTCCAGCTAAAACAAGGCAGGGAGATCAGAGACTGTGAGGCAGAAAACACAATCATAAGTGACTTCAATAACTCAAATTAAGTTGGTTAAATGTCACAGGAGGGGGCAGGGCTGGGGCTAACATTTTAGGAAGTATCTGTGACTGCTCGTTGGAAAGCCAGAAGAGGAGAAGCAATCCCTGGTCCTAAAGAGTCTCATATTATTGACAGAGACCCACACTGTAGCAGGAATTGTAGCATCCTTGGTTTCAACAGCCTTGTAGCACAGTGACAAAGCAAATCAGTAGTATTCTGCTTTCTTTTCAAAAACAGAGGAGCACTATAAAACAAGACACACCTTTCATTAAAAGGGAATAAAAGAAAGGACTTGCAACCTCTGATGAGTTAAGTACAAAACTGTAAGAAGGATCCAGAAGGAAGTTTCAGAAGGAAGTTGCAAAAGTTTTAAGAAATATTAGCAAATCTTCCTAGAACAAATCAGGAGGCCTGCTGGAGTTTGACAGCTCTGTCAGGCAAATAGATTGTTCCATATACAGAAGAAACAACTGGAGAAGATGCAGCCATGAAAGAAAAGCTGAATTTATTCTTGCATTTGTGAATGGGATAGATGAGCATGAGTAAACTCCAATAATGGGAAGCTTCTTTAAGGGGAATAATTAGGAAAACATGTCTTGGATTACAGTGCAAGTATAAAAAATGAAGGAATGCATTAAGAAGTGAACAGCAGCCAGCTGCTGGGACCAGATGTGTTCAAACACCAGTTGTCAAGCAGCTCAGGGACAAAGTACTAACTGCTGTCTCTGACTTCTCACTTAAAGTTCCCTTGGTGTCAGGGGTCTGGAGAGTTGCTCATGTGACACCAGATTTTTTAAAGGATTTTGGAGAAGATTGTGGAAGCTGTAGACCTGGAAGCCCAATTTCCTTGATAGACAAATAAGTAGAAATTATGCTGAAGAACAGAAAAAACTTAGTGGCCACATAGAAAAGAATACACATTAGGGGAAGTCATTATGGTTTTTTTAAAGCAAATTAGTGTCTCAGGAAAGCTTTCTTTGAAGAAGTCAACAAGCTCACAGACCACGAAGATTCAATTAACTGTCTCTGATGGTTTCCAAAAAATCAGTAAGATTTCTTCCCAAAGGAAGTGAAAAATGAGGTGGCTAATGGAAATGAAACTTGGACAAATTACTGATAGAAATGGAGCTCAGTAGTGATTTACAGAATGTGTTGCTGCTAATGAGCTATTCAGGGCAGGGCTAACTGAGAAAAACTGAATGACTTTATGTTACTGATAGAGTCGGTGGCAAAATGGCAGGTGAAATTAAATCTGATAAACATGACAGGCTGACATATGACAAAAAAAATCCTGAATTTCACATATATACTGAGGAACTTTGAGTTGATTTTTACTAGTGAGAAAAAAGGCCTTGAGGTTGTGAAAGGTGGTTCTGTGAGAACATAAGTCAGGGCTCAGCAGTGCTCAAAATGGAAATTGATGACTGTTAAGATTATTATTAAAATTTATCAAGAGAGAATAGAAATTAAAAGTGCCATTGTATCAACCCCTGTTTGCACCTCCATCTTTAATTGCCTGTGCAGTTCTAGTTCAAAAACAGTATGGTAGAACTGGAATAGATTAAATAAAAATCAATAAAATTATCAGAAATAGTAGGAGGGCTTCAAAAGGGATCATGGCTGACTCAGCTGGGTTTCTTCAGTCTGCAGGGAAGAGGAGATAATATCAAAGTCTATGTAAAATCTTCAGAGATCCAAATAAGAACCAGGAATCCAGACTACTCACTGACTTATCAGACACGAGAACTGAGTTACAGCAAATGGAAAGAGAACTTGGAAGATTCAAGACAAACAAGAGGAGATAGATAGTGCTTCATTCAGTCTATAGTTAAGGCAGAAGTCTTTGCTTCAGGATATAGTGGATATCAAAACTTTGCATGGGCTTAAAAAGCAACTGAAAAATCATCAAAGACTCTTGATCTAACTCAGCAAGTTCTTGATTTGTAAGTTGCTGGAGCTGGAAAAACGTTTTGGGGAAGCACAGAACGTGTTTTCCCAGTTCTTTCTGTCCTCCTACTCATTTCTTATCCACTCCGTCTGAAACTGCTGGGCTGGGTGGAGCTTTCAGCCAATCCAATATCAGTTTTTATAGATTTAGGATTATTTTTACCTCTCAACCCCAGATGATCCAGGTGTTATAATCTCCTCAAACTATTTCTGGTGGTTAAGTAATTGCATAGGGTTTTTGCATTGCCTTTTTGTTTTGCCTTTTACAGTATTCACTGCTTTTAGTACTATATTTAAGCCCACATGGATTTTTGGCACTGCCTACTATTTTGAGAAAAAAAAATCATTAAAATCTTTAATGTGTTCTTCCCAGAAGCATTAAAAACAAATTAGCACTTGTAGATGTAGTTCTTTTCTCATTTCTGGGAGAATGCAAGTTTTCAGTGCAATCCTAAATACAACGTACGTGGAAGGAGTGCTGTTATAGGGAGTGTGTTGCTCTGGAGGAAAACATTGTACAGTGGAGAAGTCAGGGGTCTAAAGGGGTGGATGCAAAGCAATTTGTTATTCTTCAACCACCTAAGCTGGCTTTGTGGATTAATGTGAAACAGAGTAGAAATATTCATACTTCCCATTTCAACTGGTGCAGACAGGCTTAGGACTGTTGGAGTGTAGAAGTATCAATACAAACAATTTATAATGATGGTAGACCAGGTATAATTTGTGTCCTTTTGAGTTTCTTTTTTCTAGCAGAAAATATTTTCATGCAGTTCAGTGTTTTAAGTCTATTAATAATTGTACAAAGCCTTAACAGCAGAGATTGTAATGTATATATTAATAATGCATTCCCAGAGAGAAATATATTAATGCTTTTCTAAATGCTCAATTAAGCAATTACCTAATGCCACAAAGCATTAGTAACAGAGAGCAAGTACAACCTTAAATCGTTTTATAACACTGTAGATATCTAAGAGTTTTTCTAAGAAATCGAAGAGAGGAGCACATGGAGTGAAACAGTCTGTGAGGAGAGCAGCATCCAGCCAACTGTGACAAACAGCTTTGGGAGGTTGTCATAGCTCCTCCTTTGTGGCTTAGCTGGCCAGGACTGTACCATGGCCACAACACTATGGGTCTTGTGGTCTGCCACTTCCAGAAACATTAAATATGATCATAGCAGCCTGAGCCAAAAATACTTTTCTAGCTTCTTTCTTGTCCTTCTTTCTCCCTTGCCCCAACCCCTCCTGGAAATGTCCACATTAAAATATAAAACTGAATCAATCTAACACATCAAGTAAAAGGAACAGTCTGTAGATTTGTTTAGCAAGTTTTGTTTTGTATTTATGAGAATTTTAGCTTTCTTCTTCTAGAACATTACTGATTCCTGTGCAGTTTCTGTAGCAGTTATCTTTAAAATGCAGTAAAAATCACTGATAGAGTTCATCAGTTTGTGCCTGAATTTGGTTTAGGCAAATTAGTAGATTTCTTCAGAGTGAAGTGTAAGCACTTATCGCCTGCTGGTTTAAATTTCAACACTGTGGTTTTGATCACCCTGTTTGCTTAGTACATCCTCTGTAACCTTTGGTACATATGAAGCAGGGCCCTAAAAAAAGAATTGTAGGAAGTATGTACACACCACAGACCACACTCTGTTTTGTGCCATTCTTTATCAGTTAAGCAAACTTTCAAAACACCTTGTCTACCATTTTTGTAGATAAGCTACTCTGCAAAGAAATTACACATATTAGAAACGTATGGTAATTTGGGTTAGAATGGATTTCAGGAGGTCTCCTCTCCAATCTCCTTATGCAGGGTTAGCTCCGAGACCAAGTTACTCAAGATCTTATCCAGCTGGGACTTGAAAATATCCAAGCGTGGAGTTTGCACAACCTCCCTGGGCAAGCTGCCTCAACTGCTTGACTGTTGTTACATTAAAAAAAGCTTTTCCTTATATCTGATCAGAATATGTTGCATTTCAACTGATGCCCATTGTTTCTTCATCCTCCCACTGTGGACCCCAATGACCTCCTCACCGGAGAGCTGCAGTCAGATCTCTCATGCGATCCCTTACTTTCACCTTCATCCCTTCCTGTGTACATTTAAATGCCATAGGTTAGTATCTTGCAGCTAAGTTGTGGCAAGCTTGTGTTCATTCATGTCCATGCTCAGACACACAAAACACAGCCAGTCTGGGGTACCAACTTTGCAAGGCAGAACCAGTGTCTTCACTGATTCAGCCTGCTGGGAACGGCTGAAAAGCACTGGTGTGAAAACCATCACTCGAATCTTCACAGCAGCTTTGCTTGAGGTAAACCAGATCTGCAGTAATTGGAACAGTGAAGAGTCTAACGAGGCTGTGATTGAAGGAGACCTCCTGTACCTTTGGCAGCCTCCAAGAGCACTGCTGCTGCCTGAGCTGTGTTCCAGATGAGCCAGAGGCAAAAGACACTTCCTTAGTGTGAGGAGCAGAATGGCAGCTTGCTGTGAGTATGGCTGAGCTGCCACAGACAGTGAATGGATAGAATAGAGAGCTGCACTGAGGCTGCAGCTGCCCTGCACAAACACTGTCACACCGATGTGGATGTAAAGCTGTTGTAGAAGAGGAAAGTACTTTATTAGCTCTGTTTCAAGGCTGGAAGGGCTTCTCTTCAGGCAGTAGTAAAATCTGGAAAACTGAGCAGATGTGCAAGCTGTTGATTGTGTTAGTGTATGCTCTCTCAAAAGCGTTTTTACCTAATGTAAAGTCTAAGTTAACACTGTGTGGGCATAACACAGATAATGCATAATGGGGCAGCAATGCTACAGCTGCTGAACTGTAGGTACATCTGCAGGGCAAGTCCCAGGAGATGTCCTGAGATCAAAGTCTGTGTCTTTGCTTTGGGAAGAAGGGGATTTGTATATGTGAGACACTGAAGGGTAAGCACTGACCTCCAGCCAACCGAACACACCCAAACATGTCTGTTTCTGTTGTCATGTGTTGCATTTTCTCAGCTTTCTGTAATCCCAAAGGAGTAATGAGGAGGAAAGAGCTGATTTAGCATTGCCTGACAGATGCAGGAGCAATTATCAGAACCCATCAAGGCTTTTCTCAGCTGCAGAAAGCGTGAAGAGCGTATTTTGACAATGTGCCACCGGCAGACAGGGTCCTGCTTTGTGTTATGTTGTGAATAAATAGTGCCTGGCCGCGCCAAGAGTTTATACAGGGTTTTCAGGATCTGCTGAGGATCTGTTATTGAAGAGTTTTTTACTTCTCTGAACTGCATAACAAATTAAATAAAGCATGCTCTGCACACCACACAGTTTTACTGTGCCATAATAGGAATCAGAGTAGGACAAAACAATTAAAAGCCTGGAAAAAGAACATGCAAAATGAAGATTGTCTGAGGGATAAATCAGAACAGTGTTGTTCATACTGTGGAGATGTGAGCCTGCTCTCTGGTGTCCAGAGGGAAAGGACACAAGCTCTGAGAGCATGGGGTTATTGGGGCAGCACTGGGGACTTCTCATATACCAACCATAGAAATCCCATAAGTGATCCCTCTGCTCCAGAAACAGGGCTGTTTTCTCAAAGACTTGCCCCAGCAAATGTCTCCATTTCCCTACCTGTGCCAAGCCCAGCAAGGGCGGTGTGGTCTGGTGATGCGTGGAAAAGAACTCTCCAACTAATGGGTAGTTAGAAAGTGGTGTGTTTATTAGCAACGCTGGGCACACGGCGGGTAGCCCCTCCAAAGATGTGTGTGAAATTCACAGAGCTCTGAATCCCCATTTATTCACAAAAATCACATATTCACAGAATTACCCAATACACCTATACATATGCATTACCTGACCCTGCCTACCCGCACTTCATATTATAATGAGCTCAAAGTCCTCTCATGTTTGTGCAGTTTGCAAGTTTGTGCTTGAAATGAGTTGGTGGGTTTTAAATGGCTCAGTGGTCTCCTGAGATGAAGGCAGGGAGGTCTTCCTCATGGTAAACTTGTCACCTTTGTCGTGTTGGCAGGCCCTCTGGCCACATGGGCACAGTCCAAACTCCCCAGTCCTGTTCTGGCTTATGTTTTCTTCATCTTCACAATGTTCTTATACTCCCTTCTTGTTTCTTCAAACACAACTAAGTCATGTAAACAATGCATTGTCTTAGCTTAACTAACTCTAACTTCATCAGATAATTATTAACCATTCTGCCTTGCTTTCAATCTTTTCTGCTTTTAAAAGCAGAAACCTTAATCAATACATTGTTTCTGTACTTCTAGTTACTCTCTTAATTTTAACCCTATAATTCACTGGGACCTACCTGTCTGCCTTCGTATGGTCAGATGTGTAGATCACGCATGACCAAATCATTTTCTGCACAGGTCCAAACAATCTTCTTCGTTATTTCTTTCTTTTCTCCCATTCTCAGGCTCAGGTTTGCTTTTGAACAGTACTTACCAAGACAGACCACTCCAAGTCATTGTTAAATCAGATTATTTTGGTTCAACAGCTCTGGGGAAAAGAATATCTATCCACTTTTTCTCTGTAAATCTGGGGAGATGTTACAGCAAGGACCAGTGGGGGCCCATGTCTTGCCCTAGAAATACAGAGGTAGGGGCAAGTTGTGCATTTAGAGTTGGGAGCTCAGCAGTGCTTCTGGGATCCCCCTTCAGAGGGTGGACTCACCTGCCATCCTCTCCACTGCAGTTACACCACCAACATTTCCTGCATGTGGAAGATTTCTTATCCTGAGAGCAGAAATAAAACTGCTCTTCCTAGAGATGTACAGATGTTAAATCGCACTCGCTCGCTAATAACACTGAAGTTGTGCCAGAGTTGTGCCTGCGCCAGGATAAATCAGCACTGAAAGCTGAGAGGAGTGTTGTTTGCCAGCTAAACTGGTGAGCCAGTTCAAAACCAAGTGCCTTGAGCCAACACATGCCAGTTTTACCCTTCCCACTGCTGCCAAATGACTTGCTTAAGATGTGGCATTTCAGATGGAGAAACAGACTTATGTGGTTTTGGTACTGTAATAGATTTATGAAGAATTCTTCCTGCAAAAGCATCTAACCTGAAAACCCAGTTGTAGGATTGCTCGGAGGCATCTTTGGACCTTCTCCATGCCTTGGATGTTCTATCTGTATGTTTTTACTTTGACTTAAATTTGCATTGTCTATTATTTCTATTTTTGTTTCCCTTTTGTTTTTATTTCTGTTGAAACAAAACAAAACAAAACAAAACAAAACAAAACCATCCTTAGAATGTGTGTTGTTTTTGAACACTCTGCTGCAAGGTTTGTTACTGAGAGATCGTGGCTAAAGGCTGTGAGGTCCTGGGCATTCAGATGATGCCTCAGTGAAGCAGCGATACAAACACAGCTCTGTGGCCAAACCAAAAGAAAAAACTGGAGGCTTAGTCTTTGCTTTCAAGGGTGGGCTGAGTGAGAAACCATCAAAATAATTTGTGGGAAGCATGCTGTGTTTTAAAACATAAGCAGAAACAGATTTTGTTGGTTTTGCATTGTTATCAGAAAAAAAACTGTCATTCATCTTTCTTGAATATTATTTTTAAGCCTTGCATGGTAGCACATGTGATCTCCATGAGCTGACAGCTACAGGACACCTGTTCTACAGAAACATGGGGAATACTTAGGATGGACTGACATACTCTGGAGCAGGTGAATGTCACAGCAGTTCACATTGCCTTGCTTTGCTCAGAGCTCTCTGCCTTGCAGATACAGAAGGATGTCACAGAGTCTCTTGTAGTGCACCCCAAGGGCTGTCCATCCCTGCCCTGCATCGCAGCACCAAGTGTGAGAGAGGGACCAGGGCTTTTTCTGGCTTTTCCTTTCCCTCCAGCAGTGCTGCAGTATCATCCCCTCCACCAGCATTGCTGTTTCCCTGCTATATTCCATTTTTGCCCATTATCCCTTCTACTCAAACAGCAATTCCCATCTCTCCGGCGGTGCCCGCAGTGCTTCCTTCCGTGGCAATCTGAGCTGAGCCAAGAAATTTCCTTCTCTGGGATGCAACCCGAGGTCAACCCAAGCCTTTTTTTTATTTTGAGCTGAGAGTAACTGGCCAGGAATCTGTTTGCTGAGAATGACAGCAGAAAGAGAAGTCCTTCCAAAACATGCGGGAAATATTAATGCAGAAGAGATACTGGTTGCTAAAATGTCGTTTTACAGACATTTTTCTTTCCTCTGATTAGAGACCAGTGAGCCCTTTTTTTAGCCCCAAAGTTAGTTTTTATAAAGAATTCCTTTTGTAGGCCTGGGGTGGTGTTTAACACTTCAAGCAGAGCAGAGCTAAGGCATGGCAGCATCACTGTGGTGGTGCCGGTACCGCAGCACAACAGGCGCTGGAGCAGCTGAATGACTCTGCGGTTCTGCCTCTGAAAGTGCCTCCAGTTCACTTGTCAGGAGCTTTTCTGGCAGAGCTGAAAGCAAGGCAACAGGCAGCAAGCTTTGTCAGTAGGACTTCAGGGATGTCTGTTTGGCCTTTGGTGTTATAATCCCTTGTAAAGATTATTACTGCTTTAATTAGGGGTTTGAACTTTTCTGTTTGCATGAGGTTTTCTTTCACAGAGGCATCCTACCAGGAAAAGCCACAAATATTTTAGTATAAACATCCTGACATCATTAGTTTATTTCCCTCCCCAAATGGAAGTGCACTTATGTCACTATTAAATACTTACTGTTCTAAAGTTTACTAGTTTAAAAGCATTAGAGAGAAAGCAATGCATTAACAGCATAAGGGTGAAGTGGCTTCGGGGGAAATCCAGAATTGCTTTTTATCCTGATTTCCTGTTCCATGACAAACAGCAAGCACTAAAGACATTCACCACTACTGTGGCCATAGGGGCCAGGCTCAGTCTTAAAATGAAAAGATGTTTTCTGTGACTTATTTTGAGTGAAATATTAATGGGACACACTCCCAGAGCATTTGCTGTCCCCCAGCAGACTGCACTTGCTGTGGTTATGTTGACAAACATGTCTACTGTAGCCAGTAATGAAAAGACATCATAAAATTCATTGCAAATATCCCCCTTGATTTTAGGAGATGTTTGATACAACACATATGATTGTGGGGATCCTAATAAAAGTATGGGGTCTTATCACCCTGCTGCAGACCTTGGTACATGGAGGAGAGTCAATCCCACCTTAGACACGCATATTTCTCTTGGCTGCTGCCAAAGGAAGCCCAGGACGCCTGGCTCAAATATCCTCATGGCTGTGGGAGGCCAAGTCAGATAAACCTTAAGGGAAACCAGCATCAAATTTCAGATAAACAAGGTCAGGCAAGCAGATACACAGACCTTGTCTTAAGCCTTGAGCAAGGCTGAACAGCACTGAAAGACTAGAGTGGAAAACTGAAAAAGAAAAAAAAAAAGCTAATTTAATTAGTCATTACAGGAACAGGGATCTGCAGAACTGGAGATGAAAAATGTGATGTTTCAGATGGCTCATGCATGACTGTGGCAGTGAGTCACCACATTACAGCTTTTCTTAGCAGCAGCAGCAAGCAAAGATGTAAAAATTAATCTGAGTTCATAGGGAGTCACCGGTGTGCAAACCACACAGTGAGCCATAGAATACAGTTGTTTAAATCAGATTAGAGTTGTACATGTCACTGATAAAGTAATGTATTATCTAGTAATTATATTCCTATCTATATATTGCTGATCACTTACCCTGTGTTGGGGAAGGTGTTTCTTGCTTCTGGTAAAAGATAGGAAGAGTAAGGTGGATAACTCTCTTGGAAAATGAGATATTGGGCTTTCTTTCAATCTATATTGCTACTGTTTAGTGGTAAGAAGACAGAGCTCAGTTTACTTACCAGCCACCTTTACTTATCTCTACCAAAAAAGTGGGGTTTTAAAAAAGCAGAAACTCTAACAAAATGGTCTGGTGAAGATATAATCTAATTCAATAAAATGTCGGGTGAAAATACAATCTAATTCAATGTAAGCACCCTTGGTGCTTCCTGTCTTTGCAAATGACACCGTTTGACATTGCTTTTGTCATCCCGCCTTCACTGGGGATGAAGCTGGGACAAAGAGAACTTCCATTAAAGTCCCAGAAGTCTCAAACCATGAACACTTCTCAGCTCCAGCTTCCCAACCCCCCAGAAGGGCTGGGTAAAGACAATGGCTGTTGGTATAGCTCTTGTTTTAGAAATTGAGAGCAACAACTTCATTTTCTTTTTAACTTCTAATGACTACAATTTGCTTTACAGTAAATCTGCCATTGGTTTTCATTAAGCAAAGGTAATAAAAAAAAACCCCAAAAACAGAAAAAAAACTTCAAAATTTTATAATTCTTTATTATGAGTAACACACTAAAAATGGTACTGCACATGTCCCTTTAAGTGACATTTCTCTAGCCATCCTGTAGCAAATTGAGACAAACCAGCACCTTGCTCCTCCAGCTGTCTACTTAAAATGACATTGCCAAAAATATTTGCAACAAGACTTAGCTGAGAGACCGGTTTGTCATCTAAAGCCGACAATCATGTCATTGTTTTACACTTGCTTTTACCTGATGCTCTGCATACAGGTGGTCAGATCCTTCTTTGTTCCCTGTTTTGAGGTCAAGATGTGGCATCCCTAGGCATCAGTCGTGGTCCTTGTGAAGTACAGCTGTTCCCCAATAGTTATTGTGGCTTCTACGGTAATAAAAATAATTCAGAAATAAGCCTTATCTTTAAGGATAGAGTTTACTTCATTCAGACCTGCCAGGTAGGGCACATGCAGTTCTCTGATGTTCAGTTTTGACTCCTCTACAGCTACGTTTTGTCTCTGCGGGCGCTGGAAGAATGTATGAGGAGATTTTAGTATACAGCTGGAACAAAAAATCACCTTCCTGATGCAGTTAACTTTCTCCTCACACCTTGGCAGCATCCCTCTGGTTTGACTGCCGTGTGAGTATTTCCTGCATTAATCACTCTGCTTCCCAGCCTGCCCAGTGCACCAGCTCTGCTCAGACCTCTGTGCATGCCTGGCCCCACTTCCAGCAGCTTTCTGGACGTGCCTTCTGCTGGCCTTCAGCCTGCTTCCATTGTCATGCTGTACAATGGATGTAGCATGCAGGTGAAGCAGAAAGTGTTTACTTTGTCCTTCCATGCTTTGGCTGGCAGTCAGGTGTGCTGAGCAACCAGGCTTGAGTATCGACCACCTTGCTCCTTAAATCCCCTTTTCCCAGACAGCATTTCTGGGACTATCACAGCAGCAGTGACTCGCTGACACCCTCTTGTCCCTCAGTTCCCTTTGTTCGTGAACCATAATTCTTCACCAGAACCTGCTTTCTGTGTAGCAGGACATTGTTCAGCTGACTGCACAGTGACCTGGCACTGCTTCTGATAACAGCACAGATACATACCCTCATCACCCCAACAGTGATGGGTCTGTAGGAGGTTCTGCTGACTCTTACCCTCCCTTGATGGTGTCTCCCAGGTGACCTCTTCCCATATGCTTTCACATGGATGAGGTTTCCTCTCTGCACCTGGAGGTGCTCTGCCTGCCATACCGCTGGTTTGTCACCACAGGCACCGTGTGCAGGCTTGTGCTGGCTGTGGTTTCTGCCCAGGTGCTTCCCTGCCCAGAGCAGCAGCACATCTGTAGCTGACTTCTTAGTCCCAAGGGCTAAATTAGCAAGCCTTCGGCTTAGGAGGATCGCTACAAGGAATGAGGAACAAAAAGGATGCTCAACTCTTTCTGCATAATTCTGTTTAATCCAACTTCATCCCTAGGCAGAGCGTGGGGTAAGGGAGGGAACAGTTTGCTCACCTGGCAGCAGAAAGAAGAGACAGCGAGTCACGTGTCCCGGGAGGTTTTATCCTCCCCGGGAACAGGGGGACTCTGGGAAGAGGGACCACTGGCCAATGTGGCAGAGGGGAGAAAGTCCATCCCAGGGGTAGGGGAAACGGGACCCACCACCATAGGTAGTGTGGGGAGAGTACAGCTACTTAGTGCAAACATCACATAAATTTCAGTGCAACCAAAGAACCCAGTGTAAACATCAAGTGCAGTACACCACAACACACATCCTCGTCTGTTTGGTGTCCATATGGAGCGGTGCAGTGGCTGTTTCCATCTCCTCACACATTACCTGCTTCTATTTCTCCTGGGGCTTTATTTCCACATGCTTGGCTTCTTAGTAAATTCTTGGTTGCTTTTCTACTTTTCCCTCTCATGTGGATTTATGTTTAGCTTCCTGATTTCTGGAAGAGAGATTTGATACTTGGCTGGAGAGGCCAGGATGGAACTGGAGCTGGTGCCTTTATGGACCAGTTGGAGAATTCAGTTCATCAAAGGAGCGATGAGGGGATGAGTGATTAAGTTGCCACTTCCAGAGGGGTAGAGCAACAAGGATTTCCCAATTCCTTCAACCTAATCTGTAACTCAGGTGCATTCCTCAACAAATGTACTTATTAAGCCCTAATTAATGACATCTTGGTGGTTTGGAGGGCATTCTCCCATCCAGCACACTCACTGCCATGTAATAATAATTTTATTGATTATCTTTAACAACACCAATTACTAATCAGGGATGGCAGCATTGCTCAAGATGATAAAAAAGTCACATACCTTCATTCCTTCTCTCCTTTCAGGTAGAAGAGAAAAGCAAGCCCTTCATTAAAGTGCTAAAGACCACTTTAATGGCAAAGAAAGAGCAGCAGAAGAAATGGGGTGAGCTGAATCTGGACTAACTCAGACGGGAAGCTCAGGTGATATTTGCAGCTGTAGCCATGGGTAGCTTGCACCAGCGTGTTCCCCATTCCTCTGAGGTCTCTAGTGTACCTGCACTACAAAGGTTCTTAATCTGTCCCAACTCCTTCTTAAATTGTTTTAGCTTCTGCCTTATTACTTAATTCTAGTGTAATTGAGTTAAGGAAGGGTTAAATTGGGTTAAGTACATCTCTGTTACATACCCTTACTGCTCTAATTAGGTCAATTTAAAATCAGTTTAGAAAAGTTGCAGTGACTGGTTTAGTTAATGTAGATCAGAGTCTAGATAGGATGAAAGAACAAAAATAATTCAGTCATCAATTGATCATTTAGGAAAACGTTTTTCACAGAAAGAGTGATAAAGTCCTGGAACAGCCTGCCCTGGGAGGTGATGGAGTAGCTAAACCTGCCAGAAAGGAAATGAAGGTGATGGAAAAGAGAAGCTGTGAGGACCACTGGGCAGAAACTCTGGGGCTTTTGTCTCCCAACCCAGCAGTCCGGACAAAGAAGTCAGTGAAATAACAGGCTGCACTGAACCCTGGAGCAAGGCAAAATCAGAGTGGTCATCAAGGGGCAGGCTCAGAAAACCAGGAAAACCCTCTGGCTGGCTTCAAGGGTCTGTAACATGGCCACGTTCCCCAGAAAAGGAAAGGGAGACCAAGGCAGCACATCACAGCACAGAGGCATCCTTCTGAAAGCTCATCTTCCCCCAGAGCTGTAACAATTTGGGAAGCAAAAGCACTGAGCAAAGATACAATTCTTTGTGTTTCAACACTGTCAGTGTCAATGGTCAAAGATTAAAAAAATATAACCTGTTGACTTAAAAGATTTGGGGTTTTTGTGGTGGTGCGAGGCACAGGGACTGCATATGGCTTGGTTAGGATGTGGCAGGAGCTGTTCCCTGACACCACTGTTGTGAGATAAGCTGTGGGAAATTCTTGTTGGTGTGTATTGGGTGAAATTATATTGCCCTGAACCAGTTAACTGTGCCAATATCAAACACCACCATAAAATCAGCCTGATGTCTCCTCACCATGGCTTCAAACAGCCACACACGACCAGCTCAGACACAGAGTTTCATCTGGCAACCCCAGAAAAATACCTACACTGGGTCTAGTAAAAAATGTCCATAGCTCAGTATAAGTTTCCAGCCGTGCTACTAAAAAACAAGGCAGGGGGAGGGTGATCCTTTCTCTGTTATTATTTTACAGACCTTGGCCGTAAGTGATGGAAGGATTTCCTGAAGCAGAGGCTGGGATAACCAGGCCTGCGCGCCCCAGAGCTCCTGAGGGCCCTGCCCTCTATGAACTGGCCTAATCTCTTCTTAAACCCCTTCAGAATTTTCATCACTGAGAAATCCTTGTGGCAAGGATTTCCCTGGTTTAACAGTTGCTGAGTGTGAAACGGTTTCCTTTTATGCGGTTAAAGCTGTTATTGCCAACGTCCTCCAAAGATAAAGCCTGGGGTGTCTGGGTCAGAGCTGGTTAGCCCTGCTGCTGCTGCTGGGGTGGAGGATGCTCAAAGGGCAAGGATCAAATTCCATGTGCTCAGCAGCTGTTAAAAAATCAGTGTGGGAAAGGAATGGGAATTTGGGAAATCATTCACCTGGCACTTGTGCCAAAGTATGAATGAGCTGCAGGGGAAGTGAGAGCCTGCTGACGTGGTGCACTCATCTGCCTTGGCCTGGGCATTTCATATCAAATCTGGGACTGGGGAGGGAAGCCAGAATATCCCAGGTCAAATTTTTTGTCAGTGATTTTTCAGGTGTGTGTTTCTCTGTTGACATACACCAGAGAAGGAGCCTTTACTTATAGATAGTCAATAATTAAACATTAACCCAGAACTGGTAATTTTTAATTCCCAGCCAAATAAGTGTTTGGGAAAAATACTCTGGGTGATTTTTATCTCTCCTCTCTTGGTGGTTGGATCAACTTGTTCGCCACCCCAGCCAAACTTTCCAGCTGCAACATTTAAACCTCATCATAAATCACATTTTCCATAGCTTTCCATCACTCAGATGTGTCTTTTCCAATGCAAAACTCTGTTTTTCCATCCTTAGCAGAGCCAGAAAAGCCACAGCATTAGTCTCTCCAAGGAAATTCCACCTTTGCCCCTTAGCCAAAGTGGATTTTAAGGCATCCACATGTGCAGTGCCATGAGGACATCAGTCTCAGGTGCTTCACAACTGCTCATTCCCAGCATTGCAAAGGCAGCACAAATAAACTGGCTTGTTGCACATGGTGTCAAAACAATTGAGCTGACAGGTGTTCAGGCAAATTTCAAGATATTTGCATAGAGTTATTGCCCTGCAAAGAAATCACTGTAATTAACTTCTTCATTACTGGGAAGACTTACTTATTTGTATGTATATGCATAATTGCATGCATGCTCAGAGCTGCACAGTTTGTTTAAAGCTGGATCTCTGGGTCCAATGCTTCTATTCTGATTTCCTCAGGAATATTTTTTGCATCTCAGTCTTTCATGAAAAGTTGAAGTGATGTATCAAAAAAAAAAAGTATGTTGACATACATATATATTTACAGACATACATACATTTAGACCATAGTTTGGAAAAAACCTGTTATGCTTTTGCTAACAAAAAGGGACCTCATTGAGAATTTAAAAAGAATTAATTTTAAAATGAGGAAGGATCCATGAGAAGACAGTGTGTGTCTCTTCTAAGAGCCATAATGAAGGGTTTGAGTCTCAGCTTAGGGGCAGGGCTTTTAAAAATAGCACGGTGCAGTGCAAATTGCCCATCATTGTCCTCACTATATTCCTAAGCCTGACTGCAAACTGCCTGATGTTTCAGAGCTGGCACCTGGCAGAATCCAACCATGAAGTATCCCTGGAGAAATTCTCAACTACTTCCTGTCTCTCCTACCTGCTGCCTGGAGCAAAACATGGGGAGCACAACATGATGGAGAGCAAGTAAACAGGTTGGAATAGGAGCAGGTAAACAGGTTGGAACAGGAAGGGGAAGCAAAGTGCTAGTTCTGTGCAGTTAGGGACTGCTCCTGAGAAGTCCCTGCTCCAGCCTTTGCTGCCCCTTCTCTGGCCAGTGCTGAGCTGTGTTGACTACCAGCCTTCTGATGTTACCAAAGTAAATTCCATGTATTGATTTAATCCCAGACAGTAAAACCTCACCTCTGGCTCTTGCATTTTGTTCTACAAAATAATAATTAACTCTCTCACCTCACACTGGGTACAAAGGCCTGGCCACGTTTTGAGCCAGGCCCACCCAGCAAGTACCGGGGAGTTTGGAGAGGGTGGACATCGACCTTCTTCACCACGATGGGCCAGCATTTGCCATTCACATCTTCATTTTTCCAAGCAGGAAAAAAACCTAATCCTTACCTGGGAAAGCCACCTTCCTGGCAGCTCCCACCAAGCCAGAAAATGGGTGGACAGGGTGGGGTGGCTTGGGAAGGCAATGGGTGGCAAAACCTCTTTGTCAAAACTGTCAGCAAGAGGTTATTGGCAACAAAAGTGGCTCAGGACTGTCTACCTCTGATATACCCATGGCAACAAAGCTACTTGATGGTTTGATCTTTTGTGTTTGAAAGTGTAGGGTATCTGGATTTCCATCTTTCCATTGAAAAGAGGTTTTCTGATTTTTTTCTGATTTTTGAGTTCTTCTGTTCATTCACCTGTATCCTTTTCAATCTTCCAAAGTCTTTTCTACTAATTAAATGAGGTATTTGCTTCTTTTTATTATTGATTCCAGATATTCATATTCTGAGGCTACCTGATACCATAATATTTCTTAAAGGTAACATATTTCAAGTTTACTTTGTTTTCTGCCTTTAATGATTTGAGTTCTTATGCTGAAATCCTTAATGGTAACCATCACAGTACAAAACTTCTTTTAAAAAAAAATCCCAAATGTTTTCAAGGATTTAAAACTCTGAGAAGATTTCCCCAACACTACATAATATAAATTCATGAGTGTTACCACCACAGGAGTCATCAGTTTAAGCTGAGAAAAATTAGAGAAGGTCATGGGTTGCACACAATGGTCTTGGAGGTCTTTTCCAACCTAAATGATTCTATGATTCATTTTAAAGATTTTCTTTAAAAGAATACCCATGAATCTCAGGAGGATAAAGTATTTGCCTCGCATGGCTTTGTAGGACTGTGTGGAATTAAGCCCAGCTGCCAACTAAGAGTCACAGTCGGAGGGGCCCTGGGAAACACAGACCCCTGTGCACAGCCCCAGGGCTGTAGTGCTGGGATCAGCTGCAATGGATGAATCCCAGCCTGGCTTTACTCTCCATGGCCTGACCAGCTGCATGCGCCATTGGTCATTCACTCTCCATGCGGGTCTCCCATTTCATCCCCAAAATGAATGAACAGACTCATTCTCATAAATAGCTTAGTGTGAAAACAGTTTGGTATGACAGATGTTGGCAGGAAAGAGAGAAAAAATTTCCCCAAATGGGCCAAATTAATTTCAGTTCCTCAAATTTGACAGAAAGGAAGGGACAGTTTTCAGTAGTGATAAGAGAAGGGGAAGCTTTTGGGCAGCACAGGGGGAAGGCAGCAGTGACCCATGCCTATCCCTGCCTGCCTCGCAGCAGCACGGGGCACAACACTCCCCCTCCCCACAGCACCAGCCCCACTTGCACAGGCCAGCATGAATCACAGCAGTGGTGACTCTGTCATGGCCTTCTGGAAAGGATGGTCAGCACCAAGCAAGGGCGAGGCTCTGGGGAAGCCGGAGTGCCAGGAGCACAGGGACAGTGCAGTTCAGCTGGACACGGTCAGGTTTGACCTGGCTGGAGACTGAGCTGTTGGTGCCAGCCAAAGGCACACCTATGAAACCTCTGCAGGTGGAAGGTAATGCTGAGAGAGAGACTGTAAAAGCACTTCCTGGGGAGGACTTGGCCTCAAGGGGCCAAGAGAAAGACCTGAAGCCACTTGGTGGCAAAGAGTTGGGTCGTTGAGAGCCCTGTGGTGAAGGGAAAGCGGTAGATCCTCTCTGTGCTCCCACCACATTCTTTGTGTCACCCAGGTGCTGCTGGCCTGTTCAGCTGGAGCACATCCACGGGCATGATCTCAGTCCCTGATGGAGGAAGATGAGTTTCCTGTGGTCTGGCTGTACCAGAAATTACTGAGCAGATCTGCAGCATGGTGGGTGCAGGTATAGATGCATCAGCACCTTTAAAGAGCTGTTTCAGCAGCTCTTTCCTCCCCAGAGCTCTGGACCAGCCCCAAAACATGAGGAAAAGCCAAAAGTTTCTACCTGAACTTCAGTTACTGTAAAATTACTTAAATTTGTCCCCAGTGCTGGTGTTTATACAAAGAGGGGATGAAACGGGCCCTTCCTGCTGCTGCCTCTCTTGGTACCAATCTGGGTCTAGCCTCAAACTCCTGCCTGACCTTTGCCAAAGCAGTAATTCAGACTCTGCTGTCTTTCCACTGCTGTAAAATCCAGTTCTGTAGCTTAACCCAAAACTAAATATCCATTAAGTCACAGTTGATTTCCGTGGCAGGCTGAGGGCACTGCCCTGCTTTGTAGCCTTATTTACACTTAGGCGGCTGCTGGGGCTAAAATGCATCTCAAATTCTGCATCTTCCAGAAATAACCCAGGCTCCAGGCAGAACAAATAGTACGGCAGCAGTACTAGTAGCAGTACACCAGAAAGCAGAAGAGCCCTGTATCAAAATGTTGCACAGAGCATTGATTTTTTTTTTCAAGGGACTGCCTTGGGATTTTTCTGCAGAGCTATTGTGCTGCCAGCATACTATTTGCTCTACTTGCCCTTTTGGTTTTAATGTCCCATTAATAATGCATCTCTGTATTTATTGCAGTTTGCGTTGCTGTTCCACTGTTACTTCTTGATCACTCGTTATTCTGTCTGTAGTGCCAGGCAGAGCTCCAAAACCCAAACAACAGCAGCAGTATTACTACAGACCAAGCCACAAGCCCCACCAGGCTCACAGCAGCTCCACCGAGGGGGATCATTTATCTTCCCAACGCTGGCAGGGCACGCTGCACTAGGAAAACAGGAACAGCTCTACACCCTCTCCATGTCTGTGATCAGACCTAGAACTTTTCCAGGGCAGTTTGGACAGTCAGCTCTGTCGAGGGATCTAAGCCAGGAAACTGTAAAATATCATTAATGAGCAGCTTGCTTAATCCTGGCTGTGTGGCACCCACTGTAACAGGAGCAGGAACAGACTGTGGGGATGGCTCTGGCTGACAGCTCAGCTCAGCAGTGCAGGCCTCCATGGAGGATACTCTAATGAAGCCTCCCTGATCAATTTTGCATTCTGAAAAATGCTGCTTAGTTGCCCTTTGGCCTTGCAGCCAGCCAGGCTCCTTAGCTACCTTCATTTCCCACCCTGCAGCCTTCTGAGCACCCCATTGCACCCCTGTGCAATCCCCAGCTCAGCATCCAGAATTGGGTATTGCAGTAGCAGTCTTCAGTTCCCATTGGGAGCGTCTTCAGGCCTCATCAAACTGGTATTGCACTGTAAATCAGAATTAATATAGAAAGGCAATGATGAAGGGGCTGGGGGGTTGCCTCACAGGGGAGTTACAGTGCTCACAGGGCTTCATAACCCTCTTTTCCCTGAGGACTTACAACCCCTGTCTTTCTCATCGCAGGAAATGCCTTTAATCCTGGAAAAGACCAAATTGCAATACTGTTTTGAGGCAGGATTTCTCTCCGCCCTTCTGGATGAGGCTGCACAAACACAAGGAGAAAGGTTTCTCTGATCTTCCAAGAAATCCCTAGCTTCCCCTTTCTTCCTCTGGGAGTGGAGCTGACCTCCTTCTGCCCTTGTCCTTGTGAACAGCGTTATTTCCAGCAGCAGCAAGGAGTTCTGGAGCAAGAGAATTGAAATTTTCCTGTACTGGGGGTAAGTGCACTTGGGAGGGGGGTTTGAAGCCCCTCAGGGCACTGCAGACAGCCCAGAGCAGGGCTCCTGTGTCCTCAGTGACTGCCTGTGCTCATGGGCACAGCCACACTTGGGTCACTGCCTCTTCCCTGGTGCACTGTCAAAGAACTCACTTCGCTCTCTTTTAGTTGTATCATCCACAAAGCAAAGCAAAACTCAGGGGTCTTCAGGGTGAAGCATCCTCCATGCTGTATAAAACAGCAAGGCAAAGCAGCAGGAGGAGGAGAGTTCCTGTTGTTCCCCTCTGGCTGAGGGAGTTGGTTTCCATGCAGGAGGCTGTAGGAAGCAGAGCTCATTCTCCCCCACCCCACAGCAGTGATCTTCACGCCTTCACATCCACCCCGAAGATCAAGACTGCTGCATTCAGCACCAAAACCTTCAAAAGACATTTTGGATCTCAGCCCTTATAGGCAGTCCTGACAAGTTCTCCCATCTGACCTAATCCCAGACAAAGATTTTTGTTTTGGCTTCATCCACCAGCCACATCCTGGAGCACGGCCTGGTCACCACAATCTGACCTTGTAGGAAGCGTCCCTGAGGTGCCACATGTTCTCCCACTTGCCAAATTCCTCAGCAGATGAGGTTGCTTCCAGATTTCAGCACTTACTGGCAAGCTTTGAGTGGGTTGTCCAGAAAGGCTCTGAGTGATTAAAGATCTCTGGGAGCTGTGTTGTGGCCACTGCCTGGTTACTGACCAACACAAGCATAACGACATGGAAACCAGTGACCTGGGAAAACAAACTTTTCCACTCCCTGTCTTCTAATATTTAGCTTTACTCTTGAGATGAAGGAAGAACTAATTCCTATTTGTATCCATTCTCATTGCCCAATTTAGGACTTTTTTTTATAATTTACTGAGAAAATCAAGCTTTGTATTATGATTTATTGGACTGGAACATATCTTGCATTCCAACTCCCAAGCAAATAGAAGCTAATTTACTGTTTCCAACACACTGAAACATTTATTATCTCTGTCTTAAAGGTAACAACTGCATCAGCAAGTGGGTGTGAACCACAGAATTGTTTGGGTTGGAAGCAACTTTAAAGGTCATGTCACTCCAACCCTCTGCCATGGGCAAGGACACCTTCCATCAAACCAGGCTGCTCAGAGCCCCATCCAGCCTGGCCTTGAGCATTTCCAGGGATGGGGCAGCCACAGCTTCTCTGGGCAGCCTGGTCCAGTGTCTCACCACCTTCACAGGGAAATTCTCCCTTAGGTTTAATGTAAATCTCTCTTAGTTTCAAACTATGCCCTCTTGTCCCATCTCTATTTGCCCATGTAAAACATCATTGTCCATCATTTATGCCCCCTGTTTACTGAAAGGCTGCTATAAGGCCTCCCCAACGCTACCTCCTCTACAGACTAACAGTCCCAGCTCTCTCACCCTGTTCATAGGACACACAAGCACATCTGTATGAGCAGGACGGAATCCACAGCTTATGCCCAGCTTCCCAAAGCACCTGGGACCAGATAAGGATCACTGCTTCCTCTTTCTGGCTGAGTTCTCCTAATTACAGCTTTCAAAAATGCTCTTCCCCAGCTTTCACATCTTCATACACTCACCAGCCCATCCCTGCAGTGCACATTCAGTCACGCTTATACCCTTTCATTTTCCAGACAGATCGATCGCTATTATTAACGGACATAAAAAAGGGAGAAAATCTGGAAGTTACTTTTTCTTCTCTCGTTGCTCCCATGTTTTCACAGCATTGGGATATCCTGGCACCCTGAAGTGCAGCAGACAGCTAAGAGAAAGGATGGTTCCCTTCTTATGCCCTTTCAGTCATGATCTCCTCCCCTCTACAAAATCACATCTGCTGCTCACTCGCTGGGGTCCTTTATGCCAAAAGTGACTCTCATTTGTCTGTTGCAAATAATCACAAAGCAGCAAGAGCCCCACCCATTACTGCAGCCTTTTTCCACACTGTTTGGGGGTAGGTAGCTCACGCTTCCTCAAAAGGCACTGTACAGTGAGAGCAGTGAGTGCAGGGAGGAAAACAGACACTTAAAAAAAAAATTAGATGCATAGAGGTTCATGGGATGTGAAAAGAAAGTAAAATTTTCTAACCACATGAAACAGGACTTTTTGTAGTTGTTTTCTGCACAAAAATGAATCCTAAGCAAACTGAAATTCCTTTCTCAGAAAGGGCAGTTTAGACGATTCCCCAAGCCAACCTGCTCACACCAGGGATTAAGAGCAATTGCTACCTCAGCTGCTTCTCCTTTACAGTATAAAATAAGCCCATTTATATGCCAAAATATGCACCTTTCTCCAGACTTGAAGATATGGCCTCTCATCTGAGGTTGTGCTTCTCCCCTATCACTTTTGTCCATGAACAGGGACAGCCACCTACTTCCTTTTTCTATCTAAGATCTTGTGTTTGAGACTTTCCTACAGTGCCAATTCTTTCAGTACAATCAGAATCAGGTTTTGGATCCTGGTCTATGCCAATATTTTAAAGGCAACTTAACATTGAAAGGGAAAATTGGATCATCCTGCCATAGCCTGAGCCTGTTTTCCAAGTGGCTCCAGCTAAATAATCATCAGTGTTACTGGGAGCAGCAATGACTAACCACTTGAATGAATGAATGAATGAATGAATGAATGAATGAATGAATGAATGAATGAGTTATTCAGATCAAACTGTTTTGAGCACCAAGGGATGCTACACCTCCAGCTAGGAAATGTAGCATAGATGCTCTTCACTGCAGGACTGTGAACATGTCTTGGGGATCCCTCAACAAACAGCCTGTACCAGTACAGATGTAACCTGGAACTAAAAGCCTTTTTGTACAATGTTTGCTCTTTCCCATCTGTTTGCTAAACTGTACCCAACTGAGTCTCTTGTGATTCTACGCTCAATGACGTTTTTGACAACTACAAAACAGGTGCTAAGATGGAGAAAGACACACAGAAATCTTTTACAGAGATTTCCGAAGTGAAACTGGACACCTGCTGAGTTAACGCATTTGTTAAGCTTCAGTGATATTGGCAGGACATGTGACACAGTTCTAAGGGGCTGCGGCAGAACAGAGTCAATCAAGAGACTCCACAGAGGCTCTGTGCCAATCCTAAATCAACATCTCCCATTATCTGATCTGATCCCCTTCAGTGCAGCTCCACTGGAAGTGGCCCTCGTCTGCTCTGGCACTCCCACTGGTGCAGAGGTACCAGTGAGAATAATCAGGCACTGAGATCTGAGATCAGGCACTGAGATGTGAGTTAGGAAACTTGCCTAGATGGCAGTGAGCAAACTCCAAAGAGCTTTAACCACTTATGTGCAGTGCAGCCTGACTAAAATAGAAAAGTCTGATTGCTGAGTGGCAAACAGCCCTGGGCCACATGATTTTAACAACCATCAGAGTCAAAAGTGAACTTCCCTTAGTAACACAATCACATAATAGGCCATTCAGAATTTTTCCCTGCAATTTCTTTTATTAAATATCCTCTTTGATACAGAATATTTAAGCAATAACAGTTTACAATCTCTCTTTTGGTAATTCTTACAGGAATCTTTTGTGTAGTTGCTCTTACAGCAGCTCATGTTGGCATTTAAGGAATAAATCTTTTGCAAAAGTCAAGTCTCTCACTGTGTGAGATCTGTTTTACCCAAAGAAGTTAAAAGAGCATTGGAAAATGCCTATAGAAACTGTGAAAACCCTGAATTCCACTCTTCAACTAAAAGAAATTTAAAAACTGTGTCACAGACACATTCTTCTTAATAAATGAAGCAGCAGAATAGGAAAATGCATCCTCTGAAGTTTATACAAGTTCATTTCAGTGCACCCAAGTGCAGCAAAAGCAGAGGAAATGCCTCAAGCACAGATGCTCCAATGCAGTGTTGAGGTTCAGCACAGCAGTGCCCAGCTACACCTGCCAGTTTGGAATGCTATTTCCAGTCCTGGAAATTTGTCATGTTAATGACCACATGCCAACTGGCACTGCCCACCCTGATAGGATTCTGCCCACAAAAATCAGACAGAATAAACAGATTCTGCTTTCACTTCTGCCTGCCAGAACTGCTGCACAGCCTGAGACACAAACCAACTCCTACATTTTATTCTTTTCTATGTAAACAAATCACCTCATTTTTTACATCGATGAACAGTAAATAAGCGTTTCTTTGGATCAAAAGATAGCTCCTATACTCATTAAATAGATAAGGCTAATGAGCCTTATCCAGATAAAGAACTGGCACAGAGGAGATGTCTGGAGACACAGCACGTGCCCTCACTGCGTAGCTGCAGAGCACATGCAGCTCTCCTGATGAAGATTCCAATCACATCCTTTAAGTTACCACCAAAAACACTATGTCAGGGGCTGCTTGAGGTCAAACAAGCCAGTCCCTCCTTTGACAACTTTTCCAACCACCAGGCAGGCCGAAGGGGATCGCAGCTCATCATGGGCACCTGCAACAGAATTCAAACAAAATCCTGTCAGGAGGTTCCCAAAGGTTACTCCAAGGTCAGCGCTGGAAAGAAACCATTTTTGTTTATGTGCAAGAAGCCATCTGGTTCAGCAGCCCCAGGTTCAGAAAGGTTCTGCCACCTGCTGTTCACACTGAATTGGGATTTCTGGGAGTTGAGAGTCCAGAACTCTTCCTGCCCCTCCTACAACAACTATTATCTCATCCCCTTCTTTGGTCCAAGCAAATAATTAGGCCACGCATTACTAAAATGTCCTGATTCTACATGGAAAGACAAAACAGTCTCAGTTCTAAGAGAACACAGATTTGACCTTCCAGTGAACACATCCTGGTGGCTAAATAGATCACTGAAAAATACATGTGAGGCAAAACCAGAAAGATTCCCTTGTCATTGCTGCCTTTTTCCTTTGTTAGCGTGAATCCTTTTGCTGTGTATTTTAAATCCTTCTGGCTAGATACCAAGAGAACTTTTCACTGGAGAGACATTCCATGAATTCCTCTGATTTTGTGGTTACTCACTGTAGCGAAATACTGTCACAGAAATTTGGAAGCGCTCCAGATGACATGTCTGACTGGGATTGTTTTGTTCCCACTGTTTTTGTAAGCATTCAGGCTGGTTTTCATTCATCCTAACTACAGCAAGCTGAAAGTTTATCATTAGAGCAGCAGGAAATTGGAAATAAAATTGTTAAACTTCTGCTAATTTTGGTTATCTTTATTCCACTGAGCAAAATGTACTCAACTTTCTGTCATGCAGAGGGTGGGGGCAGGAGCATACACAGCACTGTGTATGGCATGTGCTCACTGCTCTGATCTCAGCCACAGCTGGATAATTAAATAGCTGCTCCTAAATGTGTGTCAGCTGAAGAAAAAAGAGCCTCTTTGTTAGATGGTTAAACAGGACAGTAGGCTGCCCTGTTTGCTCATGTGATGTTCACAAAGAGTCATTCTCTGAGCAAACAGCCCGGGGGATCTCTCTGCTGATGCAGTTTGCTTCCTGCACAAGGAACCCTGCTGAGCAGCCTGTGCTCCAGCAAACAGCCCTGCTCGCCTCAGCTGTGCACATCCTCTCAAACCTCCTCCTTTTCCCTCCTACTGCTCAGGGCATCAGCCTCTCTCAGTGTCTCCTGAACTGTACAGTCACGTTATCAGTTACATTAAAGCAAATTAGATCCAGGCTGCTGCAGCCCCCATTACGACTTTGATTTCCAGCGTGGTGAAATCATTAACTCCCTCTGCTTGTAATCAGTGCAGCTCCTGCCAAACCACCCTGCCCTTCTGTCAGCATGCACTGAATGTCTTTATTCATAATATTATCCATACATTACATTTCACTTGGCAAAAACCTTCTCTGATTTAATTTCTAAGTCAGTATGTGATACAACATAAATCCAGAGAGTGAAACTGAGTGAGAAACATCCTCTTCTCTTTAATTTCACCCTGGATTTACAATTTTCCTTCATGATTTTCAGATTAATTATGTCAATTGTAACCAATGCTATTACTTAAAACCCAATCTTTCTTCCCAGAAAAACGAATTCAGTGATAGAAGTATTTCTGATGTCAGTGCAAGGCAGTTTAAGACAGGAGCTGAAGAGATCGCGTTGAGAGCTCTCCCCATTTGTAACTGGAAGGACACAGCACTGCAGGATCTGCAAAGCAAACACCTGACTGGCAAGTGACAGAAACCAAGTCTATTTCCAAAAGGGAGATGTAATTAGCGTCCAAAGGCTGAG
The DNA here is from genome assembly GCA_013400315.1 of Bombycilla garrulus. Lineage (NCBI taxonomy): Eukaryota > Metazoa > Chordata > Aves > Passeriformes > Bombycillidae > Bombycilla > Bombycilla garrulus. Next base: position 227,263 of record VXBU01018236.1, on the reverse strand, counting down.
ATCACAGAAGCTGTCAAATGACAGACTTAAAGCAAAAGGCCTTTTGATACAAGGCCTTAAATGTAGATGGCTAGTGCTGCTTCAGACATCCCAAATGATCCACACAGCCATGTGATCTCTACACCTTCCAGAGAGGAAACTAGAGGGCAGAAGGATACTCTTGGGAATCTCAAATGGCACCAGAAACCTACCATTAGACAAATGAGCCTGACTCTTTGTCTGTGTTTGAGGGGAAAAAGCAAAGAAAAATGCTAAATCAGAGCAACAGGCAGGTTTGTTCTCAAAATAAAGGCTGGAAAGCAAGGCTGGAAAAGATATGGGAGTTTTAACATAGGCACAGAAACAAAGCAGAGAAGACAATTTTAATAGTAGAGACATAAGGCGGCAGATCTAGCAGTCCATTATAAAGCTTAGCTGTAACAAATCTTAGCAAGCTTAAGGTTTGTTGTAAAAATGCCCATCTAATTCTTAAAGAAAGGAGTCACGGACCCCACACATTACATGGGGGAGCTGGCTTTATTTAAGCTGACAGAATTTTACTAAAAACATCTGGAACATTTTCGTAGACGGCTTAATTAAAATTTCTGCCTCTGGCATTTTTCCTAATGCAATTATGCATTACTCAAAATACTGGAAAGTTATGACAAAAACCAAGCACATGTGAAATGCTGCAGCAAGAGATCTCAAAGTAAACCATTTACCCATCATTGTTGCTTCCTTCAGGAATTTGTAGCTGGTTTCAAAAGTCATCTGTTGCAGAGGGGAGGAGTTGGACTGAATTCCAATGCGATTCAGTGGTTTATAAATTCCTTCAAAACACATGTAATCTGCCACAAGTGAAAGGTGCCGAGGGTCTACCACAATTCCTTAAAACACAACAAAGACCTATCATCAGAGCATTCAAGGCTAAGTCTGTGGGGCTTTTTAAACAAATTAGGTCTAAAGCAAACCCCCTGAATCCAACCAGCTTGGAGAACATCTCTATTAACATTTTTCTGGCAGTGTGTCTCTGGCTTAACTGCTCCCCTCAAATATCCAAGAGGGGCAGACCTCACTCTAATACAAAACAGCATCTCTCCAAATTGAAATGAAAAGGATGGGAAACTGCAATGTCAAGAATGCTGTGAGACAGCAGAGTTTCTCTATGGAAAATCAGCAAACATCTGCACCATCCTTGTTTCCACAGAAGGAGAGCACACATCCATGCACCTGGGAGGGACAGAGATCTTGCCCCTCCCCTGGTGGCCTGGATTAGCTGGGCCCCAACGTCAGAAAGGTTCTCTGTCCTCTGTGCATGACATCAGGCATTCACAGAAAATCCTACTTAGGCTAAAAAAAAAATGCACTTATTCCTAAATAAGTGTAATGGGCATCATTAACAGCTCTGTCAACATTTACAGAGCAGTTCTTGTACAAGAAGTTCAAGAACTTATTGACTTGAAGGTCAGGCCATTCTGGGCTGCCAGCTGGCAAATCTGTTTGCTATAACTGCTTGCTAAAATTCCTACTGTATTAATCTTCCCTATTTTCAATAGTTTATTTCATAGCAAGACTCCAGTGAGTAGCAGTGAAGTCATGCAGCCTCCCCAGGCTGGGCTCTCTGAATCATCTACCTCAGAGAAGAACATTCAGACAATGCAGTGCAGCTATTTTAGGAAAGATATAAAAAAGATATAAAAACTCAGATTCCCATCATTAAAAAGGCAAAGTGAGGCAAGATTGATGCTACGCTCAGGGCCACTGTACAAGTCTAACATTTGGCTTCTTCCTTAGACATTAATAATTAATTGGTCTAAAACTTGCAGCTTGTAAAAAATATACCAGAATGGGAGAACTCTGTGATAGCGATTAAATTTAACCTCACCTGTTTTCTACTGATTAAAAAAAAAATCCCTAATAATTAACTAATAAGGTCTTCACAGAAGACTCTAAAAATCAATAATGAAAACCTGCAACCTAAAAATAGGCATGTAAACAAAAAGATCATGCAAAATCATAACTGAAAGCATGTGGCTGCATTTTCCTATCTTAATGGTATTAAAGACTACAAAAATACAATGAAATCCTACCATATACAGCAAACACATCTTTTATTTCCTTTATAATCACCCTCAGGGCTGATTCAATTCCGTAATTGCTAGCCATGGCATGGATATCATTGCAGTAAAGTCTGCTCAGGTCCAAAATCTGAAAGCAGAAAAAACAGAGATGCAAATCAGGACAGTAGTTGCACTGTATTTCTAAATAACTTAAGCTGAGATAGATTTTTTTCCTCTATTTTTCATGAGCTCAAGCAGCACCAACAGTTACAGAACAGCTAGGCAGCAGCTCAGTCACACACAGACAAAAATAATTCTGAGGATTTGTGTGAAGCAGCATTAAATAAACGACTAGGAGCATTGGAGTTAAAATTCACCACAGGAGAAAATTAACTGAAATCACAAAAAGCAAGCTAGCAAAACACACTAGAAAAACATGGTAAAGTCATCCAAACAACACAATGCAATGCCCAGTGTGCCTCAGACAGCCAGAACTTATAGCAAAAGAGAAGATGCAGCTTAAAACAATCCTGTGTTTGGAGAGCTATGGGCTAGATGGGATAACAGAACCATTCATCTCCAAGCACTGCAATTCATTGAGATGGAAGAACTCCCTCAAGTAACATTTAGAGAGACATGAGAGAGAAGAATGGTGTGAAATCATCTGTCATTAGGCCCTGGCTGCTGCACAAACACTGATTTGCAAGCTGCCCTTGAGAAAAGGCTCTGCTGAGCTCTGAACACATCTGGGCATAAAAAGGAGGAAGACAGTTCAGGAGCTGAAAAGGCTACACATCACCCTTGAGAAATTGAAATGACATCCATCATCCACCACCCCCCCCCAGAACACAGAAGATCATTGAAGTCTGGGATTAGAAACAGATTACACACATCAGAGTACTTGAAGAGCTCTGTCAAGTTAATCCCTTCTGTCTGGAGCACGAATTCCTTCTCTCCCTCCTTGCTGGTGCTTTCGTTCAGCAGGCAGCGTGTGATGCCCTTCACCTCGTGGATCACCGTGCTGCGCGCCAGGGACGCCAGCAGGGAGGACAGGTCAAAGTACACGTTGGTCAGTGGCAATGCCAGGGAAACCTCATGGGGAAAAAACCAACACACTGTAAGGAGGCTTGAACTTACAAGGACAGATTTTTGGGATGGCTTTTTTTGGTTTTGGGTTTTTGTTTTTTGTTTTTTTTGAGTGGAACAGATATATGCTTGTTGAGGTTTTTACTTGTTTTTTAAGATGTTTAAATTTTTTCAACAGTCCAGCCATCACTTTTATTCATCAAGAGCTACACAGCAGACCATCATATACTAAAAGATTAAAACGTAATAAACCTGTCAAAAATTGTTTTTAGAAAAAGTTACATGAGGTGTTCGGAAAATGAGAAATTACGAAAAATTACATAAAAAATACATTTGTAGTGCCACTTTCTGTATTCATATGGGATTGCAGAGACAAAACAGCAGCAGTGCACTGAAAAGATCCATTTGTTATGGGAGCCACATGAAACCACTGTGCAACCACCCAGAGATGTTCCACCTTACCTCACACCAGAGCTCATTTTCGGTGTCAAACACGTAATCCTGTATGGATGGGTGGCTCTCCACAACAGCGCTCACTCGCACCTCTGCTGACTGCAGCAATCCATCCTTCCCTTTTTTAGTCTGAGACACAAAGGGAAGATGCTGAGAATCTCCACCCTCTGCTCTGTTCTGATCCTCTTCAGCACCAGGAGTCCCTTCTTCTTTTTCAGATTCAGCCTCTTCATCTTCTGGATTCTCATTAACATTTTCTTCCGCGTTCTCTTCTTCGCTCTCATAATCAACCTGCAAAGAAATAACATGGTGTTTATCTGAGCCAGAACCTCTACAGAGGCACATGAACAGTTTAATTCTGGACTGTTCTTCATTGCTGAGTTGCATGGATCTTGTCCCTATGGCAAAAAGAAAATGCAATATTGTTGTAAAGAAAATAATACAACAGATTTAGTTCAGTCTTTATTTCTTCATAATCTTACCATTATTTCTCAGCACAGTCCAGAATGCTACAGGATGTTGAGACTGTAGCAGAATTTAGTTTGCTCCCCTGAGAATGTCCAATTTCTTCTCATAATCCAACTCTGATGCTGGGATTCCCTCAGGATTTTCAATGACCCCACCCTCTTGCTGAAATTACAGCACTCCATCTTTTAAGATCTAATTATGAAGTACTGAACACAGAGAAACATGCAGGGAGACTATTTTTTAAGAACCACAGTAAAGTTTTAAAAACAATTAATGGCATGAAATTAGCAAAAGGTAAAGTTAAGTTAGACAGTCTGATTGCCAGATGCATCCACTCAAAAGCCCGAAGAACAAGGCTTCAGAAAAGAGCCAAATGAAAACTCTTGAGCCCTAAGCTGACACTTTCCTATCTCCTCTCAAGTGGGGTTTGGTTTTTTTCAGCATTTTGTTTCAGTGGAAGTTTTCCTTCCCATGTCAAACACAGAAGAAACAGAGAATTAAAGAGCAGTGCTGAGCTCCTATAAAGTCATTACCTCTTCTTCCTGGTTCTTCCTCCGTTTTCTTTCTGTAGCATCACCATCCCCTTCATCAGCTTCTGCATCAACAACGTTCTCTTCTTCCTCTGCTACAGCTTCCAGACTATTCAGTGTCTAAAAATCCATGACAGACAGATAATCAGGCTGACTGCTAGGAAGTATCAACAGCATCAAAAGGCTTTAACTGGAATTTAACAACCTCTTGCTCAATGTTTTACCGTTACAGACAAACTAATTTCTGTATGTCCACTACTATAAAGAATTGAACTCACATTCTTGATAACTTAAACCATTTAACAAGATGAATAAGCTGTCACTCTGTCACTTTGACAGTACTTGATGGAAGAGGAGTGGCAGAAGGAACATGCAAAAGCATTTCAATGAACAAATGACCTTCCCGAAAGTTTTGACAACCACTGCTCCAACAGGACACTGATCTGGGAGCAAGCAGAGTGATACGCTTTTGTCTCAAAGAAGCTAAAATGAACGGTGATTTCTGGAGTACAGTCTTAAGCAAATCAGGATTTAGGATACAAAAGCTTTAAATTCCTTGTTAATTTTACGATAATGCAAAGACAGTTTATGTATGAAGTATTCACACATTTTGTGTACACTGAAACACGCTACACTTTTCCAGTTCTGAATTCATTGAGATGGAAGAATTCCCTCAAGTGACATTTTAGAGAGACATGAGAGAGAAGAATGGTGTGAAATCATCTGTCATTAGGCCCTGGCTGCTGCACAAACACTGATTTGCAAGCTGTGAAAGGAAGTGAGGTGTTTTTCAGGTGATGTTTTGTACCTTATCTTGGTCATCATCTAAATCCTTCCGAGTTGTTTTCCGAGTGCTGATTTCATTAAAAGATGCCATCTTTGTAGTCTTCCTTTTAATTGCTTCCAGAAGAACTTTAAAGAATCTGACAGAAGAAGCAACTCAGAATGTCAAAGCTCAGCAGTGCCACAAAAAAATCTGAAGTTGTCAAAAAATGTATCTATTTTGGTTAACAAGCTAGTCAATTCATAACAGGACATTATTCCCTGCTGGATGCAAAAGTACTTCTAGGATAATGCAAATAATTTTTCTCAGCCTTTTCTCATTAATTTAGGAATCAAAAGGTTGGTAGGAGCTTTGTTACTGTCACAGATGCAGCTGTGCATCTAAAATTATACACACATCTGAATATAAAATCTGCACATCAAATTTACCTTCAGAAGAGATGGCTCATTACTGGACTTGAATAATAAAATTGCCAATTCTATTCAAGACATAAAAGCAACTGTGTAATTTTTTTTTTCTGCACATCTGCTGGAACTGTTGCTCTGAAAGCCATACCAACTGTAATGAACCACATACAAAGCCCACAAATAGGCAAAAGCAGAGCAAATATTAAAGTATCTGAAAGCACACTCACCTTGTTTCCATGAAGTGCAAGATCTGCCTGGGCTTTACACACTTCTCCTCTCGGTAATATTCAGGGGGCAAGAAGTGGAATTTGATTTTGTAGAGGCGATGCTTGTTCAGCTTGTGCTTCACATGCAGGGATTCCTCGATGTCCACTGTCTCCAAGACCTACAAACCATTCCCAAGCAGGAATGTTACTCCTTCGATGAAGACATTTCATTTATTTCCTGCAGTGCCAGTGCTTTCCACAGGAAACCAGAATTACACACGGCTAACTGGCAAACTTTTCTGGAGGCTTTTCTCCTGGGCAAAAGAACTGTATCCTACTGCACCTTTTGACTTAGTCTTCCCAACAATTATCTCAACAATAGTGGAAGAACAGCCTCACCTCCCACCCAAGCCCTTCTTAAGGGCCTACAGCTTCATTTTACTGACCATGCTCATGGAGCAGGACAGTGTTCCAGCACACAGCTAAGTCTTAACCTGATTCTTGCTGCTTTCAACTCTCATGAGTAAAATAGAAGGGGGAGGGCATGCAGGAGAGCCCAAGGGTGCACTCCCAGGAAGAGAGGGAACACAGAACACATCCCAGTTTATTCAATCTCTAGAGACACGTTTTGCTTCTATTGAGCCCAGCCATTTGTGTGAGATTAGGAAGAGGTGGGGGACAGCTAGAAAGTGTCTATCTGACTCTATGTCAATCACAGCCAGATGAGCTTGTCTCAAAGACAAAACAGAATCCCTGTATTCTACAGACTGATAAAAATGTGCTTGAGAAAAAGCCAAAGTCTATGGCACAGCAAATACTGATGAGCTCAGAGAGGAGAGTTTGTTTTGCTGACTCACAAAGGATGCACTGAAAAAGAGGCTCACCTCAGCTAAGCACACTCTTGTGAGGTGTTTCTTAAGCTGTTTCACCTTCTTGAGAGCTTTCTTGGTATTGAACACAGGAATACTCATCATGGGTGTTTTGATGTTTGAGCTGGCCACCATCAGTATTTCCCGCAACCTTTAAACAACAAATAATCATTCAAATTAAGCCATAAAAGCACTATGCAAATCAATTACCTAATTATCTAGATCATTTCATTAGGCAGAATGCAGAAAACTGGCAGTTCCACCAAAGCCATGTGCACCAAGAGCTGTGGTTACGCTGCACTGCTCCTTTTCTCTGTTCTGACTCCCCACCAGGCACAGCACAACAGCAGCCCTGCTGCCTCAGCTGGATTATTCCCCCAGTTATGAGAAGAGAAACGATGATAATAAATTGTTCCAAGAACAGAAGGACTAATGAGGTCTGTTTCCTACAGATCCATGATGGATGCTTCCTTGTATGTTCTCCCCCTTCCCTGTCTCTCTGAAGCACCACGATCCCCTCCCTCCTAAGACATCCCTCACTCCCATGTGAGGCCAGGTCAGGACCCACATTATTCCAAATAAACTGATGATTTGCTGTATATCAGATCAGAGTAAGGGGCCTTCACAGAAATTTAGTATCTGGAAAACAAACCAAAATAACTGGAAATTTGTAAAACGTTAGAATAGTTCTGAACAGGCAAAATTTACAAGTACACTGAGGGACTGTTCACCCTCAATATTCACATATACAGCTGCTAGTGTACATAGCACAATTATATACCTAAGTGCCTAAAATAAAGGGCCCATTGAGGACACAGCTTTCTCACCTTGGAATACCCAATGTGACATTCATTTCACCTCTGCCAGCAAAGTGAAAGGTGTTCAGAGTCATCTGTGTTGAAGGTTCCCCAATACTCTGAGCAGCAAGAAGCCCCACAGCTTCTCCTGGGTCACAGAGAGAACGCTGCCACTTTAAATACAATAGATCCTTTAATCTGGAGACAGGAAATGAGAGGTTTAGCTCAACACACAAAATAAAAACTCAGAAAATTAATCATTGCTCAGTTCAATACAGTAACATCTTTGAGACAATTTCTCCTGGTAGCTTACAGATAAATACGCTCCAGAAACTGTAAAGCTGCCTATCCTCATCTGATCTGACAAATACAGCCCATTAACACAGAACTGGGGCCTTGGCCAAACAGTATTTTATTTCTGTTGCCAATTCCCAGAATGTCAAGATAGAGTTCCACTTGCACTTCCTAACTGCCTTGCTAACTCCAAGGTGCCTCAAGAGCATACTTTGTTTTTCAAGATCGCTATAAAGTATTATTTTATGTGTGTGGGGACAGCAATACATTGCTGGTGTTCCAGAGAGGCTTTGCTAAAGCCCTCAGCAGCATGGAAAATTCAGGTTTGGAAGGAACAGATAACCAGAGCCTCTCCACTGCACACTAAGCATGTTTGGCTTTCAAGAACCATTCTGAAACCCACCGCTTAGTTACATAAAGGTCACAACAGAAACAAGGCTTGGTAAAGAGTTCTCAGCTTTAGTAAACTCTCTCCAAAAAGGTATTGTGGGTTTTGGCTCAGTGCAAAGAAGACACTCTGAGGTTTTTACCTTTCAGAAGAAAGTGCTGGGTGCATGTAACTCTGGCTGTTCCCAGATTCCCATTTATTGATATAGCCTTCAACTCCATTTTCAAATGTTTCTGAAACAGATGCAAAGTAAGTATCTGGACGCCAAACCCCGAGGCTTGGGTCAGGACACTTATTTGTCTTCTTCAGATACTTCCTTCGTTTCTTCTCATCAAGCTCATACCACATCTTCAACAACTGAAAACAAGAGAAGTTTTTAAGCTGGCTGGTTTATCCACGGTAAGACCACAAGCAATCAAGCAGCAGTGAAGGAGGAAAAGATAACCTGTGCAAAATGTACACAACATGCAGGTGTACACAACACAGCCAACAGCTCAGCTACAAATATGGTGTATTCCTTTTTCTGGTATTTAACACTTCTGAAACAAAATTATTTCAATGTTCCTTACATGCCTAAAAATACCCCAAATTATGTATCCCAGTATCTACTTCAGAAATCAGTGAAATACAGCCTCAAAGAATGATTTTAACTGAGAGTGAGCACCCTCAATACACTTAAACCCTTGCTCGTAGCTGACTCTCACCTCACCTGTCCAAAGCTGGCATGAAAAAGGAGCTTATTATCAAAAAGTGTCAAGAGAACACAAATTCAGCACAGTTCAATAAATTAACCTCTGATTAGGAAAAACAGCTTTTGCAGACAAGCTCACAGAGTCATCTCTCAACTCCCTCAACCTGGAGTTTCATGCTAACTGCCCAAGTTCCTCCAGGATAAATTCCTTGTGACAGCAAGGCTGTGAAGCAGGACCTGTGTGCATTTTGTGTCCATACACACCATCCTCATTAGAAGCCAAGTCACAGAGACCAGTGCCGTGCTGGACGAGAGGTTCAAGCAAGAGTATTTTTTGGAAAAACTAGGCAGGGCTGGCTCAGCCTCTGATCTTTGGTGTTCAAACAGGCTCTCATCCAGCTAGCAGACAGCAGTCCAGGCAAGGGGGATGTACTTTGTGTACATGAAAAAATACAAAACAAAACAAAAACAAGAACAAAAACAAAAACAAAAAAAAAAAAAAAAAAAAAAACCCCAAAGGGAAAAAAAAAAAAAAAACAAAATAAAAAAAAAAAAAAAAAGGAAAAAAAAGGCGGGTAAAATAACCCACTGATAAACAGACAACCCCCGCCCCCCAAACAATTCACAAACATACAAACAAGACCTGTTTTCTAACACATTTGTTTAGCTAGACTGTGAAACACTTTGAGATACACAGAGCAATTAAAAAAAAAATAGACACTGAATTCTGTAACTTCTTTTGAAGGGTTTGGTCAGTTCAACTGCTTCTGTGTTACCTGTAAAGTAGCAGGATCTCTTCCATTCTTCAATTCACCTCCTGGCAGCTCTGCTTTCAAACCTGCCAATTTCTTTTGGGAAAACAATAGAAAGCCTCCTTCTCTTTGCCTCCTTCTCACCAAAACAGAGTTCTGGTGTCTGGCTTGCCACTTTTTGATGGCTTTGAACTGCTGGTTAGCCTGGTGAGACTCCATCCTTGCTAAAGCTTCATCCAGTTGGTTTTTCTTCTGGATTACCTGTTAAAAAGTAATTTGTGTGATTATTCTTCTCTCTGTCCTCACTGTACCAGAAAAGGCAGAGCAAACTGAAAAGGTCATCTGCTGTCACTGCTGTAAAAACAATTTTCAAATTTGGTTTGCAACCAACTGAGAAAAAACGCTTTATAACTTTATTATCACCACTTCACGGTGATACACAAGCAGTGGTGATATTGGTAAAAGGAATTTAATCAAACTTGACAGACTGAAAAGTGACCTCATCTTTGTTGCATTCAAGTGCAGAGTTAGAACAGACAGTGCTTAATGCTCTCCTGAAATTGAGACTGCTTAAATCATGCTGCAGACTTCAGATTGCTTCCATATTTTGAAAACAATAGCAGATAAAATTGTACATTAGTCTGAAAATAACTGAGACAAAAAAGTGTTGCCACTGGATCCCTGACAGATATGCCAGATGTTAACCGTATATTTCAGTCTCCCCTTCACCGCTCATAAATACTTAAGACATAGGTGTTCTTACCTCGTAGTTTTCTGCAATGAAAGGAAACTGCTCAGGTTGTAAGAACTGAGTTTTAGGGATATCAAGCCCATCTTCTCCATACAGAAACTGCACCACACTGCCATCACTGTCTCGTACAGTCAGGTCATACTGAACTACCAGTCCTTCCAAATGTTTTATGATACACCTATTCCAGAGGGGAAAAAATGAGGAAAAAAAAAAAAAAGAGAGAGAAGAAAAATGCTATTATGAGGCTACAAAGCAACAAGAATGATACAACTCTAACAGAAAAAACACTGTTTTCATAAACATCTTAAGTGAACTTAAGGCTGATCAGGAATTCTGGAAGCTAGAATCCTATAGACACAACACTCATGTGAAATGCTTAATTCGCAAAGCTTTCAGCATGTTGCTCCCTCCAGCTTCCTTGGACTGACCTGACTTGAAACAGTAAATTACTTTCCATTTCTGCTGTCACACTTCAGCAGTTTTCGGAAAGAAAGGGGCATTCCTCCTTTAGAACTCCTCACTACCCTCTGAAAAAATTAAAAAGTTCCATTTTATTCTATATATACTGGAGGTGTTGCTTGAGTAAAGACAAGAGCCACTCAGCATGGCCAAGAAAAAACAGAGTTGCCTGGAACTTGTACACCTATCTATATTTGTACCAGACTAAAAGATTTCTGCAAAAGGAGAAGCTGCTGCTGTTATGTGCCAGAGATAAGTTTGAAATTATAATGTTCCAGTTGATCTCTAGATCTCTAGAAAATTGTACTTAGAACAAACATTCAGCATTCAGACTATTTTGTAAACACTAAATACAGTGAAGTTAATCTAAGCAACACAGGCACTTACAGTCCACAGAACTCTCTCAGAAAAAAAAAAGAGAAAAATCAACCAACCAACAAAAGGACCTTTTAAAGGCTCCAATTCTAAACCAGGCCACTCACCTTTGCAGGTACCCAGAACGACTGGTTTTGACAGCTGTATCCACAAGACCTTCCCTGCCAGCCATGCAATGAAAGAAGAATTCCTAAACACAAGCACAGTACCATCAGCATTCTGCTAATAAGTGCATCAACACTGGCAATTTATGTTCTTCCTCAAAAGCTTCACATGAAACCAGGGTGAACAAAGTCCACTTATCTATAATTGCAGATACTCTCTATTAAAATACTAAGAGTATTTTCTTCCACATGCAACAACTGTGGACTGAATTTTATGCAAAGAGTGAGGGTTTTTTAATTCCTACAAATGGGAAATTGTTAATGCTCTCCAGTTTTCATTTTAGTAGTAAATTCTTGAAGTTATCAGTGTCTTTTTTGTATTAATGATGGTAGAATAAGTTACATTTTGTTGTGTTTCTAACTTTTTAAGATATTAATTTCTAATTTTGTTATGTCTAATTTAATTTGAATTAAGTGTTACGAAGATCAAGTAAAGTTGAGGTTCAGTATTGTTAGAGTTAAGTTTAACTGGTTTTCATTTTAAGCTATTTCAAGTTCTATTTTAATTTTATGTACATCAAAGTTGTATTTGGTATTAACAATATTCATTTAGACTTAAGTGTACGTTTTGTTCTATTGAGGCAACATTAAGTTTATAAATAAGCTTCAGGGTCAACACAAGCGGTCTTAAACTTACAGAAGGTCTGATCCCAGTGAGAAATCTGCCAGTCACAAATCCTCCTGAGCTAGGGGAAAAATCATAAGGCTGGAAACATGGCAGTGATTTGCCAGATGCCATCAGTGGGGGTCTTCGGCCTTCCAGCTCAATCTGGCCCAGCAAACAAGAAATCTAAATGTGGACAGGAAAAAAGGAAACATCACTTTTCCATCCAACTTGTGGTTCACATAAGCTTGCTAATTTTTCTTTAAAAGCACAGTAAAAAAATGTCAAATGTTCAGTAAATGCTCTGTAGCTCAATGTGGACTGGCATGGAGATCTCACCTGGTTTTTTGAAGTTATTCCAGTACCCTGACTCATCCTCAATGCTACCTCAATATCTCATTCTGTCTACTTATTTTAACACAGAGATGTGAAACTAAAAATACCGTAAATATTTTTTAGGTCACTCCATTACTCCCACCACCTCTCAGCAGTGTACTAAAAACAGAATAAAAACCTCAACCCAAAATGCTCTCTCTTTTGAGTTGTGGTCATTCTCTCCATTTTAGATGGCATTTTTATAGAGTGCCTCTTGCTTGGTGTCTGTGTTGCAAATGGTAAAACAAAAATGTACCCTTACCACTTCTACCAAAACCAAAGATTATGTTGTTCCTATGCAGAAGTTGAAGAAGGAGAGGGTCAGTCTCCAACAGAGGCCAGGAGAAGTTATATCTCCTACAGTAGATTTGTTTGTATAAACTGCAGCATTCTTTCTCAAAAGCAGTTCTGCTGTTCCAGTAAATCCTCATGTACTGAGGAGTGATACAAAAATAGGTTATAATAAACACTGACTCTCTCCCATCACCCACTGAAGTCTTTATGGCATTCTTCTAACATTTTTCCATGCCAAAGTCCAGGATGAAAACCTTGCTCTGGTATCAGATATCCCCACAAGAGCTTCCCAACAGCTTATATTCTAGGACACCTCACATCAGCACACGTGGTGCTAAGCATGTTCCGGCTGCCATTACCTGCATTGTGTTCACAGTGGATCCTTTGGCTCCTGACTGCACCATCAACTGCAAATTGTTCTCTGGAAAGCTCCTGTGGAGACCAAGGGGCATGCAAACCTACAGAGTTGTGGGGGAGTGAAGGGAACAAAGCCAAACATTACCAGTAAAATAATAAACCCAAGAAACTCCTGTGGAAGGCTTTAGCAAAGTGAAACAATGAGTAATCACAAACATTCCTATTTATAATTTCAAAAGCATTTTGAACATTAAGCCATCTTCTCACTCAGGGAGGACAAGGCTGAGGAGGAGAGGCAGCACGTGGAGCCTCATGCTGGGGACAGAGGGAGAGCTTCAGCCTCCAGCAGAGCCAGGCACTGCCCACCCACATTAATTAACTTAATAAGAAAGTTAAACAGATTAGTATGCACAGATGCCTCAATGCCAACCTTGTTGACTTCATTGTTGTAATTGTTTACTTCCTCCTTGAATTTCATATCAACCATGTTAAAATCCCTCTGGTCTTTGCTGAGATGGGCATCCTGCCACTTCCCTTGGACCTCCTCACATGATGCTGTTTCTGGCAAATTAAGAGCAGCTCTAACAGCCTGAAAGTAAAATATAGGAAGTTTTAGGTGTTAAGCAGGCATGACTGAACAAGACAGTATTTCAAACATTTTGCGTTATGGAGAAAAAATAAATCTGCAGAACAGACTTACTTCAATACCACTCTGCCTTGACCTTTCAATGATTTTTTTTCTTTTGTGGTCTGCTTCACGTTTAACCAAAATATCTTCAATCCCTGTTAAAGAGAAGAGACAGAACACAATGGTCTAAACAAAAAAAAAAAAAATAAAGGAAGGAGCCACAACTTGTGTGAGGGATTTTGAGTGAAGAGCTGGGAAATAAAGTCACAAAGTTATAATGATGGTTAGACTCAGGGCCTGCAGTTTGACAAGAAAAAAATCTGAGTAGCTTTTGGATGGAGAAGTTGAAAGCCTTAAAAAAAAAAATAAAAAAAAAAAACAAACAGAAAAAGAGCAACTTCAACTAAGTAATAATAGTGCAAAATCAACTCCCTAATTTAAGAAGTCTTAACTTCAACAGTGTCTAAAAAGTCTTAATTGGTGCACTTGAACAAACTAATGCTTTATGGAACCATCCACATCAAACTGCTTTTTTTCTTCCACCCACATCAAACTTCCTATCAGCTGAACTTTTCACATCCTGGCATTTCTTAGCTTTTTTAAAAAAGATAAATTACAAGTACAGACCCTTGAGATGACAGGACAAGGGAACAGATGAAAGACTGGAACCTGAACTCCTGTGAGCTATTTGTAAGGAGTCCCACCACAGACACTAAAATGGTCACTAAAAAGGCTGTGTCAAAACACCAAATCCCACTCCTGCTCCAGCCTCACTTCTCTTCTGCTGTTTTAAGTGCCTAGTGGTCCCAGGCTTGTTATCTTTTCCTGACTAGTTTTTGCACCCTGGCTCTCAGGAGTCCTTACAGGTAATGAGTCGCCTTCCTCACTCCAAAAGATACCCCTCCCTTTTCCCTGGCTCACAGCAGTCTGTTGGTCCCTCACTACAGCTGTCTCTGTCTCCATAACTCTTGTACGAGTTTGAAAACCTGTAAAGACACCTTCTCAACCTCATTTAGCAAAAGAATTACAGTAAAATATGTGATGTGCAAGACTTGATCACCAAGCCCATAAAGTTCCTTCATCTTGCCTTGTCAGCTGTTCTGCTTTCTACACAATAATTATTTTTCAGAGAAGGAAAACACAAGGTTTTGATCTAAACAAAATTTCAACACAGGACATATTAACTGTGTACACTTTGGCTAGGCAGGACACAAAAGATATTGTTGGACTGTCTTTATGCTTCAAAGGCCAGCGATGTACCAACAGCAACAACAACAAAAAAAAACAAACCTCACAAGATCAAAAAAAGGCTGGCAGGCAGCTTTCCCACTCAAGGGCAGTCTTGCAGAATTTCTTTAACAGAATTAGCATTACGATGCACAGCCATGTCTGGTTTGCACCCCAGGAGGTGCTGCACTGCTGCAGGTACTCACCCATGGTAAATCCCCTGTACAGCTGCAGGTAAGCAGTGAAGAGGCGCCCCAGACACGTCAGCACTTTCCCACTGGTTTCACCCCCATAGATCTCATAGCAGCAGTGCACCAGCCCATAGGCAGAGCTGCCAAAGTGAGCTTTGTCCAGGACTCCACACAGTAATTCCCCATCTCTGATAATAACCTGAAAAATAAACCACAGCTTTGAATCAGGAAAACAGAAATTTTAATCTTACTATGACCTCTAGAGGTTTTTCCATGTAATCTGTGTGAAAACTGGTTTAAGTTAAAAAAGCTTACATACTGGTGAATGATTAAATGTGGTCAGATTATCTATACTTCCAGGATTTACAGCAAAAATGCTGTAGCACCTATATTTTTCCACCCATAAGTTCTGACAATGAAGACATATGGTCTAACAAAAACAGATGGAATCTACCTAAGTCAGGACCACAGAGAATTTCTCCTGACTCCCAGGCCTATCCTTCAATCACCCACTTCTGGCAGTAACTGTTGCTAAATAGCTGTTTCTAACTTTGTCATCTGCCTTGTTCCCTTCCCATTCCTTTACTGTACACACAATTTTAATACAACACAGCCCAGCCCACCCCCCAGAGTTGTTGCATACCTGAGATTCACACATTGAATCAAGATTCAGACATCCTTTTGCAGGTCCCTTTACCCAGGCTCTCCCACCAATTTTTGCTTTCCCAGTCAAATTCAGTGGAGCATAATTGTCTGGAATGATGTTTATTAACAATGTGGAAACAACCTATAAAGAAGCAGGATGAGTGGCAGGAATTATTTTTTTTGTATAATCTCTTCTCAACATAAAAAAACCCCACATGAATGAGAAAAGCAATGTCCTGCATGTATTCTTTCCACTACAGCCAAGTTTTGAAAGCTTGAAAATCTGACAAGACAGGAATATCCTCCTGCTACTTTATCCTCTGAAGGATCAGTGAGCTGGGACATAATTATTCAGAAATATAAAGCAGCAAAGATTTTTCCAATAATTAGATATACTAAAATTAAAAAAAAAAATAAAATAAGAAGTTGTCTCTTGGGTTTTACAGCACAGAAACACACACCAAAACTGCCATGGTATTGATGGAATCTGGCCTTCCAAATGCCCTTAGCAGCACTGGTTTTAGCACTAGCTTTCTGCTTACTTTGAAAGCACCAGCATTCTTTAACCCAGTAAATGATAAACTACCTGCTTTCCTGTCCATAACCGCTGTGGCTTCATAATGGCTGGAGGAAAGATTTTAATTTTTCCTTTTTTGTCTGTCAGCCCTCGGTACACAAGCTCCATGTACTGCTCTCTGGTGAAGAAGCAGCCTCTGATTGTCATGCTGACTCCAGAAATCATGTGGTCCTGGATCAAGCCAGGAAGTGGCTTCCCATCCTAAAGAGGTAACAAGAAAAAGGTGGTGGTGGGGTTAGCAAGTCCTGTTCCTCCAGCTCCCAAAACTATCCCCCTGGATAAAAACTCTTAAATAATTTGTAAAGAACTCATTCCAGCACAAGTCTCTACTGAATCTCTTCTGGACACTGACACTCAAGGAACAAGACTGTTTGGATGTGCTGGGCCTTCTTTAGAGGAAGAGAACCACAAACAGAGAAGTAATCCTCAGAAGTAAGTAATTAGATTTTTAAAAAATTATCTCGTTTATCATTAAACAAAATAAACAAGAGTGACTGCCTGTAGAAATAAACTTATCTAGAAATAAATTTATCTGGCAGTTCCACTTGCCTTCGGCACCAGGTACTGTTTATCAGTGATGGCTAAGGTGTAGGCTTCTGCTCTGCCCAGCTCGCTCTGCGGGAAGTGGGCGTTCATTTCGTCGCCGTCGAAGTCAGCGTTGTAAGCCTTGCAGTTGGCGTAGTGCAGCCTCAGCACCTTCTCCCCGGGCAGGATCCGGGCACGGTGAGCTTGGATGGAAGGTCTGTGCAGCGTGGGCTGGCGGTTCAGCAGCAGCACGTCCCCGTTCTTAATGTGCCGACACACCTGCAGAGAGATGGGGCTGCTGCCTGCGAGGCCGTGCCTCAGAGAGGGCTGATTTATCTTAAACGCACGCATGTCCTAAACACCTTCTGGTATTCATGTTCCGTGCAAAACTCAGGGAGAAGCAAGACTGCTTGCCTTTGGACACCCTCTGCTCTCCACCAAACAATTATTCCCTATTAATTCACCAAAATCAATCAGCTCTTCATCCAAACCCACTGGGCTGAATTGATACCTCCAACAACACCCAGCCCTGGACACCCTAGACTAAGGTGGTAATATGACCCAGTAGCTGAAGCAGAGGCCAGGAATCTCTTATTTTCAGCTTTGAGTACAACACAATATATCCTTACCTAGAAGAGGGTCTCTCAGAACAGTCTCATTTTAATTTTTCTGTTAGTGACATCCAAATACCCACTTAAGTGATTATCAACAAGCATATGATGAGTTGTTTGCATACTGTTATGTTTAACTCTGTGGCAGGTTCTGAAAGAACTGACACCACAGAAATACTCAGAAATTTCAAATCTCTGCCAAGCCTTTATGAGAGACAGGGTAATACATAACAGTGTGAAAACACTTAAACACCAAAACCTTTGGCCTTGTAGCTAAATAGTACATTTTCAAGTTTTGCAAGGGACAGAGATACATTAAGAAGTTTCAAAGGTTGATTAAATTGCAGTATCGAGGAGAAACAACTGACATATAATCAATAAGGTTGGAAAAGACCTCTAAGACCATGGAGCCCAACTGCTAAGCCAGAACTGCCAAGGCCATTACTAAGAATATTCTGCATCTTGGCACAATGAATGCCCCACACTGTGTATTAGAAGAAAGTAAAGGATGGAAAAATGGGGTTTAAAATTTGAAAAAGTATCCTGTTTTTGTTTCTGCCCCCTCAACCAGAGCTGGAGGAGGGCTCTGCCCATACTCACAATCTTGAGGCCTGTCTGGGGTGCCCCTGAGGAGGGGGTGAGGAGCTGCTTGGCGATGGCCTCGCGCTGGGTCAGGCTGGTGGCGCTCAGCACCGTTCGAGAGCCATCCTCATTAATGACCATGGAGGCCCCAGGGTGCACCTTGGGGCCATTGATGACAGCCTGCCTCAGCTCTTTGACATTCCAGGGAGTGACTGGCTGAGGGTAAGTCAGTTTGGTGGCAAATACCTAGACAGGGGGGGAAAAGAGGAGAGAAAAAACATGCTGATCAATTTTGGCTTAAAACTCTAAAAGCCACTGATAAAAAAGCATCAAAAATTAAGAAATATAATGCAAGCATAAATTACTTTAAGCTCTCAAATGCATCTCCTCCCCAGTCTACTCTAATGCCAAATACATTTCTGTTTTAAAACCCTCTACCATAAGAATAGAAACAATGTCCTTTTCACAATTTTCTACTATGGTATAAAACTCAATCAGCAATTAAAGAAAGCAATTGTGGATTTAGATTCTGCAAGTAAGCCAACAAATACACAGAAAAAGCACATTATCATCAGGTTCACTATTTTCTGCAAAGATGAGATAATGAAAAACTCAAATTCAGGCTTGGTGTCATCTCTGTGTAGCTAAAAATTCTTAAGGACAGATGAAGTTGGTGACATTATCACAGCCTTCTCTTAAGACTTCAATACCTCAAAAATACCTTATACAAAGACCATAGGAGGAACAGGATCTACTTTTAAAGTCTGCACCAATTCCTAATCCCACAAACCAAGTATGTGGGGTTTTGGGTTTTTTTTTAAATCCTCTTTCTCAGACGTGGAGTTCTCATTTTGTAACAATAAGAATTTCCTGCTCTTCAGTGCTCCTTCCTTATTAACACTGGGCAGGAAAGAGTTCAGAAACCCTCTAGATTTTAAACTGCTACCAAAGTGCCAGCAGAGAGTTCAGTCCTGAGCTGCACCAGAGAGGCACAGCCCTTTATTTATCCTCACCATCGGGATGCCAATCTCGTTGGTCCCAATGTACATGTCGGGGCAAATGACGGATCGAGCGGCAAAATCCACACGCTTCCCCATCATGTGCTTGCGGAACAGCCCCTCCTTCTTCTCCAACAGCTTTGAAAACAGAAGGCAACAATTAAAACCTGGAAGTACCTGGAAGTATGGAAAACCAGGTGGATTCTTGCAATGATGAGGGGTGTGAAAATGACGCATACTAACAACAAATAGTTTGCTTTTTTCTTACTTCATCAGTGTCTCTTTTTTAACTGAGACTCCACCTGCTACCCACCTGACGAATACCAGGGTACTTCTCTGTTATCAGCTTGTCCATGTCACTGTCAAACACAATGTTCACATGGCTCTGGAGACGTATCCAAGCGTTGTACAGCTTATCTGCAATACTCTGTCCTGGAATTGCTGTCAGCACAGAACGGTCCAGAGGTTCACTATCCCCTCCTGTCTCCTACAGAAACAGAAATTAGAAACTTGGACATAACAAAAAATATCTTCTACTTACTAGGCTGAATTACAGTATTAATTACAGTATTAAATATAGCAAAAGAAACATTCACCATTATTTTGCACTGCTAGTCTGTCCACGTTAGGAATCACTGTAACTAGAAAATCCTATTCTTAGATAAAAATAATGTAAATCCAAGAGCTTTTATCACTTACATCACTTTGTTTTCAGTCTAAAAGCCACTAAACCAGTCACATCCAAAACTCATTGATTTCCTGTCAAATGTTTTAAGAACAGATCTCCATCTAGTGGCTAAATTCTGAGTAACTAACATGTTTCCAAAATGTTTTACACCTCAGATGTAAATCAAGCTTTCCTGAAACTGATTCCAGTGTCAAAGACCCCTCAATGATACAACTGATGAACAAATATGGAACGAAGTAGCTGACATACATTATTATTTACACTATACAACTATGTGAACTGTCAGAAGCAGACAAGTATTGTTACTAATTACATTATTTGTGAAGTTTTGGGTCCTACTTAGACATCAACTGTTAAAAAATAAACATAATCACAACTGGCTCCACCAGGCTTAGAAGCTAAAATGGCTCTTTTTATGTGATGAGATGCTGGCAGTTTTATTGTGAACTGTTTGTGCTGTACATATTTCATTCTCCAGAAACAGGAGCCCGTTATGTCTCACATACAGTAATCTAATACCAAAAATCCATGGATAAGAGAATGTGAGCAAAATGTTTTTTCCCTTTGCACCAGTCAGAAAAGAGCAGAGGGAAAAAACCGAACAAGGTATGGAACATCTCCACCAGCAGATATTCCAACAGCTCAGGCAAAAACTGTTACAGAAACACCTTCAACAGGAGTCTTCCCAAACTCAACCCACACATCCAAAAAAAGCAAATAAGATAACCAGCAACTCTTACTGTTTGAATTTCTTCTGTAATTTTTAGTGGCTGACACTGTTCTTTGGCCATGAAAACCAAGAGCTTCCGTATGAGCTGGGCATCTTTCATCACAGCCTGCAGGTTCACAGTCTGCCCG
Organism: Bombycilla garrulus; assembly: GCA_013400315.1. NCBI lineage: Eukaryota > Metazoa > Chordata > Aves > Passeriformes > Bombycillidae > Bombycilla > Bombycilla garrulus. The sequence continues at coordinate 206,590 of VXBU01018236.1, read as the reverse complement.
TTGGTGAACAGGCGATCTCCAAGGCGATTCACAGGACGAAACCTACAGCAAATCAAAATTACTCTTTGATTAAAGATTAATGCCACTCAAAAGCAGCATGACGAACCTCAAACATTTTAAGCTAAATCTTCAGTGAATGGAAAATAATCCAAACTAACAATGGGCATTTAAAAATGCATATATTCTACTAAAACAGTCATAAAAGAGGAATGATCCTTTATAAGAAATTCTATCAGTACAGTGCAGTTATAATATTCTATAATAATTAAAAATACTAAATTTTTTTTTCATAATTAATATTTCAGTTTTCTAACAAACTCACTTGAAGTTACAATAAAACTTATCAATTACTAGTGTGATTTTTATTATTTAAACACTCCACTGACACTTCAGCAGACCAGTGTCTGTATTATAGGAGTCTGGATCTCCAACTCCTGCAAAGGATGCACTGAACCCTATGATTTCTACAAAATTCTGGGGGGATAAATTTTACCTTGAAGGTGGAACCACAAGTAGATCCAAAAAAAACATGTCTGGACTGAATGCTGAACTCTCATGGGGATCCATCCCAGGGAAGAGATAACGCAGAAAGAAACCTAAAAAGATACGAAAGCAACACAATCTCATTCTCATTGCTATTGTTGAGGAATCCAAACCCTCAGATGCACTTGGTCAATCAAGTCAAAAGAATCTGCTAAGTTAACACTACCGAGCTTGTTTAAAATAAAAACATTCAGACACAGTTTAGGAAGAATTGCCACTCTTTTTTTTGGTCATATAAACAGTATTTTAGAAACAACTCTGGACAGAAATATAGATCATAGCAAAAAGAGAAAGCAAAACAAGAGGAAGAAAGTTTCCAGCTACTGACTGATAGATTCATGAAACTGCTTTGGTTTCTTCTGGCAACTGCAGACAGATTCAGAGAGCAAACAACTCAAAGAAGAGGCTGATAAATCCATTCTCAGTCTTTAGCCAGTGTAACTGTGTGGTGCAGCACCACAGGAAAATCACTCTCTGCAAACAACAGCTGTGATTTGTGGGGAGCCACAATTTGAGAATAACTGATCAAAGTGTTAATTGAATCCAGATCTCTGCATTCACTAGCTGCAGTCCTCCTGTCACAAAAAGCTTTTTTGCAGCCAGGAGCCCTTAGGGCAAAAGGCAAAAATTTGACAAGGTGTTTCTACTGGGAGATTTGTAGATTTGTCCAGTAAATGGTACAGAAAACAAAGTAATGTTGCTCTTCACAACCATTACCCTCATTCTTCCACAGAGCCAGGATGTATTCCTTGGCAGTCATGGGTGTCAGGTATCCTCTCTTCCCTAACTGGCTTTCCTCAATACCTGAAAAGCAAAAATTAAATATTTATGTAAAAAAAAAACAAAACAAACTCAAGACATTACTCTGAAAGGTTTGGTTTTTTTGTTTGTTTTGTTTAAAGTGGTGCTTCCAGCTCAGAGAAGGAATAGAAATACAAAATATACAGGCTGACATCTACATCAAAATTATCATTTAAATATTTGCTTCGGGAATATGAAATTAAGTAAAAAAGAAACCATTTCTGTGACTAGTGAATATGAATATAAGTAACAGAAATAAGACTCCACTCTAAAGCTGATGCTTTTTTTGACTTAGAGTGAGCTGGAACCTTTCTGCAAATAATCTCATCCCCTGACCAAAACACAAATCAAGAGTCAGCCTGCATCTGGGGAACCCTTCAGTGGAGTTCAGGTACTACCAGTGAGGTATCAAGGTTCCCATGAAATAATCAACTGAATGAAACAGTAGCACCAGCCAGTAATCCATCCATACTATAAGTGAGAGTCTGGGCTACCTCTGCTTTGGAGAGGAAGGAAAACACATGGTTTTGCTACTGAAAAGCAAAAAGATCAATTCTTTTCAAAACAAAGCCAGAGATTTCAGATCTCAATTTCTGCTACTCAATGAAAAGCAATTCTCCCATGACCTCAGACAGCTTCCTATTCTTCCTCTGGCTTAAATCCAGAAATGCAGATTTTTGCACGCTGAAAGTTCAATTCTCCATTCACCTAGAAAACCTTTCCATCTCTTAAACAGGAATGCATCAATGCCAAGGTTAAATGTACTCCCTTTTGAGACTTCACCATGCACAGGCTATGTACAGTACCCAACTGTGTGTTCCATCCCAGTTCTGAATATAGAATACTTCCTATTTTGCTTCTTCAGCCACACCTCCAGAGATTTCATCGAGTACTTAAATCACAGAGTAGCCAACAAAATGAACTCTCTATGGAAACCTTTCCTAAGGGCTAAATAACACACAAAAATATCTGCTTCAATTGTGTCTCACTGTGTAACGGATCAAAGATATGAGAAAGAAAAGGAGGTTTAAATTGGTTCAAACAATAGGTTAATTAATCCTGGAAAGTGCCACCTTCTTTTCTTTCCTTTTACTCTTTAAGAGGAAATTCGTTCATCAGAGTTAGGATTATGTGACTTTCTTTCTGAAGTTGGTCATCTTCCTCCTTATTAGTCTTATTTGTAGTTGCTCTGTTTAAAAGAATCCAGCAGAAAATCAACTACCTGCCAAAAATAAAGTGCACCAAAACCACCCTAAAGCTGACAAAGACTATGGTGTTGTACTTCTTCTCCTGACATAGAGACACTTGAAGGTGCAAAAGCACAACAGGCTCTCCAACAGAAATTTAATAGAACTGGGTTCTCCCTGCCTCCCAAGCTTACTGGTTTAGTTATAATCAGTATTTTTTATAAATGAATTCCAGGTGCACAGTCGCTGCTAAGAATCTGTGCTTCTTCAGTGCAGGGAAGAAGTGAAAAAACATTTGAGTAGAAGACAAATATGTCACCTGCTATTTCTTCCAGAATGCTTTCCTCTCCTGGCTTACGGTACACTGTGGAAGGATAGGTCACCGTCAGCTTGCTGTTGTGCTCCTTTCGCACCAGAGATCTCCTGGATCTTAAAGGAAAAAAAAAAAAGAACAAATAGGACAGGCAGATAAAGGTTAATATAAATACAGCATTTAACTAGAAACCAGCTTCCTCGTGTAGTTAAACTTACTTGCAGTTTGAGCATTTCTTTGAAACCATGTGTGCTTTCCAGAACTGGGATATCAGTTTATTTCTACACTCACACACATTTTTGACCTGGTAAAGAAAAAAAAAAAAAAACCCACCTTGAAAATAATGAATATAATAAAAACAAATTAAAACATGTTATGTGAAGAATTCACTAAGCATTACGCAATTAACTATCAACATTATTAGTATCAGTGCACACACATCCATGAACTCATTAATTCATGCCTTAATCTGTACTGTTCTTTCATCATCTTCCCATTTGCTGGAGATATACATCCTTCAGTGCTCTCCACACTCCTTTTTCAATTTATTACATAAACTCTCTAATTTTCAAGTCAATAATGGAATTTAAAGCTTTTCTCTGATGATGAATTAAGGAAGTACAAGAATGACAAAAAACACTTCTTGCGACGGCTCATGAATGTATGATTTACAAAGTGCTTAAGCTTTTAAACAAATAATCAAGGAATTAAAACCGGCTTATAAACAAATCTGCCCAATGATCTTAGATTTTAAATATCTTCTTCACTCATTTGCCTTTACTAACCATGTACATTAAACTACATTTAAGTGGAAACTAGAATTCAATTACACAAGTCCGCCTAAAAATGTCACTGCAATTAATTCTGCAAGTTTGCTGGATGCATGAGCTCTCAAAATGTGTTCTGTAGCTCAAAACAGACAGAGCATCATACAGAGAAGTATCAACATCTGTAGATGGTGTACTGACAGCAGTATCAGATTTTAATATGCTATTTACACCATCAAAACATTTCCCTACACAGACACTATTTGCCAGAAACTCAATAGTTATACTAAGAGGAAATAAAATCCTTTTTAAGTTTAATTTCGGACATTTCCCTCAAAAAGCCCTCTAAACATAAGACAGTTCAGAACTGGACAAAATCCAGCACCTACAGAGTCAAAGACAGGCTTTGCTCTGCACACTGCTGCTTTAAGAGGATAAAGCCCAGGATCTCAGGAGAAGCACTGCCTGTACTTACATTTGAACACCGATCTCTTATCTGAGAGCTTTGTAAAATTTCCTGAACATGGCGATTTAACTCTTCTTCAATTTCTGAGCCTGTTGCATCTGCACATTGCTCCACAAACTAAAAAGAACAGAAGAAAAGGAATTGGCAGAGAGCTTTATAGAGTTATGAGAGCATGAACTCCAAAAGGGATGGAGCATTCCACAGTACTTGCCCTGTTCAGAACGATTTCTAGGTCATGCACAGCATGAAGCAACCCTTTCTCCAGCACCTTCAGCTGACTTAGCAGTAAGTGAACCACGGCTCGAGGACATGTCAGCATGTGGCAATTCAAACAAGATCCTCGGATTAGAAGGTATAATTTCTGGAAAAGGAGGGGGAAGAAAAAGTTATCCTGGCAGATGTACTGGCTTGCACAGTAAGCAACTAAATACAATTGTTTGGACTCAAAGAAAGGGCTACTATAATTGGAAAATTAGACTAACAGTTAATTTTAATCACAAAGAATTTGCTTGAATAAAAATTTATTTCAACCAAACTCATATGCAAGGCATGATTTGTAGATAAACTCTCTGCAGGCTGTGTAAATTACAGATACATGAAACATTTGTATCTACAGCAGCTCTGAGACCAAAGCTGCTCTTACCCAGTGCCATGACCACAGCTCCCACAGCTCACCCCACAGAGGATAGTGTGAAACCCAAACCCTACACTAGTAAAATGAAACATTCTGGTCTCAATCCTACAAGATCCTTACACAATCACATTCTCCTCAAGGTCTGGGAAATTGTCAGTGGGTTTTATTATTTAACACAGTTCTCTCACTCCAGCTGCATGCAGCCCCCATGGCCTGAAGGCTGGGAATTACTGCTGCAGGATTTTCATCCTTAATCAATACAGTTATTTGACTTAAGGCTGGAACAAGACTAGAAGTGGGTACCTCATCTAACTTTGGTCACTTGAAAGTGAGGTTTTGTCTCTCAATTAGTAGCCTGTGCAAAAGGCAGCTACTGTAAATGGTGAGATCAACACCTCAGGAGGAAATTCATCCCAGCTTAGGTTTGAAACAAACTGGAAGAGTAGACAGCTGTTCATGTGCAGTAGTGTTAAAGTGTTTAAAGAAAATTATAATTTTTACTGTACCATTCATTTACTTAAAGCACGACATCCTACAGTCAGTCACATACTTTAGGATGAATATTCCCCTGCACCTGCCTCTCAATATTGAGTAAAACAATCAACAGAGTGCATATTTTTCAAAAGCTCTATTTGTATTGAACTATCACGACACAACAAAGCTTTTCTACTACATTTGCTAAAATTACACTTAAAAGAGAAAACAGATCTTGTTGCTTTTACTATTTTCAAGGACTGCAATTACATGACAGCTTGGGCTCCTAGCACCACCCCTTTCACCAGCAGTAATTTAGTGTACATACATCGAAGAACAGGGGGTTGTAGACAGTCAGAGGCAGCTCTATATGGCCAAAGTGTCCGGGGCAGTTGCTGAAGTTCTGCATGCAAGTCGCACACACTTCTTTGGAGTCCGGAGGCCCCAAGGCCAAGTCGTACAGCCCATTTACAGCCGGGTTCCCCATGTTATCCAGGTACTGAGGGTTTGTTATGGTTTTCACACTCAGTTTCCTGAGGTTGAAAGGAAAGAGTGAAAATCAACGGCAGTAAACAGCGACATGACAGACACTTGAATGGCACAACTAGCATGGGCATTTAGTATTCGTATGATCTTCTCAACTGATGAAAACATCTTTCTGAGAGCATTTTGCGAATGCAACGGGAATTTGTGTATGATTGATTTCATGATATAATGAGCAAAATCATTCATATCGCAGAAAATATTTACTTTACATCTCTAGCCACTCTATTACGAAATCACATACTTTCGTCAGTGTGTGCACTCGAACGGTGCAAGATTCTGTATAAAACTCGGCTGCCGCCACCCCGGCGGCTGGGCCACGGCCCAGCCGGACCACATGTCCCAGCATGCCCCGCGCCACAGCCCGCCGCAGCTCCCAGCACTCAGCCGCGGGGCACGCTGGGACTCGTAGTGCCCAGCAGCACCCGCACAGCAGGGGACGCGCACACGTGGAGCCTCACCTGATCTCCTCGGCCGTGTACATCCCGAAGGACACTCCAACCAGCCGCCGCCAAGGCACCACTTTGGGCGGCCTCATGGCGAACGAGCAACTCTTTCCCGCCGACAGCCGGTCCCGCTTTCCCGCTGGAAGCGCCGCGCCACGGGCAGCACCACGCGGTCCGGGCTGCGGGGGGGGCGGGGCCGGGCGGTACCACCGCGGCGGAGGGGCGGTACCGGCCTCTCCCCCGCTGGAGGAGTGGTGCCGTCCCCCTTCCCAGAGGCCGGCGCGGGGAGAACATGGCGGCGCGGCGGGTGGCGGGCGGCTGCTTGCAGCGGGCGCTGTGGCGGTGCCGCCTCCCGGGCGGGCGGGAGAGCTATCGGTGAGCGTCCGCAGGGAGGGAACAGCCGAGTGGCAGCGGCACCGGGAGGAAGCGACGGACGGGCAGGGCTGGGTGTGGGCAGTGAGGCGGGAAATGCGGCGCAGGCGCAGTGTGCGGTGGCCCGGCGTGGTCGAGGCGGCGTGGCAGGAGGGAGCTCCTTTTTTGGGGCTCTCGTCTGCTTTTGATAAATTCCCTTTCCCGGGGATCTTCCGTGGTTTTGGGCGGCTCGGAGCCTCCCCGGGAGAGAGTTTGAGCGTTTAAGTGATTCCTAGGGCCGAGTCTCACAAGAGAGCGGATGAGCGCTTCGGCTGCGGAGGCTGAGGCTGTTCAGCCTGGAGAAGGGAGTTTTGCATTGAGACCCCATCACTGTCTGCCAGGATCTGAAAGGGGCCTACGAAGAAGTCAGAGAGGGACCTTTCGTCAGGAATTGTAGTGATAGGAGTAACTAGGAATAATGAGTAGAGGTCGAAAAAGGAGAAGTTTAGGTTAGATATTGCGAAGCAGTGTTTTACTGTAGGGGTGGTGACACTCTCACAAGTTGCCCAGCACAGCTGTGGATGCCTCAGCTCTGTCAGTGTTTGAGGTTAGATTAGATGGGGCTTGGAGCAACCTGGTCTAGTGGAAGGTGTCCCTGCTCCTGGCAGCAGAGGTGGAACAAGGTCTTCAAGCTCCCTTCCAACACCTTAACATGGTTCTATCCAATGGTTTCATTTAGGGTTTGTCTCAAATAGAAAGGTCCCACTTCACTGGGTAATCATAGCGCATTTTTGGGATGGCAGAGTCGTTCTTAACCAGTTTATGAGACTTTCCAGAAGCAGCTGGAATTGTGCAGTGCCACGGTAAAGCACAGAGCTGTTACTGCACCTTAACAGCCTCTCCCTTAGGGTCAAAGTCAGTGTGGAGGCCCTGGAGGCCAGAGTTGCAATAAAGGTTTACTGTTAGCTTGCTTCACGGGCAAAATGAGCAAAAGTGTTTTAACATAAACCTTAGTTTGTGTTAAAAGCAGTGAAATGTGAGCAGTGGTGGGAAAGACTTGTAGCAGTGTCTTGAGTGAGCACGAAGCAGCTGCTTTGTGACATTCAGCAAAGTGAGTCTGTGTGTGCTGCAGCTGTGGTTTTGTGTAGAGACGTCTGGAACTCCCCAGGGCTGATTCACCTGCATCACTACTCTGGGTTTTCTCCTGTGAATGCTATTCGTGTCTAAAGTATTGTTTTGATCCTGTCTGTAAAGTACAAAGTGTCTTTTCTGATTTATGTCTGTGATTTTCTTTCTAAGATGCACTAGTTAATGAAAACTACTTTAAAAATGGTATACCCCAGAATTAAGTAATCACAGATTTTTTTTTTTTGTAGTATAATTTTTCACATATAACCTCTTGTCTCTTGAAATGAGGGCCTTAAGAGAAGCATTAGATAAAAGCTTTATGGTATTAATTTTGAGTTAGTAACAGTGCAACATTGCCAGTTATTGTAAAGCATTCCAATTGCCTCTAATGTTTTAGTTAATTCTGATCTGTGGTGTAGAATTTCACTATTCTACTTTTGCTGTATTCATGGAACTGCCACAAATTTAAACCCCTGGTTGTTTTATAGGAGCTCTTCAGGCAGTGCTGCTCTTGGGAAGACTGTGGACAACTCACAAGGTAAAATGTCTTCATTACTGGTTCCTTGCATGGTTTTTGATCTTCAAACAGCACAGTGTGTCAGGAGATAAAGATGATGTAAACCCCCTCTTTCCCCTCCTTGGATTTTCTTTCTCCCTGTCTTCATTGTTTAAATGAATAAATGTCCTGGATTAACTTAGGAGGTCAAAGTTTTCTTCGGGCATCTCTTTGTTCCTAATGACCATTTTAATATTGCTTTTCACAGTAACTCAAGAAGAAATTGTGCTTCCCCGAAGGAAAACATGGTGAGTGTTTACTTTTGGAATCTTGCTTGGTAGAAAATCAGTGTTAGACAGCTAAATGTAGTGTGTCCACCAGATTTGAAAAAGAAAGTTGAAGTTCCTGTATCCCTTCATGCAATGTCCCACTAGTGGTTCTTCTGCTGATTTGGAGCTCTGTGAATATTTTTGACTCTTACTCTCTGTGCAGATTGTGTACACTGCATTCCTGACATTTCTTTTAAAAACACAACAACTGCGTTTTTAAGCATAGTTCAATTCTTTTGTAAAAGATCACATTTGCTAAAGATCTGTGAAACCAAGTTCATTTGGATGTTGGCATGTGAATATGTTTCTTCCAGAAAAAAAAAAAACAACTTGATTGTTGATAGCTGACTGAATAAATCCTGCTTAGAAATCACACAACTGAACAAAAGCTATTTTGTTGGGAGCACTTAAAAATGAATTGCATGACTGTACAGGAAAAATTAAGTTTATGGTCAAATGATATCTACATGTAAACCTAAAGTAAGGCCACCTTCACCTAAACATTTTCATTGCCTTTCCTTGTTTGTTTGAAACAACCAAAGTCTTAAAGAACCACAGGTGCAGGAGTCCTGAGATACCTGGTTTTAGTTTGGTTTGTTTTTTTCTTGCAAAATTATGTCATGGATAGGGATTTAACGTATTTATCCCTCAGAGATGCTCTAGGAGCAACATTCCAAGGAATTATTTCTGTGTCCCTTCCCTACGAACTTAATATATTATAAGGACAGGAGTAATTGCTGTAAGCATAGATGCTCTTCTTGTTTTCTTCCAAATCTTTTTTTTTCCTGGAGTTGTTAAAGAACTGAGACCATTTTTGCATCGTCCCTTGCTTTGTGAAAAGCATTATTTTATAAGTGCAGCAAAAACTTTATTTCCTACAGCTGAAAATCCTTTTGAGTCAGGATAATCCTGTGCTTGTTCTGCAGACAAACAGCATTCAAAATCTGCACCTGAGTATTAATCAATCTCCTTTGTGTTTAGGGATAAGCTGGCAGTGCTCCAGACCTTGGCTTCTACTGTGAACAGGGTGAGTTGTTGTGTGGGTTATGGAAATGGCTCAGGCTGTCCATTCTGTGCAGTACCCTTGTGCTCAGGAGGCCTTTAACTTCTGCTTTGGCCATGAATGAAAGGTGGGACTTTCACATCAGGGTTTTCCCTTTGGCTCAGGATGTTTTGCTGTGTCCTTGAAGCCTCATTCATGTGCTGAGAGAGAGCTGCAGTGCTTTGGTAAGGCTTTCACTCACACAGGGAGCAAGTTCCTTCACCAGTTCAGCTTCCCAATCCAAAATGTCCCTCCCAGTCTCAGTCTAGAAAGGCTTTAAAAAGTGCAATGAATGTCTGCTCTTTCTGGGCAAAACCTGGAAATGCTGTGATGCTGTTCTTAAATCCCATCTGTCATGAATTCTGGGAATTGAATCAAAACTTGCCAAGTCCCATCAGCTTCCCAAGACTGTTACACTTGGGATCCTACTTGCTTTGCAGGGCACTTAGTGCTTGATATCTTATAGGAAGGATCCTTTTTTGTCACCAAATTAGCCTGCAAGTGTGTGAGTATAATGGAAATATTTTTTTAACTATTTCCAAACAGGCTAAGCCTTTTTGAGCAAGAGGAATTTCTGTAAAATGTGCGTTGGTGGTGGTTGTGATGGAAGAATTTCTTGTCCGTTAAATTCCATGAGGCAGTGTGTTGTGCCTGTGCACATAACCATAACCTTTTCAATGCTGGGCTCTTCTTCCTACAGGATCCTACTGCTGCTCATTACATGTTCCAGGATGACCCTTTCTTGATGCCAAGAAATGCTGCTAATTCTGTAGGTATTTCCTTTCACATCCTTGATAGCTTCCCTCCTACCTTTGTCCAGGCTGTGAATACTCTTACCTAATTGAAGCCTGGTTTTGATTACAAAAGGAAATGAAGTATCAGATTTGCTTTCAGAATTTTCTCTTCTCTCCAAAATGAGATGCTTTTGAGCTTGAGGCAGTAGTGCAACATTTCAGATGAACTGTGGTCCTTGACTAAGCAACAAGAAAATAGAATATAATGGCATTTTAAAAATAGAGATTCTTATACTGGCATGAATACCAGAATGTTCACTTGGAATTCTGTCTCATTTCTGTGATTTTACTAAGTTTAAAATTATGCATGAGTTTAATTTGATCCCATCATTGTTAAAGAAAATGTTTTTCCTTACTCTCAGCCTTGTAATTTGTGTATTTCCTCATCTTGTTCTCTTTCATTTCTTTGCAGCGTTTGTATTCATTGTCAAAGGAGTCTGGGAGAAATGCTGCAAAATACATTATAAAGAACTTTCCTCAGTATTTTGACAAGACTTTTGCAGAGCCCAACGTACCAGTAAGCTTTTTGCTCTTTGTTTTTATTGTATTTGTGCTTTGCCAGTGAAATCAGCTGGACTGATCCATCAAATCAGTGAAATCATCAGACTAGTCCTACACTAAGATAAAAGGGTAATTTTTTAACTGTTTTGCAGACAGTGTGAGCACAGTGCTGTCTTTCCATTATGTTTCTGTAGTGGATATTTTTTCATTGGGAGTTCAACATCACAGCGGGTTCTTGATATAAAAGTAAGAAAAGCAGCATTGTTCAGATGTTGCTTTGTGGCGCAGAAATGAGAGATGAAGGATGCGTGTGGTCCTTCCTCACCAAAAGGACTGCTGTTTTTAGGCTGCAAGCAGTGTATTGTGTGAAGGGGAGAATATTTAGAGATGGTTTGAGCTTCTGACCAACTTCCACTCTGTTTTTAGTGCCTGATGCCTGAGACTCTCACGCCTCAGACTGAAGGAGTGAGTGAGGAAGCTCTGAGGGAGCGCATCCACCTCAGGATGGTGAAAGAGTCTGTGGACATGTTTGATCAGCTTCTGCAGGCAGGTATGTGCTCACCTACCAGCTTCTGTGGTGGAACTCTACTTAAATTGTGCCAGAAATACTTCAGTAGCTGGCACAGGCTGTGGAGACAATTTTGTGGTTCTGTTGTTCCTGTCACAACTGACTCTGGTTTGGTGAAGTGGTTCTCTGGAATTACTGGAGAATCTTAGTTACTGCCTATCTGACATGGCACTTTGGTGATTAGGAGAACAAATGACTTCTTGAAGAGAAAGCAGGTTAAATACTTTTGTTGGTTTTGAATGTTTCATAGAAAGTGAAACATGCAAAGTGTTCTTCACAGCAATGTGAAGCTCCTACGAGGAGCTATGAAAAGCACTAGAAATTTCAGATACTGTGTTGGGCTTGTGCTGCTTCACAGTTCTGGCTGTCAGCTGTCACTTCCTTCTCCTGCTTGATCAGGAAAACTCCACCCTTTCAGTGGCTTCAGTGGAAAAACATACTCTAGTTCAGTATTAAAATTGTCTCCTGTGATGAGTGGGTTTGTGGCAGTACTGGTGGCACAGCAGGGTTAGGGACTTGCTAGAGAATGTCATTATGTTGGAAGAGAGCAAAGTGGTGTTCAGAGGTTTTCTGATATGGGTGTAGAGTGGTGAGCTCTTCACTCTCTCTGACTGTTGAATTCTCATTTTCTAAAGGTACCCCTGTATCTCTGGAGACCACAAACAGCCTTTTAGATTTGTTATGCTTCTATGGAGATGGTGAACCTACTCCTGAAAAAGACCAGGAAGAAAAAGAGAATTTGGATGAACCTGGGGTATGGAAAACTTGTTAATCTCGATTTATTTGTTTCATACATAGTGGAAGTATATCGAGGTGACATCAGGGTTTTTGTACTGTACATGGGAGATGCCCTGAGGTGGATCAGATGCAGTCAGTACTCCTAGGAGATACTTCTGTTACAAAAATCCATGACTGACCTATTGGCAACAGTAGTTTGTGTAAAGCTTTTAATATGTTTAATAACATAAACACTATTCTCAATCTAGCTATTGCTTCCTGAATCTTATGATAGAAATTATTCTAATATAACTATTAAAAAACACGTTTGGTCCATGCTGCTGAACTTCAGTTTTGTTAGCAAATCCTGTCAGTTGATGTTAAATCAGAATTTAACTCTGAGAAACTTCTTTTTTTTTTCAAAAATCTCTCCAGGTGAATGCTTCAGAACAGCAAGCTCCAAAGAGACAATTTCAAAGAGTTTCACAGTCATCTGGCCCCAGATGGAGGTAGAGAAAATATTGCCTGTATTTCCATATTCTGTGGGCTGTGCACTTGTGTTGTTGTTATAGAACAGACCTAAATCTTTTAGCAGCCCATACTCCCAGGTGTTACTGGTTAAATAAACCTGTGTTTGCTGATCTTTTAAAGTGTTCATGGAAATCTGGTAGGTGATTGTAGACGAGTTTCAACTATCACAAGTGTGATACATGAATGTCAGCCCTTATTTTGTTCTGTATGTTGAATCCTTCTCCTAAGGGGATCTTCTATTTGGTTAACATTTATCTTGTTCTCTGGTTCTAGGGAGAATAACCATGCTGAAAGGATATTTAAGATAATGCCAGAGAGGAATGCACACTCCTATTGCACGATGATCCGTGGCATGGTGAAGGTAAAGTTATTCTTCAGTGCTGGGGGATTTTTTCAGTTAGTGACATCTCACGTGCTCAGAGATTGTTTATTTTTGGTTTTGCAGCACGGGGCTTATTCTAAAGCTTACGACATGTACGTAGACTTGCTGAATGAAAGGCACACGGGTGAGTGTCTCCTGGGTGTACTTTGTGCAGAGACCCCTCTGGGCACAGCAGTTTGTTCATGGCAGTGATGATTGGCGCAGGGGTACGGACCTCAGCTGGATCATGGGAGCTGAGTGCAAACTGGTCATTCCAGTGCAGCTGGCGTGTGGCTGGCTCACTGGAAACAGGTTTGCATGAGACTTTGCCAGAAACTGAGCCATGCTAGAACAAACTCTTTCCTGTAGGCTATAAATTGTCATTTGAAATGGATTATCTTATATTTTCCAGCTGATGTGCACACCTTCAATGCGCTGATCAGAGCTGTCCCATATCTAAAGGAGAAGTTCGTAGAAAGATGGGAATTAGCCAAGGTAAGGAGGATAGAGCAAAAGAGGTGGGGAATTGGGGTGAGAGTGTGGGCTCTTTTACTAATAAGGGTCTGCCTTATTAGTAAAATTTTGCAGTTGTTGGAAGACCAAAAGCAAGAACAAGTAATTTCTGTTGTAAAGGAAGTACAGTAGTTTAAACAGAAAATGAAACTACGGTGGAGTGGCAGATGTGAAAAATCCGACCTTGCCTTTGCAGACTGATTTGTCTTGTGAGAACATACCTGATCCAGAAACTGACTGGACAGAAAATAGTTGGGGAAATTACTGCTAGGACATAAAATAAATCAACCATTTTAGATAAAAACTCTTGAATTTTAGTTCATGGTATTGTGACAGAAATTGAATTTTGAGTTTTAGTGACACATCAGTAGGGTAAAACATTACGTAACTATAAAATTCTTCCATTATGTTCTAGAGGTAGTTGTCCAAGATTTATTCTGATGTAACCTAGTCTTGGGTTTTGGTCATTAAAAATTAGCCAGTACCCCTTAATAAATAATTAGTTAAAGCAGAGTTGTTCCCTTGAAGGGGGTAAGAGGGATTAGGTTGAGGAAATGTGTGTGTAACCCACCTGAAAGCTGAACTGTGATCCATAACATTGTTTTAAGGACTTCCTGACTCACATGGCTCAACAGAAAGTTCAACCAACTCTGCTGACTTTTAATTCTGTACTGAAGTGTCTGAGAAGATGTGGTGGTGTGGGCAGAACTATGTCTTTATTGGTATTAAAGGAAATGGAAGCACTTGATATAGGTAAGACAACCGAGTATTTTTTTATATTCAGTGATTATGATGTTCAGTGCCACCTCCAGAACAGAAAAGTTGAAGTTGTCCTTCACAAGCCACCCAAGCCAGTTCACGTCTATAGATCTACGTCTCTACAGAAAAAAAAAGCTTTTGATCTAGATGATGATTTCTTCTTCCAAATAAGTATTGCAGAAATAGATATTGATGTCCTGTGGGCTGTGCTTTGCCCCAGTAACATGCTTGTTGATAGGCTAAGGATTACATTTATGAGGAGAAGGGAGACTACCTATGAAGTACTTTTCATTTTAATTTAGAGTAGGGAAGCTTTGCTGCTTCCCTACAGAAACAGAATGCTCCAGCTGGTGATCCAGTGTTGGATATCCCCTCTCCCAGGTGTGTGTGGGGCCTGGCCCAGCATTAGGGTGGGCAGGGAGGGATGCTGGAGTAAATGTGTGCATGCTGCCTGACTGGAGGAGCAGGCTGTGGCACAGAGTTCAGCCAGTGATGTTGCAGTAACTGCAATGTTTTTGCTTTCCAGAGCCCAGCCTTGCATCCTATGACCATCTGCTGTCTGTGTATTACAGAGGCGGTACGTGTGCTGTCAGCTTGGCCTTTTCTAAGCAGCTGCTTTGGTGCTTTTCACATGTGATGGGTGACGGCATTTCACTTATGGATTGAAGGACAGCCTTTAATGGGTGTGATCTTAGTGTTCCTGTGCTGCCTGATTCTGCTTGGGTGAAAAAAAAGATAACCTCATACAGGGAACAAATGCTGCTCAGTCACTGTGGGGGCTGGATCTGACCACAGCATGTGTGATTTCATATTGTGCCACTCACAGGGATAAAATTGCACTGGGAGTTTGTTTTCCTGCAACAGTTCTGTGCATTAGAGCCGTCATGAAAACCAGCTGTGTTAGAAGGCAGGAACCCAACTATTTAAGATCCAATGCCCACAGACTTTTGGCTATAGGAAGAGAATATCCAGAGTAGCCATAACTGCAGTCCTCGTGTTTAAAGAAATGTAGAAGAATTGCTCTGGAGTCTCTTGGGGCTTGGGGGTTTGTTTAGTTTTAGTTTTGGTTTTTCCCCCTTTTAAATTTTTGTTTATGGAGTGCTTTGCTTTTTCCAGTGCAGCCTTCTAACAGAAAAACTTGGAGGCATGTTGGATTCCTTACTAGAAAGCACTTCTATCTTTCTGAATCTGCCCTGCTATGCTGTGGGAATCTGGCAGTAGCAGGGCAAATTTTAGACCAAATTAAATTTCATGGGAGCACCATGGAAATTACATTTGTTTAAAATCATGTTACTTGTTCCCAGTTTCATATTGTATTTGTAGACTGATATTCTTCTCTGAGGAAGTGCTTGGTTACAATTGAAATGTGATGTTGGTCTCTTTGTCCCACAGTTGATGCTCAGTCATCAGACATCATCTCTGAGGTGTTAAATGAGGTTGAGAAGCGAAGTTTCACTGCCCAGGACCCTGATGATGGTAAGGACTTCAAGCTTGGGTGAAAAGGTACCTGTGATTGTCAGGTAGTTTTAGTCAGCTAGGATAAATGCATGCAGCTTGCTTCTCTCAGTCCCTTCTGGTATTCCTGGAGGTGAAGGGCAAATGCCAAATGGGAATTGTGCTGTACATTGCTGCACTGGCTTTTCTGTGAAACTAGGTGTGTACCTTGTGTGAATGAGCATTTTAAGTCCATGTGATAAAAAAAATCCCAGGATTATTTACAAGATCAGTTTGAGGAAGTTTCATGAAATGGTGCACATCAGGTGAATGGCAAGTTTTTGTTGTAGATGTGGTGTGAGTTTTCCTATTTTAGTTCTTCCTAAAATCCTGTTCAGGAAATTTAATTAAATAAAGCTTCATGGGAAACTGGAGTGTGGGTCTGTAGGAGGGGTATATCCTGAACATCCCATGTGTTACTGGCTCTTTCTGCCCTCTGTATGTGCACAGCTTTGCCCTGGGAAGTTCACAAGCCTTTCTGTAAGTTTGGAAGCAAATGCAGCTTCCATCTAAAGGTGGGTTTGGCAGAGAATGGTCTGTTGACAACATTGTGTTAAGGAAGTGTTGAAAGCCACTCTTCATCAGCTTTCTTTTTCTTTTTTGGAAGGATTCCTGGAAATAGAATGTTGTCCTGCCAGGTGTATTAAATTGTTTCTCTCTGTGCTCTGAGTTGTTGCAAGAAGTGTGTAACCAAACCCCACCCAACTCATTCCACCCCAAAGACTACCAAGAAAGGGAAGAGCTCTGCTATGTTGTCAAACTGAGCTACAGATTGAGTTTCTAATTGAACATACCTCATCCATCCTCTGGGAGGGTGGGTTAATGAGCTGTTTTATGTCCCTTGGAAGCTTGAAGTTAACAGACTCTTGTTTTCTCTCTTTCAGCCAACTTTTTTACCACAGCCATGCAAGTGGTAAGTGCCTTTTCCTTGCCATCAGAATTCCTTTGAGCCCCTCCACCTGTATGAGAATTTCCTGTGAGTTTACATTCTGTCATACAAGGTTTAGCTTTCAATATCTCCCATTTTCATCCGTGCTCATCACCTCCTGTAACTTTCTGCTATAATTCTGCAGTTCTTTGCTTGACTCCTCCCTAACTGGTAATTTGCATGGCTGTGGTATGTGCATGTACCTCTGTGAATCTTGTGAGTTACATTTGGTAACAGCTTGCAAATCCGACTGGTTTATTGCAGTGCTGTGATCTTAAGGATATCAAGCTTGCCTATCAGTTAAATAAGGCACTGGAGAAGGGAGACAACTGGAAATT
Source organism: Bombycilla garrulus (assembly GCA_013400315.1). Classification (NCBI taxonomy): domain Eukaryota; kingdom Metazoa; phylum Chordata; class Aves; order Passeriformes; family Bombycillidae; genus Bombycilla; species Bombycilla garrulus. Next base: position 189,566 of record VXBU01018236.1, on the reverse strand, counting down.
CTTGGATCTGGATCGGTTAAATGGCTACTGGTGAGTGAAGGTTATATTCATCTTGTGTGTTGTCAGCTTCAATACAAATTATTGACATTGAGCATTGGATTCAGACACTGAGCACCAGCTGGGTCCATGTGATACAGTTTGGGAATTAGATCCTTTATAAGAGCAGTGATTGTTTAGGATTTATTTTCAGTTTGTGGCCTTTGAACTGAAATCCAATGTCTTGGAGCATCAGTTTATCTCAACACTCATCCAGCAACTGGAACAACCAGTGTGGGTTCTACCATTCTGCTGTGTACCCGGGATGGCAGCTTTGGTGGTAACACAAAACAATATATTTTATTAGTGAGGGGATGTTTTCCTAGTCAGTGCACTGGATCAAGGACTCAGGCTTGTCTTGTGAACTTCCACAAGTAACAAGATTAATTTAGTTCAGTTCTTATATCCAAAGGTTGCGTTTGAGACAGATTTAAAACTAGCATCCGGCAGGAAGATTGCTTTTTTTAAAATATATTTTAAAACACAGTGGTCTAATTAGTTTTGCCAATAGTCTAGTGTCAGCATTAAGCTGTTGTAAGAAATGCTGCTTTCCCGATTGCATGGAGTGTTGCAATCAGTAAAATTTCCTTGATCTGTAATACAAATCTGATTAGCACACCACCATTTGCTGGTACTTCTGTGTGGTTTGGTTGATCTCATCATAACTCAATTAGGACTTTTTTTTTCTCTCTAGGTCAAAATTCTTTTCATTGCTGTGCATGATGGAACAAATTGAGGTGGTGTTGAAGTGGTACAAAGAAATGTCATCTTCAGTAAGTGTGTACCAGGGTAAGAGCTGTAGAGCTTTAGCATGGAGAAATGGAGCAGTCACAGATGACTGAAATTATTCTCTTCCTTCATCAGCTCTTCTATCCGACTCCTAAAAATATATTGGACCTCCTTCAAGCACTGGATGCAGCCAACCAGTTGGAAGTGATCCCTTCAGTCTGGGAAGGTCAGTGATGGCCACATGGCTTCATAAGCAGCTTGCCTGACAAGTGCCAGGAGCAGTGCAAAGTTGGAGCTAGTTTGGCAACTTCCCATTGCCTGGAGTAGCCATGATAAGGTGCAGTGCTTGCCTGTGGTATCAAATCACCTGGACCCTCTGCAGATCCTTGGTTAAGATTAAATCTAGCCCCAAAAAAATAAACAGAACATGAGTTACTCCTTAATCTTCAACAGACATTGGTGGAGGGTTCAGCTCTGGGGGTTGTGGGCCTTGCTGTCCAGCAGCAGTTCAGGTCCATGTTGCCCCTGCGGGCTGGTAAAGGATGTTACAGACAGTGCTCTGTGTGTTGTTCCCTCCCTGTTCTGTGACAGGGTCAGCACCACCAGCAGGCTGCTCAGTGCTGGGGACCTTGAATGCCATTAGCAAGGGGAGTAGTTGGGCTGTCACTCAGAAATCTTGAGACCGGCAGGGAAGGGAAGAAGAAATTAGATTAGTTCATGTATTTGGTGCACAGGATCTGATAATAAGGGGAAAGAAGGGGAGCTGAATGTGACCTGCTCAGTCACAGAGAATGGCTCTGCCATGTTAAATTTTGCTGCTCATATTGCCAGCATCTGGCAACAGGGGTACTGGTCACACCTACCAACTAGTGCCTCTCTGTAAACAGATGTGAAACAGCTGGGGTTCAGCAGGAGACAAGACCTGTTGGAAGAGTTCTTGTCTTTGATGAGCAGGGAGCAGCACCCCAGTGAGGTAAGGAAGCTGGGAACACCCATGAGCAGCTGAGCCCCCACACAGCTGCCTGCTCACTCCTCTGTGACATGGAGGGAACTGGGACACTAAAAGTGCAAAGCTCAAGCTCTCAGTTACCATTTCCCATCACAGGCAGGTGTTCAGCCATCCCTAGGAAAGCCAGGCTCCTAGAAAGCTCGTGTATAAGTTACTTGGGAAGTCAAACACCATCACTCCAAATGTATCCCCCATTTCTCCTTTCCCCATCTTTATCTCCTGAACATGACATGCTGTGGTCTGAAATACTCCTTGGGTCATTTAGGGTCAGCTGTCCCAGAGGTGTCCCCTCCCAACTCCTTGTTGTACCACATCTTGGGCACCCCCAGCCCACTCTTGCTGGAGGAGCTTTGATGTTCTTTAAGCACTGCCCAGCCATAACAAAAATACTTCTGTGTTATCAACACACTTTCCATCTTAAATATAAAACTCAGCCCCACAGAAAGAAAGAAGAAACTCTGAAGAAATTTCACTCTATCCCAGCCACAACCAGCACAGAAGTTCAGTAAAGAGCAGTGGTGTCTCCCCAGACTGTAGGTAAATGCTGTATCCCTGGTCAGTCCTAGTCCAGTTCCAGTGCATCTGCCACTGCAGATTTCCAGATCATGTGAGCTTATCCAGGCCTGCTAAACCCTTTGGATTGTCTTCAACCTATAAAGAAACCTCAGATTAACAGAGCAGGATCCCATCTTACCAGGGTTTGGAGTAGTACAGCCCAGCCAGCCACATCTCTAGGGAAGCCACATCTCTAGGGCTTTTTGCCAAGGATTTCATTGTAGTAACTGACTTCTCAAGCTGAAGGGTGTTAGATACAGCTGTCCCTGCAAAGCCACCTTGGAGCTTGCCTAGTGGGGACAGTTGTCCTGACAGAAGTGACTGATCTGTCTCCCGGGGTAATGACTGTTAATTCACAAACTTTAGTCACATACAGAACAAACCTGTAGGAGCTGCAGGAGAAATTGCACTGAAAAGCTTCTGTTAATTTCAGAGGTTTTGTTCCTCACAGCACAATGTTTTCACAGATTCAGCTGGCATTTGCCAAGTGTGCTGAAGAAATCAAAGCTGTCCATGAGCTTGCTGGGCCGGGGCAGGTCCCGCTGGAGTGGACAGGGAGTGCTCTGGGCAGTGTCGTGGTGCTGTTTGCCAGGGCTGGGAGGACCCAGGATGCCTGGTACGTGCGGGTTCTCTGTAACTCAAGGCTTGGTCACAAAATGCAAAGGCTAATGACCCATTCCTTGGAATGCCAAGCAGACAAAGGGAGGGGATAAAACCTGCAAGGAATGTGATGTTTTTCTTTGTTATTGTTCCTTCTTGACACCAAGTTGCAGTTGTGTGTCTTAAAAATGGTTTAGGAACAAATGTAGTATCTGGTGTAGAGCTTTGTACAGCTGCTTATGGCAAAGTGTGGTCTGACAATCATTTCCCTGAGCACTGCTGAGTGCCCACAACATTGGCTGATTGTTAGAACTCAGGAATTCAAACTGATAAAAAGATTAATTAGTTTAATTAAATTTTTAATTAGAAGCAGCCTTAATTGAAACTCTAAATAGGCTTACTTTTAGAACTCTAATAGCTAGAATTTACTGTACTACATGCTCTGAACTTGAAATACAGGTTACAATATCTAGGCTCCAATTTAAGGTCCTGAGCTGTTTTCTGTTAAATACAGATATTCTGTGTACAGTGGTTCATTTGAAACAAAGAAGTAGCAACAAAGGAGTATTTTACAATACTAAAAATATGTAATATTTTAAAGGAAAACTGCCACCAGCTACACTTAGTGTTTTCTGCAGAGTTTAAGATAGTTCGTGTTAAACTAATCAATGAAATTAACTGGTACAGATTGCCTTTGCAAGGTTACAGCATGGGATCCACAGGGAAGATTGTTTCATGAATTTGAGCTTACCTGTGTTTTGGTGGAGGCTCATCCAAGAGGTTGAGTATCTGTCTGTTCATGTTATGTGGGTTTTTTAAATTATTATTTTGTTTTCTTTTGAACAGGAACATGATGGAACATTTCCAGAAAATCAATCGGATTCCCACGTAAGTATTTTTAGATTCTTCAGTTACTGAGTCCCCCTTTTGGCTGAGATCCTGAATTTCTGTTAAGGGATGAAGAATACTTTGGGATGGAAGGGACTTCTAAAGGTCAGGTAGTCCAACCTCCAGTTGTGATAGTAGTGGTCCATTTATTTCCAGAACATGAATGTGTGTCTGTCCCTGGTAGCACAGCTGTTTGTTTATCCACTGGAAATATTCCAAGAGCTTTCTATCTCAAAACATGTTGAAAGTGCAAAGTGGGAGGGAGTGAAGTGGTTGGGCCATGGAGAGCAGTGCCACTGCTGAGCTCAGCAGTGCAAATCGGTCTGAGCAGGACACCCAAACATCTGGTTTCCCACATGCTCAGAAATACTCCAGTATGCTCCACCAAGCACAGGTGTTCCAGAGGTGCCTGAGTTTCTTAAGACAAGTTTATCAAGTCAAATGCTAAATCTTAGGTGGTTCCTTGTTAGGCTACACCAGCTTGTCTCAGGATTCTGGAGGAGGGAATTGTTGAAGTGGAACACAGCTTGTAAGGAATAGTAATGGGTTTTGTTCGGTGTGGGTTTTTTAAAATAAAGTTGGAGCTTGCCCTGAGCACCCTGAGCATGTGTGGTACCAAAGGCTGCACACCTGGTGGCACTCTGTGCCTGCTCTCTTCTGCTGGGACAGGAGTTCCCAAACTTACCACATCGCCTTCCTTCCCTCTGTACCAGAGGTGAAGTTTGGCAGGAGCAGAGATGGACTGGTGGATCTGAAAATGTCACCTTCTCTCTCTCTCTAAAGCATGGGCTGTAAATTAATGGGCAGAAATAAATTAATTCTATGACCCTAAGAAGTCACCATTTGCCTTTGCAGTGACAAGGTGATGAACGAGTTCTTGAACTGTGCTAAGCAAGCCAATTGCCCAGAGGAGGCAATTAAGATGGTAAAGCTGGCAGCATCCCTTGGGCTTCCTTCATCTCAAAGGCTGAAAAGCAGAACAGAGGAGGAATTTGAACTCTCTGAAACACAGAAGTAAGTTGGAATGTTTCATGTTCCTGCTCAAGGGCTACGGTAGACAGGGTCTTGGAGATGCAGTGCCTTTGGAAAGGCTTCTCTGACAAGGGAGCTGACAACTGGCTTCAGAGTGAGGTGCTGGTGTGTTGACTCCAGGACTGAAATGGCCCCTCAGTGTTTGATTCCATGCTGTATCCATCCCACCTAGGAAGGAAAAGAGTTTTCCATGGTGGGGTTAGCCTTATCCCCTGCTCAGTCCTGCTATTGCCTTTCTTTCTTGGGATCTTTTCTGAGCTGGGTCTGGCTGCCTGAAGCCACGGCTGCAGCCCAGGAAAAGCAGGGGGGTGGTAAAGGGTGGCCCTGCTTGTGGCTGCCAGGGTCTGAAGCTTGTGGTCACCTCTCACTGCCCTGCTGCAGTCAAGCCCACGTGATGATCAGGGCTCCAAGGAGCACAGTGTGGAGCCAGATGTGCTCCAAGGGAATAAACACAAGCCCAGCACCCCTGAGAGTCAGCTCAGCACTTGGAGGGGAAGGAGTTGGCTTTTCCAAGAGGATGTGCTTCCCCAAATGCTGGATGCACTTGTCATTTGGGGACCGTAGGCACTAGCCAGCCCATCATGTTCTCTGTCTTTGCCCTGTGTTTTGGGATCTCTTTTCAAGCAGAAGTCACACCAGGTGACTGATGACTGATCTGTTTCACACCACAGGAAGGCACTGGAGAGTATCAGGTGGGATGGTGACAGCAGTGACAGTGACAGCAGTGACAGTGACCGTGAGTAGCTGTCCCACCGGCCCGTTGCTGTGCTAGCAGGAGTTGTGGAAGGAGAGGAGCCACTGAAGGGAAGACTGCTGGGAGGTGCTGCAGCACTGATGAGCACTCAGAGTGTTCTGATACAGGCCCTGCCTGGCAAGACACCATCCTCATGTGCCAGCTGGGAGCTGTAAAATCTTCCTGGTAATGAGGAACAGGGCGTGGGCTACCCCAGGTCTCCTCCCCAGCAGCCCTGCAAGCGCTGCCTCCTGAAAGAGCATCACTGAGGGTGGAGGCTGCAGGGAGAGGGGTGCTGTGCACCCTGCAGGCTGCTCAGGCAGGCACAAGACTTCTCATGGGCCTCCTGCCACTGGACCGTGCACCAGCTGTAATTCCTTTCCATCTAACTTTGCTGAACTTAAATACTGAGTTTACTCTGTACATCAACACTGAAGTAATACAGTACTCAGCACCTGTGGTGTTATTCCTCATCCTTTTGGTGTTTGGGACAGGTTGGGGAGTGTAGATGTTAAATTATACTTTGTATAGCTGGAGATTGTCTCTAATAAATGGCTGACATTAAAACTGGTTGTATTCTGATAATTCTTGAGCAAAAACTGGGGTTGAACTGAAGTTTGCCTTTCTCATAGAAATACCTGGTGTTCTAGAACTACAGCAGCGCTGCTCTGACAGGAAACCTACCAGGGCAGAAATCCAGGACAGGATCGGCCCTGACACAAGTTTTGTACATATCCTGTACTCAAAGATGGGTTCATTTTTTTTAATGCTGTAGAAACTAATAAAACACATCAGTCAATTCTTGCCTTCTTGCTCCTTGAAAGAAGTAAATTAAGTGTTAACTCTTCAGATCAGGGAGAAAGACTGAGCTTTGTACTGCCCAGCTGCAGCTGATGTTTAAACAGGAGACTTAAACAGCAGGAAGCAAGTGGTTGAAGTCTTGTTTTATTCAGCTGACAAAGTGGCAAATGATCAAGGGCAGGTTACAAACATTATTTTGGTTGGATCACAAGCCCACTTGGTAAAATGGGGAAACATTAATTCTTACACAAATTGTAGGGAAGCTTCCTGAAGTCAGTTGACAACTCAAAACCAATAAAAATACAACAGGTGGTGAAGTTAAATACAGTGCAAGGAAACAAGACTGTACCCGTGCTTTGATTTACCACTTCCAGCCCCTGCCAACAGCTCTGTTTGAACCCTCAGGAGATCATGGGATTTCTCTCTGGCACAGAACAGCTGAACTGCCTCCAAAGCTCCAATCCTAGCTCACTCCACTTGAGTTGTTCCCAGCCCCACGGCACTGGCGTACGCTGTCAAGATATCCACAATCTGTTTGGTTTCCAGGGTCATCCGTGCCTCCGTGAGCCAGTCGTGTGCCACCCTCCTGGACTCCCCCCTTAACTGGTTGACAAATTTGGCCGCCAGCTCCAGGTCTCCGTGCTCGATGCAATAGGAGGCGTAAGACAGTAACTTAAACGTGTCGAGGTCGTCGGGGCCGAGCTCAGCCGGCGGCTTCAGCTGCTGAGGGTGGAACAGCAGCAGGGACTGCAGGTAAGACAGGAAGTATTGGTACAGGCTGTTTCTGGTCTCGTCGATCATGGCCACTCGCTTTGCCAGTTTTTGCACGGTGTGGAAGCGCGCCCTGAGGGCCTCCTCGCTGTACACGCCCCTCGTCAGCGACTCCTGCGGCAGCGCGGCCGTTAAGGCTTCCGTGAAGGCGTTGTCGGCGCAGCTGGCTTTGATGGCCTTCACCGCGCTCCCCAGGGGCTCCGTGGGACTGTCCCCCGAGCCCGATCGCATGCAGAATTTCAGTGCTTCCACAGACAGCCACAGCTGATGTGCCTTCCTGGCCTCCTCTTCTGCTACTGCGTGACCTGCAAGGGAAGCCAGGAAGGGGCTTTCAGTTGGGCATGTGTAGCTTTGAGAATAAGCAGCACCAACCATCCCTCTCCACCCTCTGCTTTCCAAAGCAGCTGCCTCCTCAGCACGTGCTCTAAAGCAAGTCTGTCCAGCAGTTTAGAGCCAGAACAAGACAGCTTTTGGAAGAACCACCTCAGACTTGCTCATCTGGGCTTTGCTGGGTGCTCAGCAGTGTTGTGAGCTACATGCCTAAGGCTGGGTTTAGACACCCAAGTCTAAGGGTGCTCAAGGGGCCTTTGGGGAACACAGTTTTAGTCCTTAAAGAAAAAGGAATTCAGTGCTCACTCTCGACGGCTTGCTCAATTCCCTTCAGCCTGGCGTAGGCAGTGTTTATATCCAAGGTGAAGTTATCAAGCTGTTCCTGAGTAAGGCGTCTGAACTGCATCTCCTGTTCACTGAGCTTCTCAGATAGGTTCTGAAACAGAGTGCAATGCAAGAAACAGAAACTGCTGCTTAATCATATTTACCTTATTTTTAAAACACATTTCTATGAATCCGTTGCCCTCGTTAGGGCAAATGCATACAGTAAATACAATATACCAGTAAGAAACCTTACTGGGATGAATTTAACAGTTACTGCACTTATATCCAAAACTTGTCACCTATAGCAAAAGCTTTTCAGACCAGTCTGAATAGAACCTACATATTGAGGCACTCTGTATCACCTCAAGGTAAGCTTGCTTCCTTCCCTAGCCCCCATTTCAATCCCCTGAAACATGGTTCACGACTCTTGTCATAGGAAATGTGTGCTTCACACACATTTAGTTATCCCTTTAGGGTTTAATTATCCCTTTAATTCCCTGGGGACTCCTCCCCCTTACCTGCTCAAACTCCATCTTAAGATCCTGCTCCTGGATCTTCAGGACATCTCTGAGGTGGTCGGTGTGGGCAGCAGCCTGGCGCCGGAGCTGGGTACGCATTTCACACTCCATCACCTCTCGCACCTCTTCCACCTGGGCATACATGAGGGGTGTAAGGCACTACTGCTGTCACAGTGCCACAGCAGCACATCAGTGAGTACTGAGGGCACATGTGGCACTGACACAGCTTGTCTTCCATCTGAAAGACCTGCTGAGGTCCAGTTTTTACAGCTGAGCCTTTTCCTAAAGATGTTAAGAAATAGATTCATGGTTCACCACGTGAGTACCTGCAGGTTACTCAGTAGGCACTTAGAGCAGCTATCAAAACATTATATAAAAAATACAGTAACATGTCAAATCAAACACTTGAACAATTTTGGAACTGGTTTATAAATGAGTTTCCAAACCAAAGAGACTTCACCTTTTCCCTACGTAGCCCTATAATGGCCACACAAGGTCAGATCCAACACTCAAATTCTTCTCAGTGAGGGTGGTGAAGCACTGGCTGCCCAGAGAAGCAGTGGCTGCCCCAATGCCTTCCCAAGATCATGCTGGATGGGGCTTGGAGCAACCTGGTCTACTGGAAGGTGGAACAAGCTGAGCTTTAAGATCCCTTCTAATCCATATCATGCTAGGCTTTATTTTGATCCAATAATCCTATCTATCTCCAACAGGAGACAAGTAACTTGACAAAGTCATTCCCTGTATGATTTTACCATTCTAACTTTGCAGCAGTTTCCTTGCTCAACATCTCCTTTTCATGTTTAGCCTGGGGCTCACCCACGTGAAGTCTCCCACTACCCAGAACATCCCAGTTGTCCCTCAGGGCTTTTCCATTAACTCTTCTACCTCCTTTTTAAGCCCAAGATTTAACCAGATGCTTCAGACCACTTTACCTTCTTGTCCTGTTCTAGTTCAATCTCACTTTTGTGCCGCTCCAGCGCTTTGGCCACGGCTGCCTCAAATGCTTTTTTATCCTCAAGTTTCTGTTTCTGCAGGGCGGACTCGATGTGCTGCTCCTCGCGCACGCGCTGCTCCGCCAGCTCGCGGTTCAGCTGGTCGATGCGCCGGTGTGCGTGTGCAATCAGGGAGTTCAGGTCATCTGTAGACAGCTGCTCAGCTGAAGGAGACACAGGGCATGAGGGAGGGAATGGAAACCACAGCAAACTGCTGCAGTGCCCCCCACCTCCCACTCTGCGGCTCCAAGGGGTTACTGACCAGGGAGCTTGTTCTAGGGAAGGTCTCTGAGCATTTCATGCCCTTGACCTGTGCTGATGCCCACCGAGACCACTTTATAAACTGCATTTTCATTCCAGGAGAGAAATTATCTTGGTTTCTTCCCAATTATTTCCAGCTGTAATTTACACTTCCATATCCACATCACATCAGAGACTATCAACAGCTCTGTCATTTCTTGTTTTTTTCACATTTTCCCCTCTGCCAGCACACAGAGCAGTAAGGGAATGTCACTGTGAGGGACAGACAGAATTATTTTTTCTCTTCAACAGTCCTCCAGATCAACTGCTCCTAATCAGATTCCTTACCACAGACTGTACCTTTCAGGTTTGGCTACTTAGAGGGCACCACAATTCACAACCACACTGTACCTGGGAGAGAAGGACCCCAGCTACCCCTGCAGCATTTGGTGACCTCAGAAGGGCTTTATAAAATGCTGCAGCTCATTTTGCACTGGCTGCCAGCTGAATCATTTGTATGGAAAGCTGTGACTACTTGGGAAAGCATTCCTGAGGGTCTAAAGCAAGCAAGATTGCACAGTCCTTCAGCCACCTTGCTGTTGAGTGCTGGACAAAGGACTGGCATAGGAGGACTTGGAGCAGTGGTGCTCATTGTCCAGTGGGAAAGCTGACCAGCAGCACCAAGCTCAGCTGCTGGATGTAACAGTGTGACAAAAAGATCAGTCTGTGGTTTAAGCCAAGTGTGCAAAATGACTGGAAAGGATCCCAAGGCATACCTCAGTCTGAAATGTTCAAGGAAAGCCACATTTCACCCTTTGTTGATAACTACCTGTAACTTAAAGCCATGCCCCACACAAATAAAAAAAGGACAAAGAGAAGAGAGAACTTTCAAGGGACAAGAACAAGGGGCAGTAACTCACCTAAGTCAGTTATCTCTGCAACAGAAAGAAGTTGGGAAAGTTAATGCACGTTCACTACAGCAAGGCAGTCATGCAAAAGTAAAACAGAAAACTAAGAGCTTATCTACAGAGACTTAAACCAAGTCCTTAGGAATTCAGGAAGAACAGTATGTGGAGTATAAAAGTCTCTGTATTACAGGCAAGATGTAGCCCAAGACACCCCAACCACTAAAACCACCCTTGGAAACCCACAGATGGACACATGAATTCAGGCAAAGCAAGGAACAGAAGTTTGAAGTAGGAAAGTGCAACAGGACACCAGAAATTTTAGTCTGACATTTCTAGGTTCTTACTAACAGAAGCAGTTGGTCAAGGAATAAATTCCCCAGTGACAGTGAGAGTCAGGGACCCCAACAAGTCTGTCCCATGTGCTCCAGCAGGTCACATCACTAAGAAATGGGGCACAGGGAAGCTACCAGGAGCTTCCCTTTCCTCCTACAGAAGGGCAGTGATCACAAAATCCAAGATTTTATCCTGTGCAAGGAAAGGCACCTCTATCCCCAGGGAGCCTCAATAAGTTTTGTTTCTTCAGAACTAATAACATCCCAAAAGCAAACTCCACAAACAATTTGTTAATTTCAAATGTTTTCCCCACATATACTGGGTGTGGGGTTGGCTGTTTTTTTAAATGAAAACTGACCATTCCAAAGGTCTGGTGTATTCATTTAGCCAGGAAAATTATTTTGTGGACTAAGGTCCACATTCCTAAAGCATAAAGTAGCATTAAAAAATCTGTTGTAATTCTGCATTGTATACTTCAAGAAAAATATTAAGGCAATACTGACACAATTTTTTTCAAATTAATTTCAGTTATTACTTCTGTAACTGTAAAAAATTACAGGGTTTTTTTAATAGAAAAAAAAATCTGTAAAAAATCTGTAACTTGGAAATAAAGCCTTAACAGCTGCCTCTGAATACATCAGCTAGAAAAGTCTGAGATCACTTCATACATACATTTATGTTAAACCCTGAGTGGAAATATCTGGAAAGCTGAGATTTTAGGGAATTTTATATTTTTTAGCTACTACAGACAGTAATTGTTCCATGGACATACCATACATGGGTTCTTGAAGGAGCTCATCCACAGTAATGGTGAACACACACAGTCTAACTCCTGCAAACTCTGCTTGTCTTTAAAATAATTAGAGCAGTTCAGGTGAGCAAGAGCACCTGTGGCAGGGAGTGTGCAGGGAGCATTACTGGGTGAGCTGACTGTTCACTGCTTTTGTGCAGCACTGCCTCTTGCTACAGGTGTGTTACTGTGTCAGTTTAGTTCAGAAATAAAATGTACTGTGGCAGGCAGGGTATGATCAATGAAACCTCTCAGTTTCAGTGATGATGTAGAAAAATTCAGGGAGTTCTTTATCACCCTGTAACAACGGTGTTTTATAATACCTCTAATCACAGAGTCAACCAAGTATTTGACTGAAATCTGGAATGACTGGCTCCCTTCCTGAAATAGCAGGGAGGGGAGAGATGTTCATACCACCAATATGATATTTGTCACACAAGAGCTACATTTTGCGATACTTCCCATACAGCACATATAGAACTAATTCTCTTCATAACACCTGCTTTAGATTATTTAATTTAATTGTGAAATCATTTTCACTTCAGACCAACCAAATACTGTGAAAGTTTGAAAACTGGGATGCTGGACACTGAGTGGTCATGCACTACAAACCACAGTGCAAGGAGCATGAGATGACTCCACAGTGGCAGACTTACTCATCCCCTTCCAGCCAGGCTTCACGTCAGGGGTGATGCTGTCGAGCTCCCGCTGGAACTCCTCTCTGGCTTTAGCCACCAGCTCGTGGTACTGAGCCACGATCTTGGCCTCAGATTGTGCTGCCTGAACCTGGAACAAACAAGGGTGAGATTGGTTTGTTTTGCAAGGCAAGCATTGAAATTGAGGGCACATATAATTTAAAGCCAAACCCAGCCTGGGATACTGGCACGTATCAACCCCCAGCCCAAATAAGGCAAACTCAATTGGGAGAGCACAAAAACCCACCCTGTGATATTAAATCTCTCTTACACAATAATCATTTGCTGCAACTATCACTAATCCATTTTGCTCCACTGTAACTACACAGCCAGTCTGTAGCCTGGACAGGACCAAGAGGATCTTGAATTCAGTTTTTATCTTAAAACACCTCCAGCTCCTTTTCTCTGCTTACAGCCATGCTACAGGCCCAATAGGTGATGCCTGTGATTGCTGCCATCCTCAGAGAGTTCTGATGCTCTCACTGTCAGGAGACATTCACTCCTACCACACCTGATGAATTACCAGCTGTCCTGCAAAGGTACATAAACTTCACCTTTACATTTCATCCCCAGTCTTCTGAACTGCAAAGTCATTTACCACCAAGTCATTAGCACACATTGAACTTCTCCCTAACCTTGTGGTAAATTACCTTGGAATCAAGAGGAAGAATTACAAGTTGCCAACAGAAAGAACTGGCACCATCAAGCCACCTGGAGATTCTTCCAAGACAGAGTTCAAATTCTCATGAAGATCTTGCCATATACTGGCAATGTAACCAGCTCAAAGCCTGAGTGCCAGCTACAAGAGGATGGATTTACAATTCACAATGCACTGGAAGTGGTCACAGCACTGAGCCTGTCTGAGCTCAGGAAGTGTTTGGACAACACTCAGGCACAGGGTGAGAGTCTTGAGGTGTCCTGTGCAGGACCAGGAGTTGGACTCAATGATCCTGGTGTCCCTTCCAACTCAGCGTATTCTGTGATTCTATGAAGTATCTCACCCCCTGCAGAGGATTTGGGAATGGGTGGTTTGCACAAGCTGCCAAGGAGTCCCTACTCTACAGGCAATTTTAAACAGTCTGAGGAAGCTTTACCTTTTTCACCACATTGTCCAAGTCCACAATCATATGATGGAGATTTTCTTCTGCAGCAACAATGTGAGGTTTGACTCCTGCCAGCTGACACTTCTTGGCCTTCTCGATGACACACTTCATCTTCTCTAACTCCTCTCTGAAAAGAGAAACAATTGCTAAGTGTAACACATACAGGGATTATCACCCCAAAGAAAATTCACTTTATGCTGTTGGTATTCACAGGAAGAACTACTGGGTAACTCTACTGGTGCTTCCTATCTACCCACTCTAAGATGCTTTGACTAAGGATTACTTTTTTCCCACAGCCTGAATCCTAAAGATGTCAGTGTGGCTATTCCATGTAAAATGAGAATTATCTATACTGCAATTAGTACTCAGGATTTAGCTGGAGGGAAGATGGAAGTTCACTGGAAGGGGTTAGCATTAGTAAAACTAGGTTAGAATTAGACAGCAGACATTTCCAGCACGTAATAGCAGCAAGGAAACATTTTTAATATAGGTGGCTTACGCTTGTAGAAGTGTTTTGGACATGGTGACTGGTGGAGATTAATGAGGATGGGAGAGAATTTATAGGGCTCTGTAAAGATAGATTATAGGTTTTTGTAATTAGGGAAGAAACGCTTTCCTCTAGCACAATTGGAAATCAAGGAAAAAGTGAAAAAATGTTCCTTTTCCAAATCCATTCAATCCAATGGAGGTTTCCAATGATCTCATTAGAATAAGGAACAAGCTTTAAAATAAGTAAATTTAAAAAATAAATAAAAGCAAAGATATCCAGTAAAGCAACAGAGAATGAAAGCTGGTGCATGTGGGGTTTGCATTAGCTTTGTTTTAACAATTACACCTCCCACTAATTTTAGCCAGCATAGCAACATCAATGATAAGGGAAGTTTATAATGTGATAGCAACCCTGCAGCTTCAAGGATGATGTTACCCTCTCAGCCTTAGAAGCATCAAAGGGCTTCCAAATTTACTTCTAACCTCATTACAAGGGCATTTTGGAGATACTGTTTGTCATTTTATTTCTGCTCCTTCAGTGCCCACAGACCACACTCAGGGCTCATCAATACAGGTCATACAGACCCCTGGGTATGAGCAGTGCTGCCAGTCAGACTTCATTTTCTTAGATTTTCTTAGGCATGTGCTCAGTAAAAATCTAATTGCTTAAAAGCAATTTTGTGGACACAGGGAACTGCCAAAGGATGCTGCAAGTTTTTTCATTACAACTAAAAGAACCTGGTGATGTAACCGACTCAAAACACAGAGTGCAGTCATGAAGTCATCCTCAAATGGTTTGGGTTGGAAGGGACTTTAAAGATCATCTCATTCCCCTCCCTGCCATGGACAGGGACACCTTCCACTGGAACAGGTCACTCAGAGCCCCATCTAACCTGGCCTGGAACACTTCCAGGGATGGGGCAGCCACAGCTTCTCTGAGAAAACTGTACCAGGGCCTTACCACCTTCACAGGGAAGAATTTCTTCCTAATATCCAATCTAAATCTGCCCCCTGTCAGTTGAAGCCATTCCCCCTTGTTTCGCCCTTAAGTAAAAAGTCCCTCCCCAGCTCTCTTGTAGCCTCTTGAGGTGCTGGGGTGCTTGAAGATCGCCCCAGACCCTTCTCCAGGTTGAAGAACTTACTATAAGTTTATTATTAACAAAATTATTCAACAATAATACTAAAAGGACTGTGCACTGATTTTTTTTTCATCTTACTTGAACTTACCAGCACTCTTTGTTAGTGTTAAGGAGATAAGTTCTTAAAAAGAACAGGATTGTTTCAGACTCTCTGGTACAGGGAGGACTTTGTGCACAGGCACCCAAGGCTTGCACATGTGAAATTAAAATGCTCACGCTAACAAGTATTAAACAATTTTTTGATTTGGCACAAGCAGATCATTCAGTATGAACACAGATGACTCCATACTGCCTAGAAACTCATCTGGTGTTTGCCAGCCCTCACATGAGCAACGTAAATTATCACTCCAAGACTTAAATCCAGCAACTCACTTGGCTCTCAGGAGGGCGTCGGCAGCTTCATCCACGGCTCTCCTCCGGTGCTTCAGCGCATCCTCCACCGTGCGCCACTGCGAGGATTTCTTCCCCCCAGCATCCTGGGAAGCACAGATTCCCCATTAGGGTCATCCCAACCACTGAACCAGAGAGGTACCACTGAGTGAAAGCCTTGTCACTGAACACTGCCCTCAAACTGAGCACCATTCTTGTGTTTCCAAACAGTACAGCTGGAAGCTTTATGAGTGTTTCTCTTCCAGCATTTTGTTTTGGTTTTGTTTGATTCTTAATGTTTTTTCCCCAAGCCACAGGGAAGAGCTTACATGAGGATCACAGTATGGTGCACAACAGGAAATCTCCTCATGTATTAAAGTACTTTAATACTTTAAAAATGCTTTTAAGCTTAATGCTTGAAGTACCATAATACTTTAAAGTCGATTGATTTTAAATTAAGCTTAGTAATTAAGCTTCAAAGCAACCTCTTAAGGCAGTTATTATACTAACTAATAGGTTAAGTCTCGAGTGCTTGTTTGGTTGCCCATGTCCCTGCTAATTGATGAACAACTGAATTTTATCTCTGCTCCAGAACTGAATGGGTAGTGGCAGATCCACAAGATCTGGCATGAGCACACCAAAAATGTACTAACTTGTACATCCCCTTCCTATTCCCTGACAAGAAACAAACAATCCAGCAAGAGGATGTTGGGAATAAGTTCAACGGAATTACCAGGGTGGACACCATGACCTTAACTAGGCAAAAACAGTCTTGGAAATTAAAATAAAATTAATTAAAATACAGTGTGGAAACTATTAATGTCTTAACTTGAGTATTCTTCTTGCAGAAAGAAATAGAGGAGTTGGGAAAAAAATCAAACAACAAAATTCAAAATCAATACTATTATATTATTAAACTATACCACATTTCACAAGTGGAAAGATAAGTTAAAACTGTGATAAATGTAAAGGCATTGCAAGAAAAGATTCCAGGCTTATTTTTAACTCAGACTGAAGTTTTGCTGAACACAATTAAAAAGAAAAAATTGTCCCCACTTGTTCAATTTACCTCAGAATCATCCATGGCATCCTTCAGTATCTCAGAATGGGCATTCACTGCTTGCACAGCTGACTCCTGAGCAGTGATAGCATGAAGGGTTACACGAGCTGTTGTGTTTAGGGCTTCTTCTAGAGTTGCTGCAAGGGCTGGAAAAAAAGTTAAGACAATTAAACAATAAAGAAAAGAACTTTATACTTGGTAAAATAACACGGTACAGCCTCTACAGCTCTTACATTATTTTTTGTGACCTAAAAGGGCTGGCCAGTTTGGGAATTAAACAGCAGCCTACAGATCACCAAAAGGCTCTCCTCACTTACAGCAGGGGTACTGAGGTGCAAGTTTGCACCTACAGAAGACCTCTCCCATGGGACTGCAGGGGGTGCAGGTATATCCCATGTTCATTTGTTCTAATGGTTCTGGAAACAAATGTGCATATC
This sequence comes from Bombycilla garrulus, assembly GCA_013400315.1. Classification (NCBI taxonomy): domain Eukaryota; kingdom Metazoa; phylum Chordata; class Aves; order Passeriformes; family Bombycillidae; genus Bombycilla; species Bombycilla garrulus. The sequence continues at coordinate 172,682 of VXBU01018236.1, read as the reverse complement.
TTCTTTGAACCTCAAAGTCTATTCCAACCTCAAATTTTCCATTATGCTTCAATAATCAGTTATTTATGAGTGGGTAGAAGAAGCTTCACCACCACTTCCTCTGCCAGCTCAACAGGGACAGCAGCCAAGAGGTGTGTAAGGAGCTTAGGACTACAAAGCCAATGCAATTCCACAGTTCTGTCCCATGCAGCACACACAGAACAGTGACAGTGTGGACTCACCTGACACCTTCTCCTGCTCTTCCTTGTCTTGCTGGGCAAGCCGGGCTGCAACTTCTTCTGGTGGCCGTTCTTTTATAGCAGAGGGACCTTCCTGTTGTTTACCTATTCAGAAGTTAAAAAAAAGAGTCAAACTGCTTAAGCAGAGTCCAAATTAGTGTACAGAGGTTACTTGTAGGGAAGTAACTTTATCAAAACTGATTTTTATAGTTGGTATCACTTCATGGATCTGACTTCTGCTCAAAGCTCTGATGGAACTACCTGAAGAATCTTTATATCCATAATTGCAAAGGCCAGTCTCACAACTTAAAGACAAGAACATGGACACCTCACATGCATTTGGAGATTTTCCATTGTCTCGTTACAAAATTAGACAAGACTCAGAAGTCAAAGGCAAAGCAAGAAGTGAGAAGCCCTTACAGAGCCAAGTTTAAATTTCAAGTGAATCTCTGTTCTTGCCTTTTATTCAGTTCTCCTCTGGCAGAGCTTACAGAGCCCAACCAAAACAATGAAGGATGAGTGAGAAGGCTATGGTGGATCACAATACTCTATTCCCTTGCCCACAGCAACTTAAAATGCCTTTAAGAGTGAGAATTGACCTAACTAACGTTCTCAAGATCAACAGCAAGTTGCATCTGAACTGAGGAGAGAGCCCAGAGCTCTCAGCTTCAAGCTGCAACAAAACCCATTACGTCACCTCTAAATAATGCTGATGTTACTCTGCAGCATGTACTTACCCCTGGCTTTCTATGAAAGGTGTGCATAACTAAAAGAATTAATATAATCTAATTTCATCTGGAAGAGCCCATAGTCTTGAGGCTGGTGTCTCTCGTTGAGTTTAACAATAAGCACAGTTTCTCCACTTGTCCCTGGGCAGAGATGCCCTGCTGAACAGCAATCACAAAGCCACCAAGAGCAGAGGCAAACTGGAATGTGCAAGTTCAGTTCAGCACAAAGGCAGGCTTTGCTCTTGTCCTCACACCTATACCTGTCCCAGGCATCAGTCGCAGCTGTCACTGTGTTAAAAATGTGTTAACAGATGACAGAAGTGCTCTGCACAAGGCACAGAAACTCACACCTTCCAACAATGACAAACACCAACACAGAAGAATGCATGCACATGAATCTAGATTTGGGTTTTCCTCATTGTATTCACATGATTTTTGTCACCTTCTTCAGTCTGTATCCCCGGAGCTGGCACCGACATGGCTACCCCAGTTGCAGAGATGATCTGTGCTGCAGCCTTGCCTGCTGTTAAACACAGTTGCAGAACACACCAGTTAGTAGAGCTGGGGACACGGGCTCCATCTGCCACAGAAGGGCCACAGCATCTTCGGCCAGGGGCCTGCTGAGCTGGTAAGGAGGGGCTTAAACCAAAGCTGCTGGAGAGGGGAGCCAGGAAAAGGGAACCTCACTTCCTGGAGACACAGGGGGATGGCTCCTGTGACTGCAGTGATGGAATGGAAGGATGAAGGCTCTTTAGGAAGGCCTGGCAGGGGAGACAGGGAATGCAATCACCCTCCTTGCAAATGACCACGTGGAGTGCATGGAGCTCTGCCTGGGGACGGATGAGGAGCCAACCAGGAGTTTATGGGCCAGGATTAAAGGGAGGGCAGGGATAGGTGACATTACCCTGGGGGTCTGCTACAGGGTGCCTGAGCATGATGACAGAGTAGATGAGGGCCTCCACTGAGGGAGCAGCATTGGTGAATAAGGGAAGAGCCAAGTGATATCATCTCCCTGGATTTCTGAAAGCATTTGTCACTGTCTTGCACGACATCCTGATCTCTAAACTGGAGAGATATGGATCTGATGGATGAACCACTCTGTAGATCAGGCACTGGCTGGATGGCTGCTCTCAGAGGTGTGGTCAATGGCTCAATGTCCAAGTGGGCACCAGGGATAAGTGTGCTCCTCAAGGTCACTGTTGGGACCAGGACTGTTTAACATCTTTGTTAGTGACCCGGGCAGTGGGATTGCTGCACCCTCAACAGGTTTGCTGATGACATCCAGCTGAGCTGTGCAGTCACACGCTGGAGGGAAGGGAAGTTCATCCACAGGGTCCTGGACAGGCCCAAGAGGTGGGACTGTGTGAGCCTCATGAAGTTCAGCAAGAACAAGTGCAACACCCTGCCCCTGAGTCGGGGCAAGTCCAAGCACAAACACAGCCTGGGAGGAGAATGGATCAAGAACAGCCCCCAGGAGAAGGACTTTGGGGTGCTGGTGGATGAGAGGCTCAACATGACCTTGTCATGTGCACAGGCAGTCCAGAAACCACGTGTGTCCTGGCTGGATTGCCAGCAGGGCAGGCAAGCAGGTCAAGGGAGGTGGTTCTGTCCCTCTCTGCTCTGTGAGGCCCCACCTGCAGTGCTGCATCCCCCACATTAGAAGGACACAGACCTGCTGGAGCAAGTCCAGAGGAGGCCATGAAGATGCTCAGAGGGCTGGAGCACCTCTGCTAGGGAGACAGGCTAAGAGAGCTGGGGGTGTTCAGCCTGGAGAAGAGAAGGCTCCAGGGAGACCTTCAATTACCTTCCAGGACCTACAAGGGGTTACATGAGAGCTGGAGATGGTCTAACAAGGGCATGGAGTGACAGGACAAGGGGGAAGGCTCCATACTGACAGAGGGTAAGGTTAGATTGGATGTTAGGAAGAAATTCTTTATTGTGAGGGTGGTGAGGCACTGGACCAGACTGCCTAAAGAAGTTGTGGCTGCCCCATCACTGGAAGCTCTCAAGGCTGCGTTGGATGGGCCTTTTGGGTATAGTGGAAGGTGTCCTTGCCCTTGGCAGGGGATTGAAATTAGATGATTTTGAAGCTCCCTTCCCAACCATTCCATGTTAAGTATGATAATGTAGTAACAGGGATATAAGACTTAATTTTTTCTTGTGTAGAAACATAATTGGATATGGACATTATTATTTCCAGAAGAAGATGATTTCCTGGATAAACAGCAACGAGATATTAGTTACACATACACAAAGCCATTAGTGATAAATGTAAAAAGACATCACAAGAGCTCCTCTCTACATGAGTTCCATTTGACCTGGCTTTACAGTACCCCAGTAATTATCCAAAATTAAGTGTCTTGTGCTTGCAACAGCCTCAGAGTCCAGCACCTGAAGTTCTCTTCCTGCTGAGTCTCATATCTAAACTATGCAGGTTAGTCACAATTTATCTTAGATTCCAAATTTCCTCTAAATTAAAAACATTTCTTAAAAAAATAGGGAGGGGAAATAGCTAAAGCCATTTTAGGTAAATGTTATGACTTGGAAAGAAAAAAAAACATTAATTCTAAGAAATTACAACATTTACCTTCAACCATTCAAAGGACAATTTTAATCTGCTCCAATATAAATGATACAGGACATCATTAGGTCATTTGCTTCTTTATACATGACATTCTATAAATTTACCTCCTTTTCCCTCTGCAGGAGCAGCAGCTTCTGGTTTGCCTGTCTGGGATTTGGAAGTAGGCTGTCTGGACTCTTTCATTACTTCTGCTACAGATGAGATCTGCAGTGGACCTTGCTGTACCTTGAAAAGTCAGAAATAAGAAATATCAGTTTATCAAACAGCTTGAATTTCATGGATTCCAGTATAATGGAAAAGAACTTTTCCATATCCACATGTCTGTCACATAAATCTGAGTTTCAAAGTGCAAATGGAAACAGACATCTAATGTCTTGACTTGATTTTTAATTCAGAAGGAATTTTTACAATTTCACCTCTCCAAAAATGCAGAGAGAATTGTGGTGGTTTTCACTATAAACAAATATTTATTTACTTATGCATAAAAACCAAATAGTTTCATGCCCCAAATATTCCAAACACTTCTGAGTGTGTTGAATGCAGAAGCCCTAAGTTTGGCTTCACTGATTTCCTTTTAAAAGGCTTCAGATGCTGGTGGTTGGGGGAGATAAACACTCAGACACATTATTGTGACATTTTATGATATTAATCCCTTAATATCCATTGCAGAAAGCCACAAGGTAAAAATAAAACCATCTGAGTTAGAGCCATGACTGGAGAGGTGATAACTCTGCTGATCAATCTGGTTTGCAAAATTCCCTAGTGCCAAGAGCTTGGATGATCACACAAAGTGTAGCTAAAACAAGAAGGGAGAGAATTTTGTGACTGATACTCCCCCACTCATTAAGAACAGCTTTCTTAAAATTCAATTAAAAATATTTTGAGTTTCCTGAAGGCCAAATGGCTTCCAAAAGCTTGAAATAAAACCATGGCTAGAGCAGATTTTCAGTATTCTTGATTACTGGGAAGTGTTTCCTTTCACATACAGGAGCAGAGAAACTTCTAGGTTTCAATTTCCAGAGCTGTGCCAAAGGCAGTATCAGATTTTCCTTTCTCCAGGGTAGTGCCACTAAGATTTCAAAGTATGATGCTCATGCCTGGCTCTGTACCATTCAGATCTTTACTCATTCAAGAATGTTCTCAGTCCTCCTTAAAACAAGCTCATTTAGAGTAAGTTTTGTAATTCTGCTACACCACTAACTACACTAAGCCTCTAATAAAGCAGTTAAATTCCAGCCTGTCACCTGCCTCTCTCTCTCCCCATTTTATTTTTGAGTATAAGTAGAGCAGCTATTCAGTTGGGATTATATTCAATTATTTTACTGTAAATAAAAGGAAGTTTTACAACCCACACACCACAGTGATGAGATGGTCATGGGAAACGTACCAACATCACTTCTGCAGCACCAAGTAGGAACTGCGTTCGCAATTCTCAAACCTTCATTTGAGAAATCTTAATTCTTAAGCTTTTCAAAATTCTTAGCACAAAGCAAAATCAACCAGAATTTAAAACCTAAGTGCAGACATGCTGTGTAAAAACCAGAGAAATGAATGTGTGGGGGTGGATAGGAAACACTTACTGGTTTCTTTGGCGTTGGTGTGCTGGAAGGTGCAGGGCCAAGTGCCATCTCAAAGAGTTTGTCAGAGTAGGGAATGGCCTTCTCCACGCTCTCCCGGAACTGTTTGTCATAGCTGGCATAGAGCACGGTCCCACCTATCCCTCCCCCCACGAACAGCAGACCTGCACCAATGACCTTGCCCACAGAAACGCTGAGGAAAGAAGAAGGAAAGGGATGTAAATTACATTATATGGCAAACATCAAACAGTTTGCGAGTCTTCAGCTTACAGCTAGGAACCACCACTCTGTTCCAGGAACTGCCAACAAACCCAGAACCTGCTTTAAATCACCTTCACCCCTGGTACAACACTGGTTAGTGACTAATCCCAAGGTAAGATGGCAGACCACAACTTCCACAGTAAATATCGATCATTTTCTTCATCTAAATCTGACTGAACCAAACAAGGAACACGCCCCATGAGAACAGGAGTTACTCCACACAAAAACCCCACTGCCAGGAGTCTGCTCTCAGGCGAGGCCAAGCAGCAGATCCGCTCCCGGTCAGTGCCCAGCAGCAGCTCCGCCCCCAAGCCCCGTACGTACCCGGACTCTCCGGAGTGGGTGGCATATCCGCGGTACAGCCGCGATGGACGGACCGAGGCTCTCACACAGCGACTGTTCTGTGGGGGAGGAGCAGAGCAGCAGTGAGCACAGGGAAGCATCTCACCTCACAACAGAAGCACGGGGCTGACTGCTCCATTGCCACAACCTCTGTGTCCGGAGCAAAGCTGGGACCGGCGCTAGAACAGCGACGCTGGGCTCGTTTCTCTACACACATGGACAGCTCCCCCATGTGCAGCTGCCAGGGTCAAGGCTTTTTAAGAAGTCATCAAACTCTTTGAAAAACGAATCGAGAATTTGAAAAATAAGACGGAGCACACCCCTACCCCAGCTTCTTTCTGCATTTATTTTGCTGCTTTATGAGCTGGGCAGTACAACTAGGTTAGTTGCAGGTGCACTTCAATCTCATGCACTAGAACGGCTCAGTGTGAGCAGGCTAGAACACAACAAAAGCTGTTTAGATGTTTTANTAATAACATGTACACTTTCCAAACAAACATCAGATTATAATATAAATTAAATTAGTATATGAAGACTGATATTTTATTCTATTCTACTTAACAAAATCCGCATTACCAAGATTTTTATCTTCTCTGAAGGACTGGTTAAGCTACTCTGAGCCTACAGAAGAAAACATACTGTTGGCCTCAGAGGTTTTTTCCCCACATGGGAATTACTAACACGGAAATACAGGACTTATGAGAAATCAAATTACAAGGCACAAAAAGAACTTTTCCCACAGTTGAAGTATTTTGTCCAACAGGGAAATTTTTCTTTAAAAAAGAAAATCCTGGGGGATGCTTCACTAAAACACAACCCCAGAAGACAAGTTTCTCTATTTCCTTTTGCACATGGCAATAACGTGCACAGCTCCTGTGGTTTAACATAGACAGGAAAAGACAGGAACACTGCATTCCCATTCTTTCCACAAAGGCAGCCAAAACTTTTTAAATTAGTAGCAGGAGCACATGTACAGCAAGAGGAAGCATGCTCCTCTTGCCCCTGAGACCTTCAGGAGCCCTCACTGTGCTCCCCGGTGGGTTTTCTGGATTGTGATGGATAGAAAGGGCAACAAAATTATAAATATATTCTGTAACATTTTTGATTTTCTGACTTGACAGCCCCAGGAGCACTTACTGAGGCTTCATCTGTCCTTTTAAGGGGAATTTCACTACAAAAAGTTTTGTTATCAACTTCTGAACGTGCTCCTGACTCTCAGTAAGTCCCTGTTACACCATGAAACACAGAAAGAACAAAATAATTCAGCATTATGCATACAGCTCAATCTAATAAAATGAGAAGGGAAAAAGCCCTGATTTTCTATTCATCAGTTCAGACTGAATTTCCAGTCCTCTCCAACACTTTGGGATTATGCTATTTTGCCTGGTGCTCCCCTGGCAATAAGGCATCACATCTGACTCCTGGCCAGGCTTTCTGGAGGTTACCCCACCCTGCACCAGTCACTCCCACATCCTTGCTGGGGCTGGACTTACCCTCCGGGCCAGCTCAGCCCCGTCCCTGCTGGCTAAAACCCCCACTCACACCTGGTGATGGCAAACAGCACTGGATCCAGCTGGCTCTGCACCTTCAGCAAACATCAGTTCCTGCCCTCGGCATCAGGCTGTGCTCAGGTAGCCAAGGAGGCAGGGAACACCTGCTTCTCTTAGCTCAGCATTAATGCTTTATACACCAGGAGGGGTTTTCTGAAGAGATAATTGATTTTAGCCCAGATGCCCTTTGGACCAGATAATATTTTGAGATCTCTTCCAAGCTGCACAGTTCTAGAATTATCCAGATCCTCCTTTCTATTTATTTTTCATCAAGATGAGAGGAACAAAAACCACAGGACCTCCATCTCTGGCACTGGGACTCTCTCACATGCCGTAATTAAACCCAAAACAAGCCCTCACCAACTCCATCTTTCAAGACACTGCAACAAACTTCCACAGCTGGCCTGTGGAACAGCAAATGAAAATCTGTAGATATCCATGTTTTATGAACAGAAGCCCAAGTTCAACTTCTCTTCCCTCACATCCAAATACATTAACACCTCCGAAAGGCATTTATTTTTTTAAAAATCAATTTTTAAAGAAGCATTGCTCTCTTTTGGCCACCATAATAATATTGCTTACATTTGCTGTACCACCATCATTTGGAAACTAGTAGGTAGTTTCTAATCTCCCCTTTGCAAAATTGCCAGGAGTCTGTAAATTTTCAGACCCCTGTCATTTATTTGTAATAATGCCTCAAAGAATTTTGGAGAAATACATCATATGTGTTTTGCTGTGCCCTTCAAAAGGCAGAAATAAACCATTTTCTGTCCTGCAGAAGACAGAAAATTCTTTGGATGAGGCAGCACAGACACAGCAAGTATGTGCACAGCAAGGGCACTGTAGGGCAGCTGTTTCTATTTCCTCCTCCTCCTCCAGCAGTTCTACGTGATATTTATTTCACTCAACTTCTTAAATGCTTGTTATTTTACATTCATTATCTACTATTTAATCACCACAAGAATCACCTTGCAGGGCACATCACACCTTCACTCTGGTGAATATTATGAGCCCCGGTGATTTAAGGACATCTAAGGATTTCCGTGTGAGCTCACTGCAGCACAGTGCTCAGGCCAAGAACAGCATGGCAGAACATCACGAAACAAATTAAATTTGCCTTGCAGGTTCATACTTTATGTGTAACTTCAAATAACCATGGCCAGGATACACCATCCTCTGCCCATTCAGTTCCAGCTCAGCCTCCCTCAGGCACCAGGCTCCAGCATCCTGATCCAGAATTCCTGTAACTTCGTGCACTTAAACAGAAAGAGCAAACCAGAAACTTCAGAGAAGTTTGTCTTCATTCAGACAGAGATCAGGTACAACGAGGACATCTGAGCACAGAACTCTGATTTCCCATCATTCACAACTTCTGCCAAATATCACACACTTTCATTAAAAGCCCTGTTTCTTTTCACAGAAAACTTCAAAAATACTTCAAGTAAAAGTCTCTCTGCAGCACTGCACACGTAGCAGAAAACATTCCTGAAGGTGATGAAGACCCCTTCTCTCAAAGCCACTTCAGTTTGCTTGTTACAAGCTTGGTGATGCTCCACGCACAGAGCTCACAGTAGGAAAGAATGAATGAAGTTTTCCCAGTCTCCACCACGAGCTCTCTGGTACAGATAACAAACTTCAGACAGTGCTGTGGCATCTCTGTGTTTGTACAGCTCTTAGGGATAAATTCTTCCCTGTGAGGGTGGTGTGGTGGCTGCCCAGAGAAACTGTGGATGTTCCATCCCTGGAAGTGTCCAAGTCCAGGCTGGACCAGGGCTTGGAGCAACCTGGGGTAGCATAAGGTGTCCCTGCACAAGGCAGGGGGTTTGGAATGAGAAATCTTAAGGTACTTTTCAATCCAAACCACTCTGTGACTCTTCCACCAAACATTTATAGCCCAGTGACCAACTCCCAGCTGCGAGGCACCACCCTGGCTGTTCTGGAGCTGTACAGTCATCCCACACACGTTCTGCTAAAGGCTGAGCACATGGACACAGCCTCAAGTGATAAATATCTGCCAAAGCCTGGTTTCTGTCTTCTCAACTGCCAGATGAAACTTTCCACAGCCAGACAAACCCGGAGCCTTTTTTTCAGTGGGCATCAGGTGACCCAAGGACTCTCCAGCCCTACAGAGAGGCAGAGGAAATGCAGCTGCTGCTGTGGGAAAGGCTGGAGCTCTGGAGAGAACGTACAGCCTCTCCTTTGCTAAACCGTGTGAACAGAGGGTAATGAACACTGGGATGGAAAGCAGGATATAAAAGCGATCTAATCAGGTTATTTTTTATCAGGCAGCTGAAATACAATCTGGGACCTTGGGAAAGGAGTCACCGTCACCTATAAATCCCTGTGCTTCCTAAAGTTGGCCTACTGGTTTAAAAAGGCTCCGCAGCACACCGTCATCCTTATCTCAGCTGATAAGGAGAGGCAAAGGTCCGGGACACTCAGCAGGAGTCCCACGGGCACTTCTGCCTTCGGCATCGCGTATTGTGTCCCCTCCGTGTCCCACTGTGCGGAGAAGGATCCCCTCGCACAAGAGCGCCGACATCACCGTGTCCCCACGCTACACACCGGGGAGCGCCGGTCCTGACCCTCGGGGCGGCCGGACCCGCCGGGCCCAGGAGGGGCTGCGCGGGAGGCCGCGCCGGAGAAGGCAAGGTCACGTCCTTCCCCGCCGGGGAGCGCGCCTGCCACCCACCCACGCACCAACCGCGCGGGGCCAGCGGGCCGTAAGCGTCCCCCACCGAGTCCCCGCCGGCCCCCG
>VXBU01018236.1:90767-160908 GCA_013400315.1 Bombycilla garrulus | reverse complement strand
GGGCGGGAACCCCCTCAGTGCTCAGCAGGTGCGGCTTCTCGGCTTCTCCCTCGTGCAAAAAAACTATTAAAGGTGGTTTCGGATATATATGGAGGAATTTCTCTCTATATATCTTATATATGTGTACTTAATATATGTTTTTATTTGTATACCTTATATGTTTTATATGTATTATGTTGTTTCATAAAAATAGGAAATAATTTTTCATTTCAATTAATATTAATGTTTGAATTTAGTTCAATAATTTATAAATACATTTATATTAAAATATATTTATACATAAGTACAGTTAAGAGTATACATTTTATTCCACTGCATGTGCATTACGTAATATGTAATATACTGTGATTTTATGTAGCCTATAATATATATAATTTATCATCATGTGTATTAGTATTTTGTTGTTAATACAGTCTATATTATATTTAGTATTATAATATGTAGTATTGTATAACATACACAGTATGTGTACTATATATGTTGAAATTTCTCCATATATATATGAATATTATAGAGTCATAGGTTGGAAATGGCCTCTAAGATCATCAAGCCCAATCCTTACCCCAGCACCACCAAGGGCACCACTAAATCATATCCTCAAGTGCCGCATCTGCACAGATTTCACATCCCTCCAGGGATGGTGACTTGGCCATTGCCCTGGGCAGCCTGCTCGGTGCAGCCTGCTCAGCCTTCTTCCGTGAAGAAGGTTTTCCCTAGAGTCAATCTAAACCTCCCCTGGCAAAACTTGGGGCCATTTTCTCTCGTCCTGTTGTTTGTTTCTTGGGAGAGAGACTGACTCCATCACCCATATATATATATATGAAATACATACAGAGACAGATAGATTGATAGACATATATATAAACCTCAGTCTGACACTTGGGAGACCTTTGCACTCTGCAGTGGGTCTGTGTTAGCCCTACAACCTCCCACTTCAGTCACCTTTAATGCTGGAAGCAGGAGGTAAATTAGGATCTTTACAGCCATATTTTACAATTAGTCTCTTGCAATCACTACTGTTTCTCTTGCTGCTGCTGGATGTTGGACTAGATGATTTACAAGGTCCCTTACGATTCAAACTCTTATGTGATTAATATTCTAAAAGTAATTTCTGAATATAAGTAACAGCTGAATATTGGCTTTTGAGTGTTTGACTGCTTTTAGAAGATTAAAAAAAAAGGTGCTCTGTGTGGAATTATAAGTTTGAGCTGAATTTTGACAAGATGGTAGTTGGTAGACTACAGTTGGTATTCTACACCTATTCTACACCTATTAGGTGCTGTGCTGTAATATTGGAGGAGTCCTTATTACCTTTCAAACAAGCCACACCCCTTCTGATCTCTCTGTGTCTGATAAAAGCAATGATTGCTTTTAGAAAAATGTGTTTCATTCCTGTTCTGTTTTCCTTCCCTTTTTTGGGGTTGGTTTGGTCTTTTTTAGTGTCACATCTCTACTTCCAAGTTTACTCCAGCAGCCAGCAAGGACCCTCACCTACTGCAGCTTACGGAAAGGCAAGAGGAAAAGTGTTAAAGCTGTGGTCAAAAGGTTCCTCCGGCTGCACAACGGCCTCTGGGTCAGGAGAAAGGTGAGATTTTTTTTTGGGCAATGAGAGCCTGTTCTTCACAGTCAGTGTAAAGTGGAATCATTTTCCTGGAAGTGGGGAATTTCTCCAGGTGTGTTGAGCAGCATGGCTGTGTTTGTGGATTTGCAGTGCCCTACTAAGAAGGGGTTTTTTGTTTGTGTGTTTTCTCCTGACAGGCTGGTTATAAGAAGAAGCTGTGGAAGAAGTCGGCTGCACAGAAGAAACGTTTGAGGGAGTTTGTGTTGTGCACGAGGACACAATGCAAACTCCTGGATAAAATGACCACTTCCTTCTGGAAAAGGAGGAACTGGTTCGCTGATGACCCCTACCAGAAGTACCACGACCGCACCAATCTTCGTGTGTAGAAATTTGGTGTTTGCACATCTCCAGGTCGTGTGGCGTGGTCTGGATTTTGGAATATAAATCTTCAATGCCTGTATTTTTTTTAAATAAACATGTGCATATCATCTGAGCAGAATTATGGGAATCAATGCCCACAATAAAGGAATACTCAAATTTATCATCATCTGCAGTTTGTTGTACTTAGCAGAGATCAGTCTGGTCACCTGCACATTCTGATGTCTGGTGGTTTCCTGTGATTGTCTAACATGGAGGAATACACTAAACAGCACTAAAAGTGAATAAATCAACATATTTAATCTTTTTTTTTAAATAAATATGTATAAATAACCCCAGAATCTATTTTTGTGTATGCATACTTACTGGTGCCTCACTGAATGGAGTCTTCTGGGGAAGAGGAAAAAGGAGAACAGAGTCCATCTCAGCATTGTTGCCTGTCACAGTAACACACTGTTGCCTTGTGTCTATGCTAGAAAGTGTAGGGGAAAAAAACCCCCAAACCAGAGTTTCATAGCTACATGCTGGTTTTATAACCGATTTTAAAATGTATTGGACACCAGCTTTCGTTACAGGACTCACATTTTGTGTCATCTGTTGGTTTTTTGAGTAGTAGAATCTATTCTTTGTGTCCTGCATGACATCCTCAAGCAGACAAGTCAGAGTAATTTCCTGTTGATTGTTCCTTTAAGCCTAACTCCGCCTCACACTGCACACTCCTTGTCACACATAAATGGAACAAACCCAAGGGTTTATCATGGGAGAGAGCAGATCAACTAGACTCTGGTTTTGCTAAGGGTTGGATCAGATGTTTTCCCTACAAAGCTGATGCTCCAGAAAGTGTATGAAAGCAGTACTTTAAAGCATTTCCTGGTAACACATTTTTGAGCAGACAGTCCCTGGTTACCAGCCCCAGAGCTGCCTGTATAGCAGAGGTGGTTTGCTGTACAAGGCTGTAGCATTGCAATGAATTCACTAGTTACTCAGAGTGTTCAGTAGCTGTATTTTGTTCTTTTTCCAGTTCATGATACAGAAAGTTCTGAAGGACATGCAGCACTTAGTGAATACATCTATATACAGTCAGCCAGAATTCAGATAAAAATAATACAGCGATCAAAGTGATTATTCTGGCCTGCCAGATACATTGAACAGACTAAAGATGTTTGGTTTTGTTTTGTTTTTGTTTTTTTTTTTTAATAAAGAAAAGATTAAGACTTTATTCAAGATGTATATCAAGCAGTATAACAAAACCAGCAAAACATCAGCCTTTGGAATACTGTTGTAATGGCCGTCCTTGTGAGGCATCAAGTGTACCATTGTATCACAGACCTTTTCTACCCATCACAGGAAAGAAATCACACCAAGTGCACAATTATGAGCCTTAAATAGTTTGTCTAAACGCAAATCCCAACGTGTTCTCTGCTAGTTCAAATGTGCTGGATGCAAAACAGGTACCTGAAACTAACAACAAAAGGGAGACTGTGGGTGAGCAGCACACGGGTTCATCACAACACCAAGGACTCGCCAGCAGCCAGAAGCAGCAGGTTGTTTACAGGAGGAGCATTGTCTCTCTCCAAGCAGCTTTCTCCCTCCTAGCAGGAGTAAATCACTCAACTCTCTTTCCTTCTGTGCTGGGTTTGCACTTCCACAATTTAGGTTGACTCATTCCAGGGTGATAGGGACACATATGAAGTCTGTCTTGTTTTTGATGGATTCCTGATTCAGGAGTTGGTGACTGCTGGAGCAGCACTGACACTGACCCCTGCAGCAGGAGAGGAGGCATAGAGGGGTGCACTGTGCTGCCCCAGGCTTACTCTCTTCATAACTGAGTGAGTTTATGGTAAATTGGGGATGTCATTCACAGGCTGGTTTACCACAGACCATCTCCAGCTGCAGTTTCCTTCCCCTCAGCCTCAATTTTATGTGCTTAAAATAATGCACATTTCACTGGAGCCTTGAGCTGTGTGAAGGCTGTTTCCTAGGGATGGCCTGTTCTCTTCAGAGCTCCACTGTCCCAGCCTCTCTGAGACATCAAGGAGGTGCCTGCCTGCCCTGCAGGACTGATGGTAGGGGCCAGCTGCCTGAAGGGCCCCAAATCTGGGCTTTTTAAACTATGCCAGATTTGCTGTTTTAAACCATCAGCTGAAAGATTGCTTGATTTTAGGAGGGGAGATCTGGAAGTGTTCAGCTGGCCTGCACACAGAGCTGGAAGAGGAAGGGAGCTGAGAACTGCTCCTTTCCAACACATGCCTAGAAAGCATCCATCCATCCATCCATCCATCCATCCATCCATCCATCCATCCATCCATCCATCCATCCATCCATCCATCCATCCATCCATCCATCCATCCATCCATCCATCCATCCATCCATCCATCCATCCATCCATCCATCCTCTCCTGTGCCGGGCCTTGCACACTCAGGTTTGCCAGGAGGGGTCAGCAGCAGCTCACCGAGCCGGGCTCGCTCCTCGGCAGAGGCTCCAGAGAAAAGCTGGAACAAAAGGCTGGCAGGTGATGTTAATCCGGAATGAGCGCACCCTGAACGGACAGGCGGGGGCAGCCCCTGTAAACAACCTGTGCGAGGAAGGTGAGGAATCAAAGCGAGCGGTTCTGGTCTGTACAGAACATTGGGGCACAAGGAGCACAAGTGCACGAGGTCAGGCATTCACATGTCTGTCTATCTATACACAAATATACAGCTCCACTGATAATACATTTTTTCTTTTCCAGAGATATGAAAAGGTTTATTTTTCTCATTTATACAGTGAATGTTTTGAGAGATATAAGGCAACTCCCTTGTCAACATTTCACCTCAGCACTTAAGAAATGCTAAACAGTCAGGTTTACAGTAAAACAGCAGATTAGACGCACATTAAGTAGTTTTAGTGAGAATCAATGTTAATACATCGTGTCTGAGATTAGAACTTGTCAAATGTTATGCAGCTCTATGTTGTTTGGGTTATTTGGCATAATTGAGTGCAAACTTGTCAGCTTCTTTTTTATCTTACAGCAGCCCATTGCATAGCAGGGAAACATGGCTTGCTTGCAACAGGGTTTTATTTTCTGCTAACAGTGCAGGCAGTTTTCCTATTTCTTTTTAATGTTAGCCAAAAGAAATCAAATAAACTCTAAAGCTGCTTAGAAGTAAAATACATAAGCTTAGCTTCTCAAAGCTTTTGCTGAGTATCTTCCAGGGACCGACTCTTCTGTAACTGCTCTTTAGATAGGTTTGTTTGGGTTTTTTTTTTTATTTATTTTCTGAAGAATTTTTCAAAATTTGCAAAATATGACTGAATCAGCACATGTAAAGGAAAAAATATTCTCAGGTAATGAGGCCAAATACTGTGGCAGACACAGGAAATACCTGCTTGTTTTTTCCATTTCCTAGCCAGGTCAGATAAATATTTCTGTGGCGCATAATTTATTTCTTTCTTCCCCACACATGTAGGAAGCTGTGGGGGTGGCCTCAGGGATCCACTAGATGGGCAGCTGGGATCTGAATGCACACCTGGCAGAGAAATGGTCTCAAAGGCCACTTCAGAGTCATCTCTGAGCCTGGCACACTCCAGCTGGCTGTTGGCACCCTGGGCTGCTGCCCTGAGCCAGATGAACAGTGACACCATCGAGTCCCTGTCCTGATCCATTGGTGATGGCACATCCTACAAAATGCTAAATGCTTCTCTAGTCTACGTGACAGGTCAAGAGCAAACACAAAGGGTCACGTAATTAACTTATGTGCGAATCTCACATGCTCAACACTTACAAGAGACACCAACTTGAAGCACAAATACACAAACCCTACCATGTCTTCCTCTTCTTTTATATTTCTCATTTATATATGGATACAAGTACACCACTCCATCTGGTTCTTGTGGTTCTAACCAAACTCCATGCTACAGGAGAAACTCCAGGCTTCAAAAAGCAGCTCAAACCCAGCACCCTCCTCAGCTCAGGCAGCAGAACAGCAGCCCCTCAGCAGCAGAGCAGAGTGCTGGGACTGGCACTGTTGCAGCAGGGGAGAAAGCTGTGTTTTCTCCTGGAAATGCATCACTAAAGCAATTCTAATTTCTGTTGCTGCCGCTTGCTCAAGCCTGGTTTGCTCACACTTTAAAACTCGCAGTAGAACCTTGGCCACAAATGGTGGGATTTAGCTCTTCTATGCATAATTTTCCACAAAATACTCTCCTGGCTCAGGCTGATCAAAATTAGGACTCCCCCTTCATTACATCATTGAAACCACTTTTTTTCTCTTGCACATCACTTCCTCATCCTCTGTAAGTGGTTCTGTCTCTATGGGTTTAGCACAATGATTTTCTCAGAACATGTGATTTACTTGCAGAAAAACGCAGTTGCATCTCACCTTTTGCAAACAAATCTTGGACATTTTGTACAGTCGATGTACTTTGACATTTGTTAAATCATTCACAGTCTTGAGGAGGAAGGGAGGAAGAGAAATCCATGGGTTCAGCAAATCCACTTCATCCATGATAAAGCCATAAATAAATACACTGTCAATGTAGCATCATGAGTAACTGATTATTGTTGTTTCTGCTGGGCATTCACAGAGCAAGAGCTATGCAGACACAAATGAAACTGTAAATGTACACTGTGGGTGGGTGCACACTCTGCAAACCAAACCAGGACCCCTCACCTGCAGGTGCCTGCCAGACTGTCCTACCCACGCCAGGGACAAAGGGCAGCAGCGTGTCACAGAAGGAGGGGAGAGGAGGGAGAAAGGCCATGTCTACAGTGCTGTACATCAAAGCACATCCATCCCACTGCTGTTCCTACGTTATCAACGAGTAGCTCTTTAAGGCAGAAGAGAGACATTCTGTGGATCTTGGTGCTATTGGCTCATTGCACTCACATTGTTTCAGTGGCAGAGGACGAGGTACTTTTCTTCCTGAAGCGAGGTCTAAGGGTCCTAGGCGGTGCCTGCAGAAGAGCGAGACAAAACTTCAGAGCCATAATAGAAAACATGGGGTTTTTTTCCTCACAACTCACCTATCTTTGTGGGACCTCTGTGACAAGGATCCCATTCCGCGCGTGAAGTAATGCAGAAGTTTTGGCCCTGGGGATCAGTAATGAATGGCCAGCTGAAAACTAATTTCTTTAAGAAATCTCTTGTATACCCAGGTTACATCAACACCTTCCCATCTGGTGCTTGGTTAGAGGTGTGGCTAAAGATTGCTAGTAACAGTTGAAAGGGCCAAGTCAAACTGATGCCATTTCCAGCAGCTCATAGATCCAGAGATCAAACTGGTGGCAGGGAGCCAACTCTGGTGTCTCCCAGCCCATCCTGCCCTGCCCAATCCATCGACAGCTCCTTAGAGGGTACAGCTCATGGCATTACAGAGCTGAAGGGTTTCCCAAGGTGAAACACACCAGGCCTGTAATTCTTATGAGGTAGAACTCTTTAAAATCACCCTCTTGCTTGGCAAAGAAGCCAAACAAAATCTGTTGAAATTATTTTAGAAATCAGCTGTTGGAATTCTGCCCTGTAGCCAGCTGGCGCAGAGCTTTTACAAGGAGCCCTGACTGCTGAGGAGGAGGCAGACCAACTCCATGAATTTGGTTTTCTGTGGTTAACCCTGTTCCCCAGACTCAGACAGATATTAGGCTAGAAAACGAAAGAAAAAGCCCTAATCTGCAGGGCCTACTTCTCTCAGAGGAGTTCTGGTGTGGCGTTGTGCCTCATGAGCTTCACAACAAGAAATGGTTATCAGATATTGTAACAGAGCTTGGGTTCTCAGAGTGGAGCCCTGTCACTGCACCAAGGAGCACTGCAAGGTGTGGCAGGCTCTTCTACTCCATTTACATAAATATCTAAAGCCTTGTTTTTTTTAATAGCATTAACCTATATTTACCTGCAAGGGCCTCACAGGAGCAAAGCAAGGACTTTGACATCTGTGTTTTATAAGACTTTCAAGCCCAAGACCATGCCATGTTTCTGCATTCCCATGATGCAGCAAGGTATAAATATTCATATAGACAAGGAACTGCAGCACGATGAGGTTTTGTTTAGACTCCACCTAAATCTCCATTTTTGCTAGCTTGACCATAAACCAAAGTAGTTTCTCACAGAGATGGGGTTAATCCAATACCTGACCCCACCTTCCAAGCCTGAAATCTTATCCAGGTCCCCACGGTGAATCCCCAACAGCACAACAGACCTGGATGGGATGTCTGTGCCCAGAAAGCACAGCTGGAGCAGAGGGGAGGAGCAAAGCTGCTGGCACAGCAGTAATGGATCCCACACCACACCTGCTGGCTCAGAGCAGCTCTCTGTAAACCCAGGGACACAGCCAGACATCCAGAGCAATACTGCTGCAGCCTGGGAGAAAGCTGCTCTTTGGGAAACCATGTGGCTCTTAAAGCAAAGATGCCATCAACTGCACAGCCAAGACTCTGAAATGAGGCATGAACAGCTCTGCCACCTTTGGGAGGCCTCTGGACAGCTCTGGGAGTAGCTGGAGAGGCTGCAGCTTTCCATGGCTAGAACAGAGCAGCCCAGACTCTGGTGAAAGCCCCCACAGGTGGGACAGCCCAGCGGAAAGGATTGCACCTGCTGACCAAACCACACTGCTCTGCTCCCTCACACTGAGCCAAGGGAAGGAGGCAACACACTCAGCTTCCCACAGGTGGGGATCTCAGCTGCTGGCTGTGGCTCCATCCACCCTGCCCAGATCTGCAAGGAGTCTTTGCCTACAGCATCTCCCACTGAGGTTTTATTTCCTCCATTACAAAATGTTGCTAAAATTTTGGCAAATCACAGAGTGAGATCTGCATTTTCTTTAGTATTTTTGTTTCCATAAAGCAATTTAAAGTGTATTTAGTGAGTTTAGACCAATGAGAGGTGTTTGTTCAGTTGAAGAATCAAGAAATGTCACAGAAGGAGGACTCTTGACAATATGGAAGTACCTCAAGGGGTTGATCCTTCTTTTTGGGCCTTTTGTTCATGGATGCACAATCATTCTCTTCATCATCTGAGAACACTGAGCCTTTTGTTTCACAGTTTGTCTCAGGTGGCTTCTCATACCTAATGTCCACACTTATTTCACCTATTTAACACAGTCATTTGCAGCCTAAATGTGAAGACACGGGATGAGGAAATCAGTGATGGTTTGATTCACACAAACGTCACTCACTGCAAAGCCATGCATCTTCCAGGGATTAATAGACAGAAGGGTCACACATCACACTCTAATAATAGCAGCTGCTGGGTTAGAAATCAAAAGGCTCTTGTTCACAAAGCCATATAAAGTCTATTTTGATTACTTTACACAGAATTGAGACTAAATTCACAGCTTCTGATGTTTGAGAGGTTGACAATAGAAAGAGGGGTCTTTTTGTTTATTTGCTCAGTCATAAACAAAACAACTGATTTCTTGAATTGCTGGTTCCATCCATAGCTCCTGCATCTACTGCTTCCTCTAGAAGACTCCAAATGGGTGTTGAAGTCCTCTGGTAAGCACAGAGACCTGCCTGGGATGCAGAAACAGGAAACACAGCAGCACTTACAGACTTGAAACTGAGAGTGGTCAAGGCAATCACTCAGTCTGAGATCCACTGAAGTTCACAAAAAGCTTCAGCAGGCATTGAATGGACCCTCAGCAAGGGGGTGTGTTGCTGGAAAAGCAGTGCAGGGAGAAGTCTCTTCTGTCACTCTGGAGTAAATGTAGTGGAGCACTAGCTCTGCTGATGAAGGCAGTTTATTGCTCTGTAACTACAGATCACAAACTCTTGGTGGTTCTTACCCTTGTAACTTCTGGCATGAGCTTTGTGGGACTGGTTGTGTTACACAACACAACCCACTTGCTGCCTCAATATAGACAGTAAATGAAACAGTATTTTTAATACTGTCCAAAGCAAGAGAAGAGGAAACTCGACATGACCAAGTTTCCTGCACCTCCAGTTTCTTACCCAGAGGGCTGGAGGTTTCTCTGTTTAGTTGAGAAGGCTTTTTTGATTCTGAAATATGGCAGGAGTAGAACTATTTGCTGTTTAGGCATCACTAATACCGGGTCTAGACTTTGCTGCATGAACATACATAGAAATAATGTTCTGTGCTTCTTTCTCAGCCTGACTGTAAGAGTCTGCTGGACCAAAGACTAAATCCCAAAGAGGATTCTTAAACATCTGATACTTATTAATTCTTTTTGATTCTTAAAGGCCAAAAGAACTGAATTCTTCGACGGGTTTTTCAGTTGGGTAACAGACAGAGGGGAAATGATTTGGCTACAGCAACACCAGGAGTCATGAGGAGGTCACTGGGGCTCTCTCCAGTGCCAAATTAAAATCAGCAGCTAATCGCTCTCAGCCCACAGGATGCATCTGCTGCTTGAGACAGCAGCCTGTGCACACCATGCTCTGCCCACTGACCCCTGTTTCTACCCCTTTATCACCACTCACACAGGCAGGCTGGAAGACACCACTGCAGGTTTTCAGGAAGAGCTGGAAGTTGACTTTTTCCCCAGCTGTACTGACGATATTGATAGTCACGTTGCAGAGAGGCCCAGGATAATGCTGAAATGTTTTTCTTCTATGCGGGACTGTTGTGTGAAAACTGCACTCTGGGGAGAATTAATGTGCTCTAGACCACATGGCAAAACAGTACAGGAATGTTTTGGTTTACTGTACTATCCCTCCACTGGGAAGTGATCTACTCAGGAGCAGCCTAGCTTAGATCCTCTTGCATGTGGAAGCTGTTCCTTGCTGCCTGACTAAGCCAAATCAAAATTTAGTCAAGTTCAGTAGAAGTGGGTCAGGACTTCTTTTAATGGCCTCACTGAGGTTTGCACAGTGGCCCAACAACACATCTCCAGCCATGTGCCACTGAGAGCAGACAGGGGCTTTCACCAGGGAAAAAGGGCTTTGAATGAGAAAGGATGGAGAGGTGTTGGAGAACCAGAGTGAGGAGACACTGGCTGCTGAGGCTGAGTGCATAGAATCATGAAAATGTGCCCTGCTCCCATTCTACAACCAGCCACTCCACTGGAAAAGGAGACAGAAGGAACTGACAGCCTGATAATGCTTCTGGTTTTGCAGCATACATCACTTTCTTCACTACTGTTGTCTCTCTTAAATTAGATGCTGGGCAAAAAAAGATACCCAGGGAGCTCTGCCACCTGTGTCACCTCCACAGCAGGCACAGCCTCTTGCGGGCTTTTCCATTCTCCCCATCAGTCCAAGCATCACATCCATGTCTGGCAGCTGCTTCCATGAAGATCAGGAGGAGAGCTCAGCCTCCAAGCTGGCACATACTGCTTTGATCCCAGCAGCTGAGAGGTCTGTGAAGTTCACTGGGAGTTGGGCTGATGCCCTCTTCTTCCCTGCTCCACGCCACTGTGAATGGGACACTGAAAACCAGCCAAATGGGAACCAGTTTTGCTTCAGCCTCACTGAACTGGAAAAAGGAAGAAGATGGACTATCCCAGGCTTTTTCACTTCTTTTCTGGCCATTGATGAGAACAGATCTTGAACAAACATGGCACTTTCCTTAAGACCTAGAACAAGAAGGGAGGATTCCCCTCCTTGCCTTGGGAAGGAAATCTGTATTGTGAGCAACCCAAGCTCATATTGATCTGCCAGGCTTTGGGGTGCCAGACTTTGTCCCATGTTTATGGAAGCATTCTGCTGTTGTGGGATGGCAGAAAACTCATCTCCAAAGAGTGGCTGTTGTGTGAGCCCCAGCTCTGAAGTTGTTATTTTTTCTGAATATGTTGATGACATGATAAAAAAATTATTTTCTGACACCAAGAGAGTGAGTAAAAATGTAAAGCATGGGGTTAACCAGAAGAATAAACTCACACGTGAGGAACTGGTGAGAAAGAAGATGGAGGTTTAAAGCGAATGAAAGGGTTCTGGGACACCAAGGTTTGTTACCAGAGAAGGTAAAGATTGAGGAGGAAAAGATATTGCAAGGGCTGGAGCATGCGTTTTGAGGACAGCACTTGGCCTTGGGTGACCTCCTGTGTGTTTTTAAGAGCCATCTTTATGATCTGGGGCTGAGGGGCCTCAGGTCACTATCAGATGTCCCCAAAGCAGCAGAGTCAGCAGTGTGTGCTGCTCCAGGGCAGCAGCCAACAACCCAGAGACTGTCACAGCCAGGAGGTGGCTGTGTAAAAACACGGATTTTACACCAGACCTTTGCCCTGACTCTGTTTGGGAAACTCTCACTCCCCATCCCAGGCTGTGTTTTCGGTGTCTCCACCTGTTACATTTATGGCTCCACAACTTTGTGTGAAGGGGCTGAATTGCTGCAGAAGTGGGAAATGGGCCGGTGTTCCAGGACTAAAGCTGCTGCTGCCTCTCGCAAACACCTTTTCAGTGCACAGACCAGATTACACTCCTCTCTCCACTACAACAAGACAGAATCTGACTGTAAACAGGCTAAGGAAATGGAACCCTGAATTCCAGTTCCTATCATTCCATCATAATTCCTCCCAAGGGAACTGATACAGCCAACACATTGTGTAGGAAGCCCTGAAAATGGGCACATTTCAAGTTAAAGTAGACATTTGGATGCTCTGCAGAGCTGGGATCTGAGCTGTTAATGCACCTCAGGGAACAACCCAGCATGGACCAGGAAATGTAGAACCAGATCATTGCAATCTTTGATCTCTGTGATTCAACAAGGCTAAGCAATTTCACTTGCAAAACTCTTTCTACAGCAATATCTGGGATTCAGTAGTGTGCTGATTTTTCAGCAATAACTTTGGTTCAGACTCTGGTCTATGCTGCCATGTAAATCTATGGCAAATTCCTGTGGATTTTCATGAGTACAACAGAAGTCAGGACCTGGCCCACTTTAAGTGCAAATGAACAAATTACTTTGATCTAGATCCTCTCAAAAATCTGGACACTCAAGTACATTTACAGTGAGAATCAGCCAACTTTGACATTGGCCCTCCCCTTATTTTGCTAGGCACAATACTTCTTTTTTCCATCACTTCAATTCCTCAGGAGCAGTGGAGAAAACCACAGTCACAGACTACACAAACCAAGAGCGAGGTATTGTATTATTGTAATGAAGGTAAAGTCACTCCAAACTTAAGCCTTTCCAGGGAGTCATTCATGTAAAGAGGTTTGCACACCACTTAATAAGCACAAGAGAACAGATATTTATTATACGATGGCCATCAGCTTCTTTCCCCTGCAACAAAGATAAATTCACCATCATTTCCAAAAGACATTGACCCAAGTCCTGTACTTCCCCAGCAGTTTTCCTTGCCAAACCAAGGAGTTAGGAGCAGCCAACTAGACCAGCACACACTGCTCAGGAGCCACCAAACAGAGGCAGACATCCTTCCCAAAGCTGGAGTCAAATGCAACCAAAGCAAACAAGCCTAATCACATCAACAAAGTCATCCGTTAATGAAAACACATCCCACAAATGAGTGAGTTGTTAAGTGCTAGTCTATTCCAAACACCTCAGAGGAAAATTCATGCAATCTGTAACACTTACATCAGAGTCCCATAATATTTACATAGAGAAAAAGAAAGAATAAACTGTTAGGAGAAAACATTTGGGTGCGGAGGGGGAAGGAACATTGTTTCAGAACACAGAAATATTAATCTTTGCTTTTATCATATCTGTCATACAGCTGGAGTTTATTAAACAATTAATATTTAACGTTTCTGCTGGTAAAATGCAAATATACTTAAAATCTACTGATTTTCTGTGAAATTCTTTTCTTCCCTGAAACAACCAAAATAAAAATGAAACTATTTTTAAATCTCAAAAAGAAAATCACAAGTTGTTATTCAGAAGTACCAGTGCAAACTGATTCAAACCAGCCCTGTAAAAATTTGCTTCAGTACTTGGTAAAGGGAAATTTTAAGGAACAAAATGCCCAGAGCAACAGAAAATTGTTGTTTGTTCTTTAAGTTCAATAAGGTTAAAAAATATCCCGAATGAGAGCTGGAAGCAAAACTGGCTAAGAACCAAAATAAAAACACCTATACCATTTAACTGAATTAGTTCAGAGATGTACAATCAGCCTCCTTGACACAAAGTCAGTTAGTGTTTTTAAAGCATTTTCCACTGTAATAATTCATGTGCACTTCTTAGCATACCACAAAGAAGAGGTTGGATTCGGCTAATAGACCGATAAGGTGATTTGTTTAAAGCACAATTAAGTGGGTGTCCCACCGAGGTCCTTGGTGAGCTGCACTGCTGGTTGTGTGTGATCTGTCACCTTGCGGAGCACGACCCTGCAGTGCACACCCAAACCAGACCCACCCATCACTCATGTCCCTGCACATTTCTTACACTACCTGAGGCTTCTGATCAGCATTTTACTGTTAAATGCCCCCTCAAATACCTGCAGTCCCAACAATTCTCCTGATACACAGCTGATTCTTCAATTAGTGATAGATTCATTTATTCTCTGCAATAATTAAAATGTTTTTTCCCTCTCAACCATGCTCCAGGTCTTTGCAACAGCACCTAAGACATGTTAGTTGAGAGAACACGACCAAACATAATTTTGTTACTTCTTAAATGCCAGTCCCAAGCAAGGTTGTTTTAATATCGAACAGCTTTAAGCATTTGCCAGGCACTGCCAAAAGACAAACAGATGTCCCTGGAGATTTTCACTCTGTCCTCTCTGAAAGGAAAAAAAGCTCTTACATAATTATACCATTGTTCCTGAATGCTGCAGCCTGACTTTTCACAGAACACAAAGGAGATAAATCAGAAAGTCAGGTAAAGACCTGGAAGGAGTTCCACCAGCAAAGGCTGGCCCTGAACAAAAGCAAGAGGAGCTGGCATAGGAGCTGTCAAAAAGATGTGCTGGAGTGCATCTGTCAAACAGGCTTGTATTTTAGTGAAGCTGTCCAGAGCAGAGGAGGATGAATGCCCTGAATTTCATCAATGCTTTGTCATGTGCAGACCGTGAGGCCAAGTGGGAGGGATCCAGCTGGGCAGGAAAGGGCTCTCCTGTGGAGCCAACAGCTTCAGCACAGAGAAGCCACCAGCACTGCTGGCAGGGACAGTCCTGCTCCAGAACAGAGGAGCCCACCAGCACCCAGCCCACCAGCACTGCTGGCAGGGACAGCTCCAGCTCAGGGGGCTCAGGCTGTGCTCAGCCCGGCCTTCAGGCTCTGCAGAAATGCACACTCCATGGCACCTGTAGGCTTCATCTTCGTGACAGCTTCTCTCAGGATATCAGCTAGGGAGCAGAATGCTCAGACTTTTGCTCGACCAGCCTGTGCCCTCCTAAGAGCTGTGGAGGTTTCTGTGAGTCAGACAGTGAAATAATTGAGTTTTACCTGCAAGAGCATTAAGGCAACTGCTCCTGCCAAAAAGACTGCATCAAGGCTCTAAAGCAGCTTTTAATATCCCTGGTTGAGCAAAGACTTGACTATCTGCCCAATTAGATTATAAACTCTTTGGAAATGAGAACTGTTAATGATAGGACTCTGAAATTGGCTACACAAAAGTTGCACCAAGAAAAGATGAGTGCCAACCGCTCAAGGCAACTTAGTCCTAGCTAAACAAGATTAGATTCTTTCTTCCCCCAGCTTTTTGTGGCACTGAAAGATGTTCACATGACGTAGTCAGCTCTCCAAGCCACCAAAGATGCACTTACAAAGGAGCATTTTAATGGCAGGCCACTGTCTGGGAGTGCATTAATGCTTCTATTGCCTTGGAGACAGAGAAAGAGCAGCCTGTGGAGACAGAATGAACCCTCTATGACACAGAGCCTCAGCACATCCCTATTGACATGGGCTAAGGGACTGGATTGTGTTGGAGAGAGGGGCAGGAATAGTAAAACAAGCCAATGTGAAAGACAGGGTACACAACTTCAACAAGATCAACATTACTTTGGGTCCAATTCATTAACATATTGGACTGATTGCTCCTTTAGTATCATTAAATGACTCCTAAGATCACCTCATGACTGTTAAGCCCATAAAGATTCAGTGATTCGTTTTATTCAGTAATTCTTTTTCTTTTATAAATAACACTTTGAAGTAAAATAGGCTTAGACTAAAATTAGAAGGGTTCTAATAAAATGCCCTGTGAATACAAGTGTTTCATGGCTGTTTCAACAGACACCACCTTAAACATGCTTCATTGCCCTGCATAATGGCACACTCACACAGAAAAGGAAGGGTAACAAATCAAATTTGAGGGTGGGTTTGCCACCCACACAGGGTGCAAGGAGGCTGTGTCAGGCTGGAGCCATCAGCCGTCAAACACTGCGCAGGGCTGTGGGAAGGCACAGGTGGCTGCAGCACAGTGGCAGCACCGTGATTCTTTAGCCCTTCTGCTGCTGTCTCCAGGTTGATTAGTGTGCAAAATAAACAAAAACCACACGAGATAAGGAGACAAGGAGTTACAAAGGTCTTTTGCTTCCACCAACATGAGACACTGGCAGTCTGTATTTCTTTTTTCCCCCCAGACAAGCTGCTTGGCAGTCCCATCCTCTGGCATGCCCAAATTGGAGTTCTCCCACTCTTTCATCTGTCACTGGGAAAAAATGCAGAAGGGACATGTCTGGGCTCTTAGCAACCGAGCTAACTGGCACAGCACTGAAAAGACCACCAGCAGCTAAACCATTCACTGCACTGTGACGTTTGTAAACACAGTGAAGGCTGGGGACAGTGGGGACAGCTTTCAAAAATGCTTCTGCCAGAGACTGAATCAAAGAGAGTCAGTTCAAGCCCATTTTGTCATACCAGGATCTGCTGCTGGGCTTTGCTACGTACCCTGCTCACCCCAAACACAAACGTCCTCTCCACCAATGGAGAACCATGTGCCAAACTTTAGGGAACACAGCGAAACAGGGCTGGGACTGATGAGGGTTTGCTCTGGC
The DNA here is from genome assembly GCA_013400315.1 of Bombycilla garrulus. NCBI lineage: Eukaryota > Metazoa > Chordata > Aves > Passeriformes > Bombycillidae > Bombycilla > Bombycilla garrulus. The sequence continues at coordinate 144,142 of VXBU01018236.1, read as the reverse complement.
TGCATTCACAGTGGATTTACACGGGACAGAGGAGTTACACTGCACAGCAAGGACATGGCACATCCTCTAGAAGAGAAAGGAATGAAGTTCTTCTCCAGAGAAACAATCCCCATCCTTGGGTAGCACAGGTCAGTAGGGTGAGAAGCACTGCGGTTCTTGCCGTCAGCACACACACAGCTCCCAAACCAGCTCACAGCCTGGCCTTCCCCTGCTTGGTTCCCCTGGTGTTAGGAAACCCAGTGAGCAAGAGCATCAGGAGCAAGCCAGGCTGGGAAATGCAGCCATGCCCAAAAGGGATGCATGGATACCAGGACACGGGAAATCCAGCACTCACCTCTGAGGAGTCGGCATACCGAGCAACACGTGCACACTGAAAGAGGAGCTGAGCATTAGGAACTCATCAGGTGAAGCCACTCACTCTCAGAAAACACTTGGAACCATTTTGAAGTGGACTTCAAGGCCCTCATGTGCACAGGGAGATGACTGTCTCCACCAAACAGCATGGAGCACAGACCCAGGAATGTGCCTCATCCCAGGCTGTGTCCATATGGGTGTTAAGGATGGGGTGAGGTACAGCTCCCTGGCACTGTTTCAGACCACTGAACAGAAGTAACTCCTGGCTGGAGGGATCTGGGAGTGTGGATAAGCAATGGGAGCATGGATGCATAGCCCAGTGCAAAAGATAACAAACACAGGGTGCAACACTGGGATTTGTAAGGCTATGTGCCTGGATTTTTTCAGTAGATTTAGAATTCTTGTAGGAAAAGTCCAGCTGCTGCAACCACTCACACAGTTTCTAAAGAAAACTATCCACACATCCCTTATCTTCCTAAACCAGGAGGGTCCTAGAGGAAATAATATCCTGATAGAATTGCCATAAGAATGAAAGCAATCAAGGGAATTGCATTGCACCTTTCAGCGAAAGCAAGTGATTCATAACTGTTCATGAACATGTGAAGCTTACAGCGTCATCTTGAGCAGAGTTTGTGTTCCAGGAAACAGCCTAAATTTCCAGTTTGAGCTTTTCAATTTAACACTCACAGTGGCATCAATGACTCCACATCAAAGAAAGTTTTTGAAGAAGAAAAAGGTTTGAGCTCGGTGTGATTCTTTTTTTTAGTTATGATCATCCTGCACTGGAGACACTGGAAGTTCTTCCATAGTTTCACAGTCATTTTCACAGACATTAGTGCTGCATTTTAAAGCAGCACTAGTGAAAGCAGATGTCCCACTGTCCCTTGCACTCTGGCCTCCACCTTCCTTGTCCAATTGCTGATGTCTGTGCTGCTGCTCTCTACTGGCTTGAGGACATGACCCAGGTCAAGAGCAACCTGGGATTGAATTTAACGTGAACCAATTCCTACTGAATTCCTGAATTCCTACACTGGGGTCAGCATGTAAAAATAAGATTTAAATGTATTCAAAGAAAAAGACAGATGAGCNCTGCTGCTCTCTACTGGCTTGAGGACATGACCCAGGTCAAGAGCAACCTGGAAGCAAGGGATTGAATTTAACTTGAACCAATTCCTACTGAATTCCTGAATTCCTACACTGGGGTCAGCATGTAAAAATAAGATTTAAATGTATCCAAAGAAAAAGACAGATGGGCCAGAGGCAAGCAGCTGGGTTACATAGTGGGAGTGCTGCCTCATGTTGGCTGCAATGAAACTATGGGCTTCCTCAAGAGATCTGTCGTGGATTCAGCCTCTGATTTTACACAGAAGGAAGTTGATCACAGTTTTATGACAATTTATTCTCTGGGAGTTCAGACAACATATATCTGGGTTGTTCTCACAGATCTTTCTGGTTGATGGGGACTGAATACCCAAACATATCCTGACTGCTGATGTTCCCCCACCTTTGTTCTGTACTGCAAAACCTTTGTTCCTTCAGCACAAGGCCAAAAAACCGCTTTGATTCTCTCCTGCTCAGAGGAATGGAGGATATCAGAAAGCACACTGTCCATTTCTGCTTTGCAATCATTCCAGATAAGAATGATCTTAGCCTGGGACAAACTTAAGCAGAAAGAACACTGGGTTTGGGCAATACAGAGGGTGACTCCATTGTTTGTGATCCTCTGCACCAGGCAGCATCAGCTCTGGACACTGACTGTGCTGTGATGCAACACAAATTAAGGCAATGCTATAAGGTTAAGAAGTGCAAAAGCTCCTGTTAATAAAGACAAGTCTGTATGTGGATTGTTACTGGACATTTGCCAGAACAACAGGATTCCCTTGGAAAATATTTGGAAATATTGTTCTGGAATTTACAGTTTTCCATAACAATGCATAGCCACATGACATTTACAGTTCCCAAAGGAAAGAGGCAGTTCTGCCTGTGGAAAAAGCACAGGTTGGAACAGGCATCAAAGTAAAATGTCACAGTCCATCATCTGGGTGCCAGGATAATAAACAGAAATGCTGAACCAAGAGTGAAGTGAAAAATCAGAATAAGAGGTGGTGGGGCTGCTGTGTGGAGGAAGGGGATCATGGTGTGTCCTTGGTGCCCATCGAAGGAAGGTGTGCACCTTTCCCTGGAGCTGATGCCTCACGGGATGTGCTGTTTGTGGGGTCAGCAGCCACACACAAATCACAGCAGAAGCAGCCCCTGCCTCTTCATGTCATCTGGGAGTGGCTTTAGACTGGGTGTGAGGAGGAGGAGAAGGGTCATTCTGTGGGATAAGTGCGAGCACACCCAGAGCCCACTGCGTGCTGAGCCGTCCCAATCCTGCTGAAGGATCACAATGGTCCTTCTCACAGCAGAACTGCACAATGACAGGCACCACTGACAGGCAGCTGAGACAGCGAAAGGCAGAGGGGGGCAAAAAGTAGCAAAGTGCAGGGGAAAAGGAGCAATTCCCCTTGTCTCAAAGGCAGCTCTTGCTTACTCTATTTCTTGGCCTCATAAGACACTTCAGCAGGCAAAAAAACCCCTGTGCTGTATCTGCCTGAGGTCATTACAAAATGCCAAGCTCTTCACACAGTGCTTTGTGTCAAGAGGGGATTCAAAGAATAACAAACCCATCTAGGCAGCACCATTCACATTACAAAAATAACAACAGTGGAAGCAAAACAGGCTGAGTGTTTGTGTAGCCTGGTCTTGCAGCTTCTGGCCACAGCCACTGGTGTCAGGAGAGCCTCTTCACATGCTTCAGTGGGCTTGGAAACATGGAAACACGCCCAAGAGTTGTGAAACCAGAACCTGAACTGCTGCTGGTGCTCACAGGGAGACTGGGGGGTTCAATATCAACAAAACTGAATTTTAACACTCCCTTCTGTGCAGGAAGGACAACAGACCTCTCTCTATCTCCCTGTCTTTCCAAACCATGTTCTTTCAGATATCACATCTGCTCTTAAACACGGTCACACAACGGGATTGGAACCAGCAACACCAAATTCCACACCAGGCCTGGCTGTGTTTCCATTGCTCAGGGAATGGGACCCATAAAAACAACTTTAAATTCAACCTAAGAGCCCTCTCTCCTCTTTGCCTCACTGCTCTGAGTCAGAGTATACAGCTTGTTCTGCAGCAAAGCTGGCTTGAGGAACTTCAAGTTCCTGGCCTCTTGATCTCGTATCTCCCTGAAAGTCTCTCAAAACAGAGATCTTGGAGGTGTCCAATAAGGCAGATTGGCACATTGGCTTAAAGTAAAAATAATCCCTCAAAAATAGTACAAGAAAGTATTTTTAATCTGCATCAAAATCAGGACTTTTTCCTCTGAGTTCACAGCTCTCTACTACTGGACGGCTTGAGTAGCCAGAGCTGGGCTGTATCACCTTATCACCAAAACAAATTATGTGCTAATAGAATCACAGCATGGTGTAAGTTGGAAGGGCCCTTAAAGATCATCTCATTCCATCCCTGCTGCTAAGACCAGGCTTCTCCAAGCCTCATCCAACCTGGCTTTGGACGCTTGCAGGGATATTAGGCATCAAAGTTCCCCTGATAACATAAAGATAATGAAAATAATAACAACAATAATATAAAACCCAAAGAAACTCTCTTCAGCATAAAAGAGCAAAGGTCAATGCCTGAGGAAGGGACCACCACAGTGCAAAGCCACCACTTCTGGCTGGTATTTAGAGCAGACCCAAGGGGGGTGAGCTCTCAGCATGCTCCATGAAAGGTCCTGTGGGGTGACAGGGGTTTAGTTTTTATTGGCTAATTTAGTTGAGATGCATTTTTATGTTCAGACATCGTTGTTTCAGCTCTACCTTAATTCTAATCATATGAGTTTCAGAGCTGTCATCAAAAAGAGATGGTGGTTTTGGTGTGCTTTTCTTTCCTGAGTGCTACACCTAAAATTCTATAATAGTGAGGCTATTACCCCTCAGAAACTGAGCTCTGCTGTCATGTCAGTCAAAGAAAACACACCAGGTAAGAATATGGCTCTGCGTTCTTCATTGTGAGTGTGACCTTTTAGCCCAGCCCTCAGCTAATTCCCCTAATTAGTGTGGTCACAAAGAGATGAAGGAGCAGGCACAATTCTAGCTGGCAGCAGTCAAGGACAATCAACATAAGCCTTCTTTGAATTATATAAAACTTTAGGTTTTGTTTTGGGAATCGTTATCCTCCTATTTTAAGGTTTCTCTTAGAACACGAGGAATAAAGCACTTTCAGAAGGAAAGGATAAAATGTTTCCTTTTTTGTTGGCTCTTTTTTTAATGTTGCTAACATAATTTGTGGATTTGCAGTGGAACCAGGATGGAAGAAAAAAAGAGAGGGAAACATTTTTAAACAGAAAATAAAAATCAAACCAAAAATACCTACTCTAAATCTCATTTGGGTGACTGATTGCTGATGTAAGAGGTGATAGAGCATCAGAAAAATAGGAGCAGGTTCTGTGATTCTTAAGAAAAGCTGGCTATTTAAAATGTGAATGCACTCATGCCAAACACATAGTCTGGGTCATTTTTGCTGACTCTATCTGATGTCACACTAAGTCCCACTATCTCTAAAGTATGAAAAAAGAAAAAAGTTCAATGCTTCTGTGAGGCAGGGGGTACATCTGACAGGGACATTTATATCATCTGAGGGCTTTGAGACAGGAGAAAGAGCTGTGTGTCTGCTGTTCTGCAGTGACTGCTCACGTTCATTCTCACATATGCATATACTCCATGTTTATATGGCACTGCAATGGGCAGAGGCAAATCCTGTCTATCCCTTGCTTATGTCCAGCTCTCCAACTGAACAGATATGAAAGGTGGAATGATGGAACTGTGTCTGGGCTTAGTGTGCCTAGAGCAGTGTCATCTCAGCAGAATATGGCCCTCAGGATGGGACACAGTCTGGCTGACACATCACACTCTTACACACACACACACACACACACACACACACACACACACGACAGCTGAGGATCAATTCTCCCCTCCAGACATTCTGACTACAGATGAAATGGTGTCCACATGAAACAGCACAAGGACTGGAGAGACCGAACTGTATCTTTCACTTAATGTGAATAAAAGTGAGAGCAAACCTTGTGGCTGGAATCTCCCACCACATCCAAGAGGAGTCTGTTCATATTCTCTGCAGGTGGAAAATTAGGCACCTCAATGAAATCACCAAGTGAGATAGGACACACAGAGCTCTTAGAAGATGTTGCAAATTTGTGCGATTTCCATTAAAAAAAAAATTAAACCCAAAGTCTTAAATTACTTGAATCCAAAAATTTTTGATAAACACTTAGGCTGAGTTCAAAAAGTTTATGAACAATTTTTCAGAGATTCATTCTGAGAGATCCTTGTACACTACAGATACAAAACCAGACCAAAATAAAAAACTCTTTGTAGTGGTTTGGATTCGCCAATTTCGATTTTCTCAATTTTTGCTGTGAGATAGGATTAGGAGAAGGACAAAATCAGGCCCAAACTTAAAGGGTATAAAGAAAATCAGGCACTGATTGATCTTTGTCAGGTCCAAAGGAAGCTGACAAGGTCCTTAGAGGGAATTATTTACATCACTAATTTCTTTCCTTCCTTACCAAAAAATAAATTATTGCCAAACCAGCAACCTCTTGTGTCCTGAGACAGGGGTTTGTGGCCAGGTGAGCTGACTTCACTGTCTCAAGAGCAAAACTTCAAAGGCTGCTCTACTCAATGTGGAATTCAGATAACTCAATTATGGTTTATTTGTGGCATTATTTATTTTGGTCTAAATATGTGACTTTTAAAAGACTTTTATATTCTGTGTGTGAACATCTTATTTTCAGATTGATTACATCAAGAGAAGTGTACACAAGACCTTATATAAAAATGAGAATAAAACAACTGTGCACCAACATTTCAGTTTACTGATAAATAAAATGTATTCAACAGATAAAGTTAAGAAAAGGAGAAGTCTGATTCACAGAATTTGTAAAAGGCTTGAAGGATAGTCTTTAGGAAGGATGAGACAAGACATTTCTAATACCATTCCAAAATTAAAGCAAATTAAAACGGGTAACAACTACCCAGGCTTGAAGCACTGCAAGTGTTTGCACAGACCTCAACACACACAAGTGGAAACTGCTGAATTTCTGACTTGCCAGCATATGTTCCACAAGCTACCAAGTGCAACACGCCTGCAACTTTCTGTGGCTTCTCATCACAGCACTGGAGTTGAGTGATCTTTGGTGGTGTGTGGGAATCCCAGAAACCATCTGGAGCTGCCTGCTTGGGATAACCCTCCATGTCTCAATTTTTGAGATCTAATCTGCAAAGCTATCTCCAATTAAATGTTTTGGATTTGGACTCAAAAATATTTCTTTAACCAAGCTTGAAATAAGTTTTTTAACTGAATCCTCAGGAATGGATCTATGTACAGCATGATATTTCTTCCCTTTGTTCTTTCAGAATTAGAAAACAAAGCATCATCCTTAGGACACACAGTTTTTTTCAGCATGGCTTGCAGCCCCCAGCCCAGCTTTCCAGCTCAGGCTACAGAGAATGAGTCTGGCTTCTCTGCACACTCAAGTCCCATCCTTGCTACCAGCCAGGAATAGTAACCATCAAATGATGATACTGTTCTTTTCTCCTAAGTGCCAAGAGCTGTTTGTGTCCTGGGAATTCTGGTATGTGCTGCCTGCAGTGTCTGTTTCTCTCTGTTCCTGCCAAGCGCATGACTTCATTGAACGGTGTGATATTCCAGACAACACAACACTGAAAATAACACTGGCACTTACCTGAGCTGCCAGTGCCTTCTGATGCACTTCTGGATGGTTTTGGGTGGCTCTGTTTGCTACTTGTTCGGACAGTGACTGAAGGAGGAACAGTGCTGCTGCTGTCTCCACGAATTGTCGAGAGATCCTGCATGCTAAAGCTCCGTAGTCTCTCAGACAGGGCTCCCTGTCCCTGGTTAAACAAGCAAGCAAATAACACAGAGTTAGAGCCAACATTTTGAGACTTTTTTTCTCTCTTTGCTCATTGAAATCCATGAGGACAATAGGAAGAGAAAAAACTGTGTGGTCCAGTAACCTAGAGAGGAAAAAAATGTGTTGCTAAAAGCATCATTCCCTCTCTTGGCTCTTCCTTTTGGAGTGATTCTGTGGGAAACATCTCTGATTCTTCACTGCAGTGATCTGAGCACAGAGCAGCCTTGGCCATGTGTAAAGGAGCAGGATATTGTTGTATCTTCCTAGTAGGTACCGTTCTTCACCAGAAATTGGCTACTAGATGCATCTTCATTAGATGCTTGGCTTCAGAATCAAAATTAAATGGTCTGCATCCAAATAACTCCCTTTTAAAGGTAATCATCTATGATGGTATTCACCCAGCCATTCTCAGCAATACACAACATTTTCAGAGCACGGATAATTTGAAATCTTAAAGTAATAAAAAGATATTGTTAAATGCCAAGAAATATAGCAATGCTTTTTTTTTGTCATGCAGCTTAAGGAAGAAATGAACTAATACAATATTTTTCTTTCTTTTTATACTAATTCTCAATCTGACAACAAAGATATTCCTTGGTGAAATGAATGTAGTTCTAAAGGATGCGTTGGTTAAATGACAGTTTCCATTAAAACTGCATCCCATCAAAAGACTGACTGTAAAAATTCTGTAACCCTCATACTACACACCAGTCATATGGTAGGAACACCAGAAAACTCAATCTGTACAGAATCATAGAGATTTTGAGATACATTAAATGACATTCAGTCTTTAAGCTACATTAAATGACATACAGAATATAAATTGCATAACTGATAAAAATTACATTTATGTTTTAACATTTTATTGAGGGACGAGGATCTGAAAGATACTTCATTGCACATAGTCTTGAAAAAAATACTTAAGTAAACACATAGAGCCTAATTCTAACATTCTTTCTGCAACTGTAAATTAGGAAAAACTCAATGGATGCTTTGACTGAGATGAAATCAGAAAAAAGGCAAATAACAGACAGTAAATATTGTCCTGTTTAACAAGAAGATAAGGCAGCCTGTAGCAATTCACCCATCACTTTCACCTAGACTTGTATTTGTCCAAGCAGCACAGGCAGAGGACTCAGGCTAGGGCTGGACCAGAACAGGTCATTGCTCCCTTCTGGGCGGCAGTTTTGAATATTCTGACCCAGGGTGCAGGTACAGGCCAGGGGAGAGCTCACTCTCTGGTGCTGGCCTGGCAGAGAGAAAGGACTCATCTTGAACAGCTACAGTCAAAGGCAGGACTGGACACATTCCTTGCTAAAGCTGTTAAGCAACACTGCCTGTCCTCTGTGCACTGGCATTGATCTGCTGGGAAGGCAAAACAATGATTTACCTACTGATTTATCAACAGCACTTCAGAAATTCTGCGTGCACAGTGAAAGAAAATCAGTGCCTCTACCTTATACAAAATCCTCAGCACCTTACTTTTAGGGTGTGTAAGTAGAGAGGGCATCAGGTGCTTATACCTACAGTCACTGTGACAGTCTGCACTTATTACATTCAAAAAAGTAACAGACTACTAATCTCCAATTTTTCAGCCTAAAGCTTTTTGTACAAAAAAAAAATAGGTCCTAAACTTCCTTGTCAACTCTACACTTAGCTTTCCTGCAGACTATTACAGAGAAGCAGCAGACTTACTTTGCTCCTTCCCACTAGCCTATTCTACTTTTGAAAGTATTTTAAATGGATGGGGCTTCTTTGCTTATACACCAAGACATATGATATTGCTGATTTTATATGCATGGCAATGGAGTCCTTAGAACTCGTGTTTTGCTAAACTCTCACCTCTGCCCTCACATTCTCCAGCCTGGCACAAGAGTTGATGCCTGAATTTTGGCTACTCCCGCCAGAGGCTGAGCCACTCTTGGGGTTATGTTCTCCCTCCAGGAGGCATCTCCAGTTAATCCTCTTGGGCCAGTGTAAGCTACATTTACTCTGCAAATGTAGCTTTTTGTACAACTGTGGTTGCCTTGCATGGCTGGTCAGCTGGGTGAGATCTCAGCTGCCCAGAGCTCAGTGCAGCTCTGGATGGGTTTTGGAACTTGCACTGACACCCTATTCTCAGTGACTGATTCAAAGCCAGCACAAGATATCCTACCCTGCAGCCTGATTACAACAGACACATCTCCAGTGAGAGCAAGCTGAGCATTAAATAATATTTTGCTATTGCAGAATGACTGGGCCAGCAAAGCCAGAGGGTTAGCCACTGATGAACTGTAACTCGAGTGCTGTATTCCTCCTCACACCCGGCTCAAGTGTCAGCAGGGCTCAGGCTTTTAACCTCCCTCCAGCTGCTCTGCTCAGCCAGCTAACCCAAATTCCACTTCATTCCAGCCAGCAACTTATGTATGTGGACATGAGTCAGCTTAGAGTCGAGATTCATGTGTCAGACCGACCTGGCAGGGAAGATGACACCAACACACTGAAAATGAAGAAGATGTGTTAATATTCTTTCACTGCACCTTGTGATATAGCAGCACAGAATGATCAAAGGCCTCAGAGAGAGCTTTGAAACAGGGACCTGATATGTGCCTGTCATCTGTCTCTTACATCAGCGTGTAATACAGAGCTTTGAGACTGAAGCAGCTGAACTAAGCAACTTTGACTTTCTCCAGGAAAAAATAGAATGAAAATTGTCTTTTCTTAATTTTTGCCTTAATTTAACCTGAGTTTTTAAAAGCAAAAATAAAGGTTGTCTATAAAACAGGCAATAGAAAAATACTACTGTTACTGTTCCTACCATTCTATGGAACAATTTTTCCAAATATCAGAAATGGCAAGAACAGCAAAGGCCTGGGCTGAGTGAAGGAACTCAACAACTGTGAAAACATGCGGAGTTCCATTTATTTTCTTTCCAGTTTCTGCACCTTTGGCCTTTGTAGGGATAGACTTTATTTACTTGCTCCTAGAATACAATATAATACTCACAGTTCTTTCCCAGTTACTTGACCCCAAATAGAAACATGACAGAAATTACCACAGAATAGGGACGGTTTCAGAGTAAAATGGAAAATATCGTTTACCAGCCTTTATTTCCCTGCCACATAAGCAGCTGGTGTATATGAAATCACAAACATTTGAAAAGCCAGCATGGTGAGGGTTTGCAGAGCTATGTTTTAGCAATAAAAAGACTGTATCCAGATGTAATGCTTATTATTCCACAAAAAGACTTATCATTTATTATCAAAAGAAAATAACCAGTTAATAGCTTTATTTCTCAACAGAGTAGATTTAGCACAGCACATGTTTTGTTAAAACAATCATGTAGAGGATGAAGAGCAGCTGTTTGGGGGATTTTTGTTTACTGTTGTGGCCATGATCATGCAGATGCTCTTCCAACTGCTATAGATATGAGAAATATCCCAGGAATTTCAGCACAGAGAGAGGACCTAGGTCCTGAAGCTATGCCTATGCTGCAGGCCAGAGGCATGTTTGCAGCACATCCACACAGATCTGGGCTAGTTCTATCCTAGAGAGTGTGACAGCAGTCACATCATGACAGTAGCTGTAGTAACACCATTTATTTAACTATGTCAGCAGAGAAACAGCTCGATGTTATCACCCAGCCTTCTGAAAATTGTGACTGGGAGGCCCGTGGGACTAAGGATGACACCACCTCTCTCTCCTCCTCCCTGAACACCAACAGTTGCCAGGATGTTTGTGCTGGCAGTGTGGAACCTGTGTTTTGGGGACTTTGGAGGATACAAGCATGAAATGGTGCTGGAAAATTGAGCTTTAACTCCCCTGGACACAAGACTCCCTGCCTGGACTCAACTTCTCATCCAGCTTCTCTTGAGACATGGACCATCCCTGTGGACATGGCACTTCTGATTTTACAGACAGTAGTTTGCTAGACAGTGAAGTTTTGGGGGCCACAGGTGGGAACAGGTTTCTCTCTGTTCCCTGATCACTTTGGTGCACCTGTCCCCAGATTAATCTGATCTTGCCCATAGGTGAAGGTACAGCATGAACTGAAAGCTGAGCTCTTCAGGTTTCTTTTGCTTCTTCTTCCCCCAGGATCCACCAACCTCACAAATTCTCTTTTTACAGGGAAGAGCCAGGGCTCAGTGTCACTGAATAGGATAAAAGACAAATACTAAAGAGGACATGGAAATATCACTGCCCAGTACTGTTATCACTGGGTACCAACCTTATTTAGATTCATGACTGCACCAACAGTATGAGGGCCACCAAGACAAGCTGCAGAAGTCCATTTGTGATTCTAAGTGAAGTTAAAGCTCCCATTCAAGTGGCATAGCAATTAATCTAAAAGTAATTTAAGTATATCTGCCTGATTTGGTCAAAATGACAGCTGTAGTATAGATATTCCTTCCTGACCCACATCTAGCACATTCTCTCCTTTTTGCTTTAAATAATATGACACAACAGCATTAAAACACCAAACTTCCAGAGCCAGAAACCTGCACACTACCTTCCTCTTCATGTTGCAGACATCACCATCATTATCTCCAGAAACAAACATCAACCTCTCTGGGTCCAGGGCACAAACACTGATGAAACCAGTATTTGCCTGGAAGGATCAGAAATACTTTCAAAAAACTGACATTTGCATGGTGACAAGCACTGTAAAAAGCACTCCATCAGAAAGAGCTGGAACTGTCTTAATTTTTTTTACTGCTTTATAATCAGTCTCTGCATTCCCATTTGAACTAAAACTTTTTAGAGGGAGATGCATTTAGGAGTCTGGGAAAAACTGGGTTTACATTCAACGGAATTATTAATTATAAATACTTCATGTATGTAGGTAGCTAAAGCAAATAAAATTAAGCACATAATTTAAAAATCTGCAATTTATATAACAGTCCCATTGAATATGATCTAAATATAAACAAGTAACAGTGTCTAGATTTTATCATTCTTTCAGTCTGAAAATAAAGAATTCTATAAACATTATTTAGGCTTCAAAACACCTCTAATACCATTTTGCAGCTGTGGAGACTATGACCCAGCATGACAAATCAGGAACCCAAAACTGCCAAGTCACAGAAGAGAAGCTTTTAATACAATCAGTTTTGATGCAGGATGGCACGTCCTGGCCTTTTGCCTATTAGGATCAGCAGTTAGTGGACGAGCAAGGGAACATTAAGTCACACTCAGCACACTACCAGCACAATACTCAACCAGTTAATGCTCTCCTCTCGTTTTGCTCTAACTGTGGTTAGTAGTTCTCCTCCCCAGATGTCTGCATGCAGGTTGCAGCCTCCATCCTGCCAGTGCCCACTACAAGGTGTGGGGCACGTCCCCAGGATGTCACTTATGGCTGTGGTGTCAGCAGGACTGCCCCAACCACACCTGCCAGAGATCCTTCAAAAGCTCCACTGCAACCCCAGCCATCCTCACAGGGATCCCAGCAGAGGGAGGGAGGGAGGCTCGCTTCATCCATTAGTGAGAACACAACAGCAAACACAGCAGCTTGGCCACTGGAGCAGCAAGCAGCCCAGTTAAATGAGTGTTCCACGTACAAAGCTCCCTGCCTGGAGATGGAGTCTCTTTGACTGCCAGCAGAGGAATTGGAAGGCAATTTGCTGATGAGATCAAGGACAGGCTTTTAAAGCTCAGCACGCAGATCTACCCACTGGAAAGCAGAGCAGACAACATTTGGCCTCAGCCCAATCTCAGCTGAAAACAGCCCAAACTAGTCTAACAACTAGTCTAAGAACTAGTCTAACAGGGAGCAGACGTTAGTTAGGGGTTAGTAAAGCACTCAGCAGATTACCTGCCCTTTTTTCTGGTCCCAATACAAGTGTAAATGGAGTAGCTGAGAGACCTAGCAAAGGGAAAAAAGAGAGCCATTGTGGCAACACACATAAAAGCTTTGAGAATAAGATCTATTTGAAGCATAAGTAATCGAGGTGAGACATGAGCATGACACTGGGCACCATGTGCAGGGACTCACGTACACATAAAAAGCAGGGACGCCCACCTGTGGACTACACCTCTGAACACAGGTTCTCCTTTCCTCAGCTTCCCCAGAGAGATGGAGAAACCACCCCATAATCCCAGCTCACAAGGTGTCACCTAACACACGTTTTTAAAGAGTAAAGCAAATTATAAACACAATGGGCTGCTACTCCACTCCTTGCACTTGATTGATGCTTCCCAGTGGAGAAATCCCCAGTGTCAGGCCTAATGACTAATTCAGGCACAGGATTACATGAGGGACACGTGGCAGTCATTTTAGTCCTGGTGGCTGACAGTTCTCCTGAGCAGCAGGGTGACAGTGGGGAATTGTTCACAGCAGTGAGCAGGAGTTTGCACACAGAAGCTTCCTCATGTCTGGCTGCAGGGAGGCCCTGAGCAAAAATATCAGCTTTATGGTCTGAGCACAGGCATGAGTGAAGGCATAAATTGCTTCTGCCACCATATGAACACAAGTATCCTACAAATGTCCTTATTTATGGCCAGGGCCTGCGTGCCATGCCTAGTCTGGAAGAGCTACCTGTTTGGAAATGTGAGACAGTAATAAAGACTCTAAGGGAAACCAGCTGACATTAATGTTGATGGTGGAAACATAATTTTATCCACCCTTTTTGCTTGTGGAGGTAATTTCCTCTCTGGGGAACTCTGTTATTGTCTCTCTGTATAAATTTATTTTTTGGTTCTCTTGTCCTGTGCATTCAGTGAGCATTGTTTACTTGTTGGAGACCCCAACCAAACTGCCAACACAAAAGAGAAACTGGAAAGAGTTACCTGGATTGTAACTCAAACAGCATGAGGATTCTAGAGATTTGTGAAAAACAGATTCCTAAAGGCTTCTGAATAAAATATGCATCACATGTGACAGGAATACTTCACAAAGTACTGTAATCAGTTGCATGCTACCATATGTTTTAAGAAAGCCATTTGCTGTTCCTCTTTATTGGTGTAAAATAACTCCAATATCTTTGATTTTGGATCCCAAATGGAGACCCCTTAAAATAAGCTACTTTCAAAAGCAACAAGCTCAGCCCCTCTGAGATAACAGTAAAGGGTCCCCAAAGGCTTCTCAGACTGTGAACTCTAAACCACTCCTGACCTCTGCACTCCAGGCCATGTCACTGATGAGGGCACATGATGTGGCCATCACAGACATGGTGCTAAGCAGATTGGTCAGAACTGTGCTCCCATGTGTTTGCTCAGCAAAGGAGCACTCTCCCTCTGAGCACTGGGATCTAATCATTACAAAGAGGCTTTATCGAGCATCTTAAGGGAAAGGATGCTCCCCACTCCCTGCCCTCCCCCTGCCTCCCTCTCCCAATTCAAGTAGAAGTGCAGTTCTCCATTGTTATGCCACAAAAGGCAGCATGTCTCTCCCACACAAATATTTTTATCTCAGTTTCCACAGAATCTAAATATTTTAGGGATCTAAAAATTGATTTTTGGACAATTGCATTGGCTACACCAGCTAGATACTAGAAATGAATTAAAAGATGCTGTTTGTCTAAAGTGGATAAAGCCTAAATCATCACCGGCATTTCCCTCCCAGTGTCCTGGTTTAAAAAGCAGCAAATGTGCTGAAAATCTTCCTGATAAATTTCCTGGGCTAAGGGCCCTAAGGTAATGAAGCTGTAACCATCCAGGGGAAGGTGAGCCCAAAGGTGGAAATAGAAGTGAACAGACTAGAAATGCCAGCCCAGACAGGTGGTTTGGGAACTGCTGAGGCTGCACTCCTGAGCATTAGTTAAGCAGGTGAATGCACATCCTGAATCCCTCCTGCCTGTCTGCATGCCTGCTCCTTTGAATGATACACACAGTGACTGCTGGCTCCGCGAGTCGCATTTCCCCACGCATGAGAGGCTCCTGGGCTGTTTCTCAGATTTATTAGGCACAAATGGGCTTTTCACTGACACCAGTCATGTGTACTGCTCCCTCCACCTCATTTATCTTCTGCTGCCAAGGCTCTGTGCCCGCTGCCAGCACCACGCTGTGCCCCACTGTCCTGTGCAAAAGCAGGCACGCAACAGGCCACAGCACCAGCTGCTCTGCCACCTTTTCTACAGAAGGGCAGAGAAAGGTACATTATCAGAAACCTCTGGAGTTCACTGATCTGCTGGCAGTGGGATGTTTTCTCCAAATCTCCTTCAAAAAGCAGAGTTGAAGCTGCAACTTGGGGATGGTTGGGAGCAGGATTTGTCTTCAGGTGGGGAAAGATGTGGGTTTGTTTGGCAGGATTGGTTTGTTCAAGGTGGGGAGTAAGGACACATCCAAACAGGATGTGGGAAACCCAGGAGCTTGAAAGAGAGAGTGAGAGAGCTGGGGAGAGTGTAAAACTGGTGATGTCTGGGTTGTAGATAGACAGGAGGCAGTGGCAGGGCTGGGAGGCTTCTGGGAAAGCAAGCAGGAATAGAAGAGTTGGGGACTGGGGACGTGGCAGAGCAGGAGCGGTGGGAGGCTCAGGGTGACAGGTGGAGGATAAGTGCTGGGAGTGTGATGACAGCAAGGGTGTCATACAAGTGTGCTGGAGAAGGCTGGCGCTGCTTCCAAGCCACTGGAGCCTCTCCTTGCTGCAGCCATGGGTGTCCCAGCTGCTTACACTGAAACCTGGCTGGTGGCAATGAAAAGCCCTGATGGATGCACAGCCTGGCCAAGGCCCTGCAGCAGCCCCAGGACTGGCGCTGTAACAGCCCTGCTGCTGCTGCTCCCTTCTGCTGTCACCCAAAAGCAAGCTCCTTTCTGCTTGTTTTCTCTCCACCAAGGTGAGCTGGAAAGATGGTGGTGGTCAGTACCCAGGGCTCTTCAGGAACAGAAATGGCTGAATTAGCTGGATGTAACTGAAAACACACGAAGAGCAGCAGGATTTACTGCCTGGTCATTTAATCCTGCCACTTAGGACTGACCCACTTGAAGTCACCACATGTGACAGAATCATCAAGTGATGAGGACAGGATTAGAGCCCCAAATGAGATTATGCTCCTTGGTGGGGATGTGAGCTGCTGGGGGCTGGGAAAAGATCTGTGCTGAGCACCTAGCAGGGGTAATAAACCAGATATCCAACATTCTGTTTGCCTGGTGAGCATCAAAAATAGACTCTCTGGAGAGAGAGAAAACACCCATGTGAGCCAGCTGGGCAGACCCAGGGTGCTTGGGACACTGACAGCTCCTCAGCCTGTAAAATGAACTGGCACAGGTTTGTGCCAGTGTTAGCACAACTGTGGCTTCAAAACAAAACAGAGCAGGGGCAGGGAGCAGGAGGAGGGGGAAGGACAAGCCTGCAGTTGGCCAACTGAAACCTCAGGATGTTTAAGATAGAAAAAGGAAAGGGGATCAGGATAAGAAAGGTGTGGCTGTGCACAGCTAGCAGCATCTTAGCCTGCAGTAAATATATAAGCAGCAGCCTGGCACACGCAAATGGAAATCAGAGAGCAAGATGTGTTGTGCTGCACAAATTAAAAGATGATGGATAAATAGGATGGATTAAAAAATGGGGTGGACAAAAAGAAGGGATAAAAAAATATGGTGGATGAAAAGAATTAAAAGAATGAAAATAATTGAGTCTTGCCCAAAGATCATATCATGAAAGACAAAAGACCATGACAGATCACAGCTCATACAGAAAGCAGAGGACAGGGCTGTGCACCACATGAGACATGTTCTCCTGCTATAGGAGCCTTTAGATTTCATCTAATTTACTGAAAACAGCTCTGTACAGAGTCCTCTTTTAGCCCAGCAGCTCACTGTGTATTGCCACCACGTGAAGTTGATTTGCAAAGTCTGAGGGTCTGTTTCTGCATACAAAAGCACCTTTTCCTCACCCAGTAATCCAAGTGGAGCAGTAAATAACCCTCATATTCACTTGCTGGTAAAAGCCATGTTTTCTGTGGAAGCAGCAGGAGCTCAGTGCTTCTGAATAAATCATCATCTCTATAGGTTCCAATTTTAACACAATCCTTTAAAGGCTGAAACCAAATGAACAGCTTCCTTTCCCATCTACACTCAACACTTATCACAGACTAGCTGGATACCCTTAATCTTGGCATTAGGAAAGCCATGATAAGCCTTAGAAATTGTTATTCTCTTTCCTCCTTCCCTGGAAACTTCCCCCTAAGGACAGCACTGCGGTCTGGTCTGGCATCTGTCTGCTCAAAGTGTTTTCCAGATAATTAGTCATTTAAACTTCTCTCACACAGGATAATCTGGCTCAGTTATACCTCCTCAAGTGAGCAAGTAAGGGCGTTGACATGTAATTGACCGCAGCTGAAAACCAGGGCAACAGAAACCGTTCCCACCCCTCCTGTTGTATCACTCCTCTCTGGGAAACAACTCCCTCCACAGCAGCAGGGACAGACACCTGGAGACACGTCCACACCTGCCCAATCACATCCTGAACACCTGAGGAACCCCAGCTCAGCACTTCTGCCCTGAGCTCAGCAGGCTGTAACCCACACCAGGCAGCCCTCCCTGCCAGAACAGCGGCACATTCCGCCTCAGAAGGGCAAGGGACAGAAGCTGCTTTAACTGTTCCTGGGTGTTACACTGGGAACAGACTGGGGTGTAGTTCTATGAACAGGACAGCTAATCTGTCTGCCTCCCAAGACCAGGAAGGGATGATCTTGCTCCCCTTTCCTCTGCAGTTCAATTCCTTTCCTTATGCTGTCTCAGGCCCTCGAGATACATTTGTGGGTTCAAAAGAACATAGCCCTTTCTTTTTCTTTCAGAATTAACTTTCTGATAGATTAGAGAGAACCTGAGGAGATCCGAAATGCTGGTGCACACTGGGAGCAGGAGCACTACCCAATTTTGAGGGAGGAGAGCAGTCAGATCGGCTCACACTCTCTGCTGGATCTGCACCCTGAGGTGCACAGAAACAAGCAACTTGCTGGAGGCCACAAGCCAAAGCAGTGAAGGAAGCCAGGGGCCCTATTTTTTGCTCATACATCCAGATTGATTTAAATGTCACGGCTGAAGGAAATACTTGAACAGTTCTTGCTTTGTTGTAAAAATCAATCAATCTATTCAATAATAACCTCTCAATCTTATTAACAAATCATTTTCCCCTCCACAAAGTAGTGTGCAGGAAAGACTCTTCTGCCCATTTACAGGTTGTAATATCTTAACAGTTTTCTCTCAAGCTGTGTTGGCAGATATGCATTACAATAATACCACACCAGTCACAGAGTTGTTTTCTTCCACCACTGAATGAACAGTTTCATCAACTATGAAAAACAAGGGCTTCCTTGTACCATGGAGACTCTTCCCTCTTTTCCCCATTGCCACTGGAGCCACATTTCAAGGCAGAGAGATTCTTAAGAAAAACACCAGAAACGTGGAAGAGTGGGAAGGAAAACTGTGGTGCTGACTGTTCATTCCAGTTGAACAGCTGATGCAGACACTGTTGCAGCCCTGATGGAGGAACAGGTTGGCACTGTGGGTTTGGGTTACTGTTGAGCTTCTCATATTCAGAAGCTACCTAGACAGGAGCCAGAATTCCTTTGGGATACACACATAGCTTCTCACTGTGTCCTAAAAACAGCTCTAGCGCAGACAGTCTGCAGTACCTTGTAGGAAGGGGCTCAGAGCAAAGGCAGTGCTGCAAAACTGGCATTCCTAGAGCCTATTTATGTTCCCAGTGTGACTTCTTCAGGCTTACATGGCAGCAGCAAAAGTGTTAAGTGTCCTGGAGGCATCACAAAAATGTTATTTCATTGGGCATACGATACACAGCACTCTCCCAGCTCCACATTTATCCCAAGTTTCAGTCCAGATTTGGTTTATCTCACAGTCCCTGGGTTAGAAGAGTCTCCCTACTGAAGAACAGTTCAGGAGAAGACAGGCCCGACAACATAATCTGTACAATGCTAGGCAGGGAAAAAGGAGACAATTGTTGGCTTTAGCATATCCTTGTGATCCCATGAGCATGGCACACCCTTTGGGCTCCCCTCTTCTGTAATACCTTGCATTCAACAGGCTTTACAGACTTCATGGTATTTGGCCTGCCAAGGATGCATTATGCATTTTTGCAGGAAGAAAGGCCAAGACATACTAAAGTGATGTGCCTGAGGTCATAGGAAGAGCATTTGGCAGAGGAAAATAACTTCCTTCAACTCTCATTCTCATGTTGTTCCTACTACTAGTACCCTCCTTGTGCATATGCTTCTATCCTTTTACAACAGGCACAGTAGCCAAGTCTCACCCCCAAAACACCCTGTGTACATCAGCTCTAAGCCATGACAGCCCATGGCCAGAGGGCAGGACCCCAAAATGCAGTTACCAAGTCTTTGCAGCTTTTATGCAAGAAAGGAACAACAGATAAGTGCTATTTTCTGGGTTTGGGTCTAAGCCAGGAAGAGACTATAGGACACATCCCTTCAGATGAGACTCCTCATCCAATATCTGCTCATCCTCCAAAAGCAATCAGTGGCACTTCCCATTCACTCTTCTACAACATCTCAGCAGAGAATTATTTTATGTGCATGCCTTGCAGAAGAACTTTTAGCCTTCATGAACTTCATCTTTCCTCTCACTATACAAATTTCTAGGTCACTGTAAAAAATAATGAGAGAATCTCTACCCCCACCATCTCTCCCCCTCCACACCGTGGCTGCTGCTGGCAATGGATGTAGACAAGATGTTAATGAGTCACCATCCTGACCTGCACCTTTACCTTTGAAGCTGCCATGACTGCTGCCGTGGCTGCAACGTTCAGCCCCCGCTTCCCAAAGTGCACGAGGGCATCGTAGCTCCGGTCTTTTGCCTGGATGAGGCAGTCATCGATCTCCTGTCAGAGCAGAAAACAAAACAAACAATTAGAAAAGCACAAGAAGGACAAGTTCAGGCTTAACTCCCAGCCTCATTTGGTTTATCTCAAGTCAGGTCATACTTTATGGAGGTAGATGTCCTCCATTTCCTCCACTGGGGCTGGAAAGAAGTTCACAGCCAACATTTGCAAAGAGGAAAAGTTTGCTGGGAGTCAATAACCTCCATTGAAGGATTTGGGAACTCATTATTTTACAAATGGAAGATTGGGATCCAAAGCTGGAGTCCTGGAAGCAAGAGAAATCTGCCTGAGCAGCATGGTCTGACAGCCATTTGCAAACCATGCACTCCAAAGACAACTGGGATTGCCTCACAGTTAAAAATAATCATATGATGACACTGGGCAGCTGAAGTTGCACTGCCCTGTGTCCAGGACAGGTGGCCTCAGAAATAACTGGAATATCTCTGCACATCACTGCAGTGCCCAGCTTCAGCTGCCTCTGGAATTGGTGGGCCCAGAGCTCCTGGACTTTGATGCTGCTCAATATATGGTGAAACAGTTAGGGAGGTTCCTGCCCTTATTCTCCCTCCCTCAGGATACTGGGGTGTGGATGATAATGAGAGCAATGACTTCTAGTGCTCAGCTGGTGGATGTGTGGGTTAGCAGGGACTGGAGGCTGTGAGGAGCTGCTGGCTGCCCTCCCTATTCCCCGTAGGTAAGAGGTGGCAACCCAAAATGCATGAGTCCTACTTGGGAGAAGCACAAGCAAAGGGAAAACAGAGGCAGGGCTCTGATTTCCACTGTCCTTCTTGGATGGAACTGAGATCCAACAGCTCCTTCACTGCCTGTGGCTAAACAGAGCTGTCATTTCCAAGTTGCCAGTGCAGGAAACAGTTACTCACTCAGCAGTTTTCATGTTGGTCTGTGACAATAGCTGCTCTTGGCCCATTTATTCACATGAGCCAAATGGATCTGCCTGACAGTGTCGCATTCACAGCCACAGGAATCTCCTGGGCAGGCAAATGATCCAAGCTGTAATGGTCCCTCCCCCAAAATAAGCATCTTTAATTTGAGCAAGATATTTTTTAACCTAGGACCTCAACATGATACTTGCCTTTTTTCACCACACTACACAGCCAGGCATGTGTTTGCTAAGCCTATTTTAGACTGCCTGGGATGTTTGTCTTGTTGCTGTAGAATGTTTTAGGCAGAGCTGGGAACAAAGCTGAGGAGTCCTGGTTGCCAGACCAAGTTTCTCTATTTGTTATATCCAGCCACAACAGAGCACTCCAGCTATAATCACCCAGTACATGGAAAGCAGCTCAGGAGGTATTTTTATCCCCCTCCCTCCCCACTTCTCAACTGAACAAAAATGAGTTAATAAGTGTGAGTGTACTGAATAGATGCCAATATTTAAAAACACAACAACCACAAAGAACAAAACCATCAACAAAAAGGAGGGAATCAAATGATAGAGGAAGAAAATCAGCAACAGCAAATCCTTCCATGGAAATGAATGATACAGGGACTGGAATAAACACATCAGTTCTGTTCCACCCAGAGAGGACCCAGGCACCTGTGATTACCTTTTCTTTTGAAGACAGCGTTGGATGGACAAATTTCCTGTATAGGAGGCTGGAGCCTTTTGTGTACGGAGACAACAGCCAAGCTACAAAAGCTATTTTGAGTTCATAGTAGAATGGAAACCTAGAAGAAAAAGAGGGTTACTGTCTGCTCCCAATTTAACCACTGCCCTTAATTAGAGATGCTCAGCACAGGTAGGGATTTGCCAGCCTAGCTCAAGGCAGCTTTTGCTTACCAAAAACATCTAAGGATTAAAGTGTACTGACTCAGTTTTGAACACATCTCAATCACGCATGTGGGCGAATCTTTACTTGGTTATCAGGACCATTATTTAATGGTATGGAAGAGACTCTGATGTGTGATAAGAGGAGCTTTCTATATGCAAAGATCACAGGTGCTGCTTTCACAGTATCCCCAGTCATTGTAAGAAAGCGAAGACCAAACTAGCAAACCAATATTTCCTCGATATCTTCATGCATGTTCTGTCTCTCTGCAACTCAGCTTTTGAGGTAACACTTACAAGACTGAAACAGAAATACAAGAACCTTTGTTGTCCAAGCAACATGAAGGTGCAGATCCACACTGACTTTCAGATAAGGCTGCAAAATATGGAGGACACTAACAACAGGACATAATTTCGCTGTAACAAGTAGCCAGGGACACCCTGAGATTAAATTATCCAGGCTCTTTTCTGGAGGACAAAGCCCAGAGCTCAAGACTGGCCAGCCAGCAACATCTTCATGTGGGCAAGCATGTTGCTGCTGCAGTGTGATGCATGATTGTTACCCTTTGCAAGCAAGAGCAGTGCAGAGACCTGTGATGGCTGTGGACGAGCCCAGCAGGACCCAGACAGGCTGACACAGGGCTGTCACTGAGGCAGCCAGGCCCGCCAGCGCCCAGGTCTGACACAAGGGGCCTCTGCAAGGCTCTGCTCTGAGCATGGATATGCCAGGCTGATCTCCCACCTCACTGAGGATCTCTACAGCACACCTGGCTGGGTGAGCCTTCTGCCATTTCTCCCGACAGACCCACACAATGCATCTTCCAAAAAAAAAAAAAATAAATAAACAAAACAGAACCAAAGCTCCAGATGAACACAGGAGAGGTAGATCTGCATGCAAATTAGATAGACAATAATGTCTTTTATCTCCTTTTCAGTAGATCTGATATGTTGCCAAGTTCTCTCGATTTCCTTCATCTGGAAGGGTCACTCAAGGCATGCAGTGCTATGCAGGAATAGGCTGTAAGGGCCATGCACTACAGTTAAATTTTCATCCTGAAATCTACTGATCTCACTGGTTTCTGGTAGAAAGGCCTTACTATGAAGGTCAACAAAGCAACAAACACTTTCAAACCGGAGCATCCAAAAGGAAATAAATCTGATAAATGGGCCTTTATGTGCTCTCGTCCTGACAGAGGTCACCAGGAATCCTTCCACTGGCACCAGAGAGCCACATCAGTGTGGACTGTCACTGTCCTCCATCAAACCAGAAACCCAGCCTAACCAGGAATATGTCAGGCAAAACATCCCAGGAAGAACCACCCACGCAGCAACCTACAAAATCTTGTACTGCAGGCTGTTTGTACCTGATCCACAGTCTGAGTATTTACTGTAGGGTACAGCCAGGCAAGCCTAAAACTCTGCCTGTAGCTAAATCAGCTGTTACTTATGTGATGACCTCTGCAAGCATCCAGCTAGGCAGTCAGCTGTGCCTCTCTGACAGGCAGGGCCTGAGACTCCAGTAATGATTTCCCACTAATGAGATACCACTGAGCCTTTCCACTTCTTTCTTGTTTTTCCTGTGACAGCCCTGAGAAAGGATGCATGTCTCCTGCAGACAAAAACCCTCTATGCACTTGAAGCTACTGAACCCCTGTAAAGGAGTCAGTGCACCTTTGTGTGCCTTTTTTCCCCTTGTAAACATTTCCACTTTCTTTTCATCTGGTGCCAAAGAGCCTCTCCCCTCTGGTGCTTACCAGCAAAGAAAGATATCCGTGAATGTCTCTGCTGTCGTGAAGAGAGCGAATATGATCCAGTACATCATCCATTTGACCTGGTAAACAAAAACAGTCTCAAACTATCTCTTACAGGCACAAGTGCACAGAATAACTCTCACAGGAAAAGAAGTTCTTACCCACTCACCCTCCCCACTGTGTGTTTAGCCATTACTGTGGACTTGAAGGTGCCAGTTTGCCCCACTTCAGCACACAACACGTGTCAGATTTACACAGCCCTTGGCAAGGTGACCGTGGCCTTTAGGACTGCTCTCAGGACAAGAAGAGCAGCCTGACTCTGTCCTTACACAAACTCCACTGGCCAGCAGAGCATGACAGCCCTATCACAGGGCATTAAAAATCTTACTTGGCTCGTGTTAATAGCAAATATTAAAATAAGGTTGTTGGCCAAACTCCAGTTAAGACAACATGTAATTGCTTACAGAATACCTACTGGCAGGAAAAGGTAAAGAGGTAGCTGCCCATCCCATAATCCAGGGTGCAGGAGCACAACCAACTCACCACAACTTACTGACTCAGTGGGCAGCCCTGGGGTGGCTGTGCCTGCTCCCACCCACACCCAGTGCCGTGGCAAGGGCAAGGGCAATAGTTGAAATCCCTTGCCTGGGGCTTAGGGGGAGTGTTTTACCTCACACTGGTAGTGAGAGCGTGTGCTGTGCTGTCGCTGCTCAACTGGAGAAACTCCACAGTCATGGATGATGGTTTCCTTTGGGGTGACAGCAGGAGAGTCTTTGGGGATGGTGGCTTGGTCAGATAAACTGTAGGACCTCAAGTAATTCAGGAATTTGGGACTTTTTGTCACTGAGTACTAAATGGCATCTAAAAGCACAGCTCAACTATTCCAAAGTATGTAGTATTGGTTCTTCTTAGGATGGAAAAGGTGGTGAGAGAAAGGTTGTTAATTTAACTGACAACTGTTGTTTAATTAGGTGTATTTGAAAATGGGGGTCCCTAAGCAGCTTTGCTGGGATGTTAGAAAGCTTAAGAAAGTAAAATCCATGAAAATCCATGAATTAGAGAATTTGACCATGTTAGCTAAGGCTGTTACAATTGCAGCAGACTAAGGAAAGGTTGGAGGGAACACAGTTCAAGAGGGATACCTACACCAGGTGCTGCTCTGGGGAATGGAAAATGGAGGAGTCAATAAATCTGGATCTTACCAGACTGGAAATGATATCCCCATCTTCTCCCCCACACAGTGGGACAGTACTGATAGCCTCCATCTCCCTCTAGGTGCTGGAATTATTCCTGAGCACCCATCACTCTGCTACATAACTGCTCTCCTGGGATTTATATTTATATCTACATGTAGTGTTACAGCAGTAACGGCACTGCCAAATGCCTGAGAGCACCATCTTCCCAGTGCAGCTTCTGCCAGACTTCTTATGTAACTGTGACTCCTCAGAGCCTCAGTGCCAACATGGCTCTCTCAGTTACACATTACTGCCAGCAAAACTTTTAAACACAAACCAAGGCCTGGTGTGGATGGGCTTGGATCAGCCTAAAACTTTCATCAAAATTACTATTACCAAGCAGGATAAAATTACTTTAGAGTGATATAAGTTTTGATTAATAAGTGAAGGTTCCTCCTATGTCAGTGTAAATTATTACTCCATTTATTTTTTTTTAATCTGGCCTTCATGGATACATTGCCACAAGTGCTATGTTAAACTGAAATGAACTGTAAGGGCAGACTGGGCCTTAGATCAGCTGCTCTCACATTTGCGTCACAAGCACAAGTGTCTGATGTGAGTTCCTCTTTTACAATTGAATTTCCAACAGGAATTGGACCCTTCAACAAAATACCTTCCAGAAAGGAACTATGGAAATGTTAAGTATCAGTGGCAGACACTGCTTGGAGATGCTTGTGGTCATCTTCAGCATTTTCAAGCAGAGGGGCCCTGAGAAGCACAGCGGTGCAAAGGCTGCAGACATTTTGCCTCAAGTGTCTTCTGTGTTCTGTAACACTTAAGATTCTCAAAATACACAAAACCATTTTCTGAAAGAGGAAAATTATAAACAAAACCCTTAAACAGCCACAGTGAGTCCCAGATTGAGTTTGCACTAAAGATTTAATGGGATAGACACCTATGCTGTTATCCAGATGAGAAAATGGGCTTGTGATCCCTGGGATCTTCAGAGGATTGAAGAGTCAAGATCTTGAGGCTGAGCTGGGTTCAATGAAGTTAAAAGAGCTCAGGTTGTGAAGGGCACTACAAATCCTACAGGACCCCAATAGCATCCAAGTGCTTTTGATTCTCCCTCATTTCACTTTCCTTGACGGCCTCATATGCCTCTAGAAACCAGGGCCAAGGGAAGATTTTTCAGCAAAAAGAAAAAAGAGAGCGCACCCAGCTGCCAGACCTGCCTGTAAATGGGTCGCTCTGCAAGGAAGGATGTTTCTGTCTGAGGATCCAGTCATATGTACTCCGAGTTTCCCCCTCTTATCCTTGTTTTGAATGAGCAGTTAAAGCTTCAAGGCTTTTTGAAAAGGCTTTGATTTATGCTGCTCTTCAGAAACAAAGAAGAGCACACAAAGCTCTGGATGCCAAATGCCTTTTAAGTCGGTTGTATATCTCACGACCAGAGGAACAGCACACATTTGTCAAGGAGCACATCAGCTCAGCGCTGGAGCCAGAAGCACAAACCAAAGTCTCATTTGTGCCCAGCAATCAACCAGCCCACCTTCAGGCCAGTCTGTCCTTGTGCTGCTTTATGAGCTTTCCCAGAATAAAGGCAACGCCTTTCCAATGTGGTGAGGAGCAGTCTTAGAAAAAAACCCCCAGCACAGCCACAAACCTCATTACTCACATATTCTTTGATGTCCTTTGATTTCACGGCTTTGTAAGAATAATATGCGGGGTAAAGTGTGCCAAATATAAGCCTGGAAAAAAACAAACAAACAATAAACTGATTAAATTGATTTCCTGTCACAGGGAAAGATTTTTTTTTTTCTGTTTTAAATGTGGTTTTTTGCACTGGTGAAAAGTGTGAGGATTTGATTTAAGCTTGAATGCACTAAGTACAGTACAGGAGTGATTTTGCTCCAGTGAATTCAGAGCAGCTATTGCCAGTGACTTGAATGAAGAGCAGAGATTCAGGCTGATTTTCCTTTAGCAATTGTTTCCAAAGCTCTACCTTATGAGTTACACACAAAACAAAATAACCAAACCAAAGAAATAAGGCCACCACCACACTTTCAAAAGGAAATTAAAAATCTGACCTTGAAACAATCAACTGCAATACCAGGAATATGGGAGTATTGCTTTCAGAGAATTATTTGTCTAAAATCCCTTCCACCTCTGTTCAGTACTCTGAAAAGCTGGCAGATGATAAAGCAGGATCCAAGTTCTTCTGGTGCAAGGGTTTGGGTGCCTTATCCTACATTAAACCTGGTATAGAGAAGAACCCTGCACTGTTCAGTAAAGTCATTTTGGGCTCATGAAAGGAGGAGGAATCTGCCCACCAAGATAGGTCAACATGATCAGGCCTAAAAATCCCAGCTCTGCTCTTCTTTCAGAGAGCTTCCTTTCATTTTCAAGTCTGAAAGGGATGCTGTCAGCTTCAAGATTTCATGTAAGAAAGAAACAAGGATCTGTAAGTTAAAAATAGCACTACTGAGAAAAAAATATGGAGAATTTTTTTATACCAGGCTCTCTCTGCATCACTGCCTACACGCTTATTCACTTGGATTATTCTGGACGTAAGCATAGGCTTGTCAAAACCACTTTGCCCTGCCCGGGTTTCAGTCTGTTTTGTTCAATGCAGGAGGATGATGCTGCAAAATCTAAATTTAATAGATTGCAGGGTAATGTTTATTGGCTTGCAACTACCCATCTTTCCATTGAAGCTTTTGCTTTAAATTCATATAACTGTTTCCTCTGCTTCTGGGATTGAAAATGATCAATGTTTCAATCCCTAATGGTTGAGCCACACGGACGTGCAGTCATCTTTATCCACCCTGCCAGCAGTGACTGTGTGCCATGGGACTCGTAATTACAGTCAAGTCCATTACGTGCATGAGACATTAAAAATTAACACTCTGGGATATGGTGCACCATCGCACTTCCTGGAGCTCAAGAAGGTATTTATGAAAGAACGGGGTGAGCCAGCACACATCTTGATTTCCAAAGCAGTGACTGAAGGCAATTTGCCTCTATTCATCATTCTCACCATAGCATGGCCTGGCAGAACCTGAGGCACAAGGCAGACTTCAGAAAAGCAGCTACTGAGTGAGAAGATTCATCATTTTACAGAGGCTTCAACTGGTCTCAAAAAGCTTTGCTGGAAACAGTCAGCTCTGAACCTGTTTCACTCAGAGAGTCTTGTGCTATCTGCAGGATCAGATACAAACACTCAGATACAACACTTTTGGGAAACCAAAAGCGTTTTTGTCCATTGCAGTATCCTACCGAACAGCAACATGGGTTAAGGCAAGGATGAACAGACAGACAATGGCTTGATCCTGTTCTCACTAAGGCTAATAACAAATATTTTGAGTTCAGTGGTAGCAGGACCTAATCCAAAGAAGGAAGAGTTCACAAAAGGAAGAAAGCTATGATATTCAGAAAATAACAGCTGAGCACATGAAAAATATTTTTTGCTCTCCTTATGAAGAGCACTGCAATGCTGTTCTTCCTCCTTGGCCCAGGCCACCTGCTATCTCACACTTTTATTTCCTGCAAATAATCACTGAATGATTGATATTCATTTCCTCAGTTTGTGCTGGTAACAGAAAGTCACTGTATCCTGAAGAAGCAAATGGTTTATAGGAATACCAGAATATAATTAGTTGCAGACAATAAATACTTGGAAAAAGAAATCCTGTGAGGGAAGGAAATTGCAATAATTTTGCATGTGCAGAGCAAGGGACAGTTAATAAGGTGATGTGATCGCCCTAAATTGGAGATTGAGGGTTTCACTGATTGGCCTTGCAGTGTGTTGTGTGCATATAAGGACATTTATTACTGCTGTGGTTTACCAGACTGTTTTAAGGAATGTTGGAAACCAGTCTTGTCACTGCTGTGGCTTACTAAGTGCCTTGGAGTCACTTAAGCTCTGGGCATGCTCTAGAAATGGAAGACAAAGATGTTTGGGAATTTCTGTAAAGCATATTCAGGGTTTGCTTTTCAGACAAATATTTGCATATAGGGATATTCCAAATGTCTCTTGAAGTTACTGTCTTCACTTGGCCTTGGATCAGGGTTGAGTACAATTGATTTAATTCAAACACGCACATCAATCCTCCATCTCTTCCCTCAGTTCCTCTACCCTGCTGAAGACAATAATTCTCACTTCCCCCTCATCCAAGCTTCCTGCGTAATTAGAAGTTATTGTTGATTCCTGCCTTCCTTCATCTCCATGCTCAGACTGTTGCCAAATCATTTCTTCTGCACGCTATACACAAACCTGAGGCTGATCCTTTGTCCCTTGAAAGCCATAAAATCTTTCCTTGTCCAAGTCTCCTTTCCATCTCCTTTGTGTGGTCTCTACCCCACCTGGATGCACCAGTGTTAAACCTCTCTCCCCTGTCCTTGTCACCCCCCACTCCCAGCCTTATCTTTGCTGAAGTAACTCATCTTTGCTTTCCATGCCTGGAAAACGTTGTTCCTAACCGCTGTTGGTTTGCTCTGTCACATCCTTCCTTGATCCCTTCGCTCCTTTAATGACTGCAGTGCCACCACCCTCTTCCTCTGCTGTTCCCTGCATGTATTCTCCCACACTCTGGAGCTCCTCTGCTCCTTGCTCCCACATTGCACATCAGTCCATTGCCTCCAAAACAAGCTGTTCCCTGGCAGTCATCCTGACAGCCCCCAGTCCGAGGGACAGCAGCCTAAGCCACACCAATTCCAACCATACCATTCCCCAGTCCTCCTCATCTCTATATTCTTATTCTGCAACACTTCTGATGTTCTCTGAACCAGATCACAGGACCTTCAGCTTTCTTCTGACATCCCCAAAATCACAGGACTGCCCCTCAGTTCCCTCGCACAGCTGTCAGCTGACCTGGGACTCAGATGTGCTGTGACTCCTTCTGTGTTACAGGCACTGTCTGCCTGCTTGGTGCTGGCCAGCCAAATTAATGACCTACCTACAGCTTTTACCTCCAGGCAGACAGTGCTATAAAACAATCTCCTATCCAGCAGCTAATTCTTGGGAATAATGTAGGAAATTTATATTTGAGACCTCTCTGACCCATCTATTTTGGCCACAACCACTTTGCAGATCCAAAAGTTTTGCAGCAGTGGAAAAACAGACAACTTAACTCTCATTTCCTTAGGAAACCAGAGTCAACCCATTCCCCACCCATTTCCATCTTTCAAAGCTTGTTTGAATGAGCCATGTACCCAAGAAAGCCTTGGCCCTTCTGCATTCTGTGCAGAAGTAATATCCTGGATCATCAAACCTCTCAGAGCTTGATGTAGAGTAGTTGCTATATTTACAGCTACAGAAAAGTTCTCTAGTCTGGGCTAAAGCAACCACACACTCTCAGGGTATAGAGAGAGGCAAGGAAGTGGTGACATCCATCAGTGAGTTAGGAAAAGCTCACTGGCAGCACTAAACAAATAACCACAACAGCCTGACAGTTCTTACACTGCTCTGTGCTGGAGGTCTACACCAATCACAATCACCTTGAAAAAGGACGAAACAGCAGCTACAAAGAAATCACCGAAGAGTCAAATAATTGTTCAACAGGAGGCAAAAATCTAAGTAAAAGGTTAGTCTGCCTAAAGAATAGGATAAGGATTAATGCTGAAAATCCTATAATCCTATTAGGCTCCTCAGCAGCAGCAATCCCCAGTCTGGATCATTATATGTGCTTCTGGTCATCCTCTGTCAGAAGGGAGACACGAAGGCAGGAGGGGAAAGACAAAGCCAGGGAAAGTGGAAGTGCACTGAGGAGGATCCATAAGAGGGACTGTAAAGGCTGTAATTGTTTCTTTTGCAACAAAGACAAATAACTGAGGTTATTTACTCCTGATGCAGTGTAAGGGGATACTCAACTCAGTAAAGAGAACAAAGGCAAAAGGAGGGGAGAACCCCCCTCTATCACCAGGAGGTATTATGAGGAACGGATGAACTGCATTTATTAATATAATTACATTATGTAGTTTGGGGTTTGGGTTTCATTATTCAAGTTTACCATTAAATGACACAGGAAAGGATGAAGCTTCCCATATTGTGGGGTTTCCTGATTGTCAGGGGAATAGTAAAGCAATTGAACTGTTGGCTCCTCTTCAGGAAACCCTGTCATATTCCAGGGGAGCAGCTGCATCATCACCAAAGCTCCTTCTGTCTCCACTTAGCAGGACAGCCACAGTCAGACCAGACTCATATCCTTCTGTTCCTTTTCTGGATCTGCTGGAGCAGTGATCTGACCATCACAGGGCACAGGCTATCCCAGATGTGACACTATCCCTGACAGAATCTATGCTACAGCCTGGGGAACAGCCCCTGAGCTGCTACTGTGACCTGGGAGGGTCCCACAGGACATCTTGAGTTCTGATTTGGTGACGCTGCTTTCCTCATGGAAAAGCCATTTACCCACAAAATTAACTCTCACGCTCCATAAGATAACCACTGAAATATATGGAAAGGCTCTTAGTGATTCTCAGGAGTTCTTGCCAGGACTCAGGTTACCTCCAGGAATGCCAGCACATCCACTCCCTTGAGCATTTTTAACCACAGGGGTATTTTCTGGGTGGTAACCTGCTGTTACAAATACACCAGCACATACTGTCTACATCCCAAGCCATCCAAGTTTTGCTCCTCTAGTTACCATGCCACCAGCAGTGTTTGGGCTGCCCAAACACTCAGAACGCTGTACTACCACAACACAAATAGAATAGCCCTTATTTTGCCCATAAATAACAAATGTTCCCATTTCATCGGCACACAGCAGCCAAGATGGCAACTTCTGCTCCCAGGGATGGACACATTTAGGAATCACTGAGATATTTCCTATTTTCTCAACATGTTCACTGGCTAGTGCGTGCTTCTTACACAGAGAGCTGAAGCTGAGCTGTCACCATGCCAGGATTCCTCAATGATACCACCTAGAAGGGTGCCAATAGGTTTGTGTTCCTTATTATCAGTCCCAAATAATGTTCACACAGTGCCACAGATTAAAAATAAACAGCCTTTGCACTGAAGGTTCCCATCTGAAATCCAGCAGCCAGGGATATGAAAATAAGCAGTGCAGAAGGTCAGGGAAAGGGTTAATTTGAGTCTCTAGACAGGCCTGATATTCAAGAAGGGGCTGGGGTGGAGGAAGCACCAGCTGCAGAGGAGGTTCTGGGCTATATTCCCTAGGAGGTGGCTCCTGCAAATTCTTTGCGGTCACGGTGCAGCAGAATGGTGGCTCCAGGGAAGTTGGGAACTTGCCTGCTCACCCTCAGGGTGACAGCTGACACCATCCCCACCTTGGGCCCCAAGAGATGTGGATACCTGACCACACCAGACTGACATCCCGATACACTCTGAGAATACTCATGACAAAAATATCTCTCAGGTCCTGATACCCCTGACACAGACTAGGCTCACTTCAAACTCCACTTGCAGCTTGAATCAAACATCCTAATGGGGTTGGTTCAGTGCCCAAGGACAAACGCACAGGTGTGCCCATGTCACTCAGCCAGTCATGCGCTGCCTTTGCAGGTAAAGCTGCACTTGCAAAGCCACCCAGCACATCCCTCTGCTTTGGGAAACATCCCTCTGCACCTTCCTGGTGACCTGCTTAGCTCTTCTGACATGCTGAGACCATGTCCTCACATCTGCACTTCCAAAGCACATATACACCCACATCAAGGAAGCAGAAGGCTCACCCAGGAAAACTCTGTGTCTAACACAAAGATGCTCTGCTTTCCATCCAGATCCACCTGTGACTTCTCAGCCAGGTTACTGCAGAAGCAGAGTGAAACTTCATCTTGGTTAATGTAACCTTATGGCTGCTGAAACCAAATTGCTCCTCTTGGCGCAACTGCAGGGCACAGGGACGCCCGACTGGCCTTCCAGCAGAAAGAGCAGGTCAAGGGCTGTCCTTGATGCTTCTAATTTAAGCAGTCTTCATCTTCCCAAAGCAGCACATATTCCTCTCCAGTTGACATGACCCTTTTTTGTTTTCCTCACACAGGAGCTGGCAGACGGCCAGGCACAAACAGGTGAAGAAACCGGCCTTGGCCAGCCTGGAGCTGTCATGCAACTACACTTGGGTCACAACAACCCCATGCATTTGGGGGCAGGGTGGTTTGAGAGGCTGCTCAGCAGAAAGAGAGCTGGGGGTGCTGGTTGACAACTAACTGGGAATGAGCCAGCGGTGTGCCCAGGTAGCCAGGAAGGCAAATGGAATCTGGCCTTTATCTGCAATAGTGTGGCCAGCAATTCCAGGGAAGTGATT
This sequence comes from Bombycilla garrulus, assembly GCA_013400315.1. NCBI lineage: Eukaryota > Metazoa > Chordata > Aves > Passeriformes > Bombycillidae > Bombycilla > Bombycilla garrulus. The sequence goes on along the minus strand of VXBU01018236.1, from coordinate 111,043 downwards.
GTCCCACTGTGCTGGGCATTGGTGAGGATGCATCTCAAGTGCCGTGTTCAGTTCTGAGCCCATCACTTCTAACCTCCAGCTGAGGTGCTGGAGCACGTCCAGAGAAGTGCAACAAAGCTGGTGAAGGGCTTAGAAGACATGTCCTGTGAGGAGCAGCTCAGGGAGAGCTGCTCCAGCTTCAGTCTGGAAAAAGAGGAGGCTCAAAGAGACCTCACTGCTCTTTAGAACTGAGAGGAGGTTGTAGTGAGGTGGGGTTGGTCTCTTCTGCTGTGTCCATAGTGAAAGGATGAGAGAAAATGGCCTTAAGTGGCACCAGTAGAGGTTCAGATTAGACATTAGAAAATAAATTCAATTGAAGAGCGGTTAGGCATTGGAATAGGTTGCCCAAGGAGGGAGTGAGTCACCATCTCTGGAAGTGTTCAAGAGGTGTCTGGATGTGGCACTTGGGGAGATGGTTTAGGAGCTTGTGGTTGTGCCAGGTTGGCAGTTGGTCTGGATGATCCTGAAGGTCTCTTTCAACCTCAGTGATTCTGTGAACTATTACATTTGTTCACATTGAAATCCTACATTCAGACTGGTCTAAACAAACTTGTCTCCACTGTTCCCTTTTCCACACTTCCTGTTACAGGAAGAAGATAGAAATGCTAAAATAACTCTATTACTGATGGAGAGACCTTGCTAAATATTGGGATTCTTATGACAATGCACGTGACACCTACTAAAGCCTGACATTCCTAGAAAAACTACCAGCAGCGAAGGCTCTTCACAGGGTTATGTTAGATGGGTACCCTTGAGTATCATATTTAAAGTCCATTCAAGATTAGGCAGGTACTTAACCCTTCTCAGGGTTACTGTTCCAGACTCTTTAAACTCAGGCAGAATTCCATCAATTTACACTCAAGCCAACACTTTAAAGTCCTCTTTCAAGTCCTCCAGAACAGAGAATGCCTGTGTAGCTGTTATAAAAATACCCCATAGCTCTGCAGCTATTTTAGGAAGCAAATTCCTTGCAGGTGGAGGTTTACTAAGCTGGTCTGTTCTACTTCACGCCGCCTTCAGCGGAGCTGCCGGGCCCAGAGCGCTGATGAGAGAGAGGAATTTGTTGTCACCCGGACAATGTTTGAAAGGGGGTCTGTGTGGAGAGTGTGTAGGGCTGGTGTGGGGCCTGTGAGAAGCTGCAGTCAACAAGAACACTGTGCCTGGCACACCCCAAGAGGCTCTGGGCAGCTGCCTGTGAGAGATAGGGTTTCGTGGGGCTCAACAGAAACATTTGCGTCGCTGCTCCTCCCCTCACCGCTCCAGCTCAGCAGCACCGCAGGACAAAACAGCCCTCGGCACTGAGCTTACTCCAGCGCTGGCACAGCCCACGGCTTCATCACTCTTTTGGGGAAGAAGAAGTAATTAATCTAAGTATGATACAGAGGGCAATAAAATCTGTGCCTTTTAGAGAAGAAAAACATTCCTGTTCTGTGACCGGGTCAGGTCTTCACGCAGCTTTGCTGCTCCAAAAAGGCAGGACTCAGGATCTGCGTGCCCTGATGTTTTCACTATCCAGTACTGACCGTATAGTTCCGGCTTTGAGAGCTTTGTTTTTCTCCAAGCCAAATAAATGGCAATTTGAAAACTAAATGATATGTTTTAGATGGGAAGGGCTGCTTTTCCTGACTCTGGAGAGGGGGATGTTTATGTGGGAAAAGGCTTTTTTAGAAGCTGATATTATATTCCAGAGATGACAGATGGTCCAAAATCTGTATTGTGAGTTAGCCTATAGATTTACGGTAGGCTCATGATATGAAAAAGAAACAAAAAACTTATAACCTAACCAAACTAATTTCTAGGCTAAAAAAAGGTATAACATATGGATTGCTTATCAACAGAGAAGCTCTGCATTATTTTCATAGAAAACCACATCAAGTTGCAAGTACTATTTTGGAATTATTTTGACTGCTACTATGTGAATCACCTTTTAGGAAGTGTAACCACATACAGAAATCCTAACTGAGAGCATAATCCTTCTATATTCTGTGTATCTGGAAACTCAGTTCAGGTTATGGAAGACTTCCACCATCAAACCATAAGTGCTACCACTGTCTGAGGAAGTGGTGAGAAACACCAAAGCTCCTGTACATCTACCCCTCACTGAAAGACAGCTTTAGCCTTCTTGTGGTGTACTCATGGGGCAGAAAACAGGAATAAAAATTTAAATGAAAATATAACACATCCAAATCAATTGCAACATAACCTCCTTAGAGTATTGTTATTTCAGCTTTCCAGGGACAGAACATTACTAGAATTGCTTAACTAAATGCAAGGAATATTTCAGCTCAATGTAATTTCAAAATTAGACCAGAAGATCTCTTTGGCTGAAATATTCAGCTAAAGCAATGGAAAATATTGACTTTCCATGGATTACCAATGACTCAATCCACTCTAACAAATCAAGCAGTCCCAAGGTTGCTGAGAGTACCTCTGGGTCTTGGAGCTCTCCAGAAGCTCTCGGAGGAGGACAGAAACCCAGGGTAGATCTCTCCACTAACCTAGGAGAGCAGTTTGGTACAGAAACAAGTGTCAGGCATAGTCATGGCCAGCTTGGTGCAGAACAGCCTGAGCTGAAATCTTACCACTCTTCCAACCCCCCTGCTGTGGGCAGGGCCACCTTCCACTAGTATGGGGGATATGGTGGGTGTTGATAAATTAACAGTAAACAGCATAACTCCTTCCATCAGGAACAGACTTTCTTGCATCTCTGAGGACTCCAGAACATTACCCAGAAAAACTAGAAGACTAAACACTTTGAGGGACCAGACTCACTGAAAACATGTGGGACCCAACTCAGTCGTAACCTCCACGTTCCAGAGCTAGTTAACTATCTACTAGTTAAATAAACAAAACAAACAAAACCCCCATACACATCTTTAAAACATTTCTTCTCATTTTGATAACACATTTCAAAGTAGGATTACAAAGTACATATAAATATTGTTGACATGAATATCAAAGCTGGTGACATTACTACTGATTTCTGATTATTTCCATTTCATTAGTGGTTTATGTCTATTCTAAATGATAAGAAAGTGATACATGAAAATCATACAGGAAGAATCATATCAGGACACAAACAATGTCCAGTTTCAACTCCAGTTTTCAAGCAAGAGAAAGCTAAGGCAAGATGATTCTACAGGTAATTTCAGAATATTCAGCCCAGCTCCATGCTTTGGTTAGTATGGGTATCAGAATGCCACATGCTAAATATAACAGCTGCAAAATTGCCAGGAGTTCACAGGCCATGCAGACCACATTTCTCTTTCTGGCCCACATACAGAGAGTGGTATTTCTTCTGGGTACTATAAACGTTTTAGGGAGTGGCTGGCCACCTGCTTTCTTACTAGGACCTGCACAATTTTTATTTTAAAACAAAGGAAAACAAGAAACTGTTATATAGCTTGAAAAAGAGAGACTTCTTTTCTCACATGTATTTGACTGGGGTTTCTAGTGCGAATTTAATAGAGTTCTTTCCTCCAAGGTCTTTTATTTCATTCATCCCTTTTAATCCCTCCATTTTATACAGCTAATAACAGCATTGTAATGAAATGCACGGCGCAACTGAGATAAACATGAAGGCAGAGATCTCCAGCTGGAGCTGAACTGACACAGAGCAGCCTCCAGTCTAACCCAGACATGGGAGAGGAAGGCAGAAGGAAACACGCCTCTGTCCTGAAGCCACCGACCACTAATGAATAATCAATCAGATCTGCTGGCTACACCTCTGAATTCAGCTTCAACTACCAGGACAACTCTTTGTCTCTAATTAAAATAAATTAGAAGAAAAATGACCATTTAGTGGCTAACCCTAGATCATGGTGTTAGGATAAGTGGTACAAAAGAGCAGCTGGGAGAGCCTAAATAACACCCTGACCCGGCACCTCTCAGGGCTGCCCCACGGCAGCATCAGCCCCACGGGGGTGACACCCATCATGGCATGTTAATGGGAGAGGCTCCCCAGAGCCCTTCACAGACTGGGGGTGGCTGCAGGAGTATGAGACTCATTATGGGATGCATGGCAGGCAGTGGGGAATGAAAAGCACACCGAAATGACNGTATGAGACTCATTATGGGATGCACGGGCAGGCAGTGGGCTTGGGCTCACGCACAGAATGAAAAGCACACCAAAATGATGGTACAGTGGCACCTCCTGTTTCACATCTTCTTCTTCACATGCTCACCCACAATGGTCGTGATGTAAAATATCTCCTGATCTTCTGAAGCTCCCCTGGACAATAAATGGGACAGCCAGCACCCAGCACTTTGGCTTCTGAGCTTCCATCCATAATGCTCACTGCAGAGCAAGAGCACTTCCTCCAGGGCTGAATCTGGAGCAACCAGATTCACCCAGGGACAAAGGAGCAGCACAAATCCCCTGCCAGAGATAAAGCATGAGCCCCAGGCCCCATCCAGTCAAATTTTCAGTATCATCTTCATCTCTGCACTCCTGCTCATATTTTCTTACTCTTGCTTTGAAGGATTCTTTTCTTTATATGTAATCAGAATTTCCTTTGCTGCAACTTGTTTCCATTACCTTTCCCCCTTTTGCTGTGCCTCCACAAAAAGCCTTCTCTAGAACAATCCTCCACATTTTTGAAGACAGCAATGACATCTTCCTTTCACCATTTCTTATTAAGGCTGAACAAACATCCCACTCATCTGTCCCGGTGCACCATGCACTCCGACCACTGGACTCATGCTGCCAGGGATCTCTTACCAAGGAAAATCAAATGGGATACTCTACTCCAGCCAGCAACTGACATCCCCTCCCAGTTGTGAATAAAGGGGAACAATTCCTTTCCTCAGCCTGCTGGATAATCCTCTTACTAACCCAGCCCTGCGTCGAGATCTGGAAGAGAGCAGCACGGCACCATTGCTATGATCAGAGGTACAGCAGCACCAGGGATCCACTCCGGGAATGATGAGGAGACTCTTCCTTGCTGCTTGGAGAACCTTCTTCCTCAGCCCCACCACACCTTTTCCTTTGCAGCTGGTGCTGTCCCCAAGGAGCTGAGCTGGAGAATACCCACTTGACTGCCCAGGGAAGCATGTGAGTAATATTATGTGAATAATAGCACACACTGTCTTAACTCTAGGACTTCACACAGAATGGGCGCTGTTAGCAGAGCTTCAAAAAGAGGGGTAGGGAGAAGAAATTAATATTTACAAACAGTGCTCTAATTCTCTTGCTTAGCCATTTCTGGTGAGCTAGAGGAACAGCTACATTTCCCTTATCTCTACAGCCACATACTCACACGCATGGCTTTATGTCATTAACTGTGCAGTTTACTATAATGGTTTTATGGTAATGTTGTTGCATGATCTGTTCTTACACAAAGCCATGAGTAGAGAGGTCATTATCAGCTTATTTACCCCTAAGCCAGACACCATAGCCCACAGTACATACCTAGAGATAAAATGACACATCCTTTCTTCTGCAGGAGCTGGGAACCCAGGGAACCTCACAGGGAAAGTAAATTACCCATACACGGCTAATAGTCATGCTATGATAATTTTTAAAAGGATCAGGGGCTGCAAAGCCTTGATCAAGCTAAACTTGATTTAAAGGGCTTTCTTAAATGACGGTCTCCTCCAGAGCCCCTAAATTCATCCTTTACAAGTTGGAGAACTGTATTTTCAGGTTAAATGAAGAAAGATTAAATGAAACTGATCCTAAGAAAAGTTATATTCAGCACTGTTGTAAGGTTGACTTATGTTAGTAACAAGACAAATACACACTCCAGGGTACAGGAATCTTAATTTTTCTGATCTAATAATTCTAAAAGGCTTTTCAGGACTATATCTGAGGACACAGCAGTATCCTAGGCACAGAAATACCAGTATCTCTGTAAGTCTTCACCATCCTCAATTAATTATCTCCAATTCTTTGGGAAATAGCTGAGTTCTCAGATCCCCTTTGTACATTTTTGTTCCACATCAGCCCAGCCGAGCATTCCCCTGGTTGGACATCCATCATGCAGTGCGGACACACAAAAGCTGCATCTGTTGTGCCTTTAACTTGCTTGGGTTGGGTAGGATATTGTCATTTTCTGGCTCAGAGCATACCAGCACACAATGGGTGGGCTAAGGCACCCCAGGTGGAGATTCAGCCTCCAAAATTCATGCCCATCCCCTCAGTATGCATATTGCCCAGAACTGCAGCTGAAGTTAAATATTTCTGACTTGCAATTCACCTTGCAGGTGCATGGGACAGATACAACTCATGCAATTGGTAAAGAGCATTCTAATTTATCTTTGGTTCTGCTCAACAGAGAGTATATATGTACAAGTGTATATGCATCAAGATAGAAATACTGGAACTCAGACATATTTCCTCAGCCTCTCTGGATGTTTCCTAAAATGTAAGGTTTCTCTTCTGAACTTTGAAATCTCACTACTAATCTATTCAACTTTCCTACATCATTATTCACCTCACAACTGAATTTACTTCTGCTACAAAAAGACAATTCCTTCCCTGTTCCTCCCAAATAATTTTATCTTTTTAAGCACCTCCAGGTTTTGTATTTCTTCACCAATATGAAATTTCTTTTCTAATTTCTGATAGTTTCCAACCTTACCATAGCTTCTCCCTGAAGCTTAACAGGTTAAACATTTTCCTGTTCTGCAGGAGACTAGATTTCAATCCCTGTAATATTCTAGTAAGTGAAGTTTGGGTCTTTAATGAAAGATAAGAGAGAAAAAGGGTTTTCTTTTTACTTCCACTGATTTTTACAGCACAACTACTATTCACCTATATTATATTCTTTAACCACTATTTAACTACCATTGTAGTAACCATTTTTATTGCCTAAAATGCAGGCAAGGCTCACTAGTGAGGACAGGCATCTGCTGAAGCATTTCATGGCACAGCAGCTCACATTGAGAGCTTCACAATGACATCTGACAATTGGAGATTTTGGACAAATAGATAGGGTAAAAACTTTCAGAGGAGGCTGAGATGACAGATATTTACACGTTCCATTGACCATGCTGGAAAATAAATGGCTTTCACCACTGGAAATCAGCAGCTTGGTCACAGCCCAGGCAGTGTGAGATCTAGAAAGAGAAGTCTCAATTTCCAGAACTGCTTCTGTGCCACCCCCATCATACACAGTGAGACAATCTCACTGTGAGCACATCTTAGCAATTCCCACATTTGCTCATTTATTCTCATCAGGTGATTTCTTGGAAGCAATTACAGGAATATTTCCATTTAAAATAAAGTATCAGACATCAGTTTCTCAGAAAAAACCATGCACACAGCCTTGCAGGTTCAGAGTACAAATCAAAATATCTGATGCCCACAGACATATGCAATATATGCATGTATTACAGGACTTGGGATTAAAGATCCAGTTTCACAATTTGATGAAGACATCAGTTTTTTTTTAATGCCTCAAAACAGCAATATCACTATCCAGATACTCAATCCTCCTTCTGACAGGAGGCATAGCATGTTCCCATTTACATTCAATTTTGATCTCTCCCAGACTTCTCAATTGTCTCTGAATTTCAGGCTTTAGCTGAGAGCCTTAGAGAGTAAAAGGGATAAGCCATGCTGCTCTCTTCTATTCTGCATTTCCCCAAACACAAATGTGTTCAGATCAAAGCCTGAGACACAGGCACAGCTCCACTCCTGCACTGTAAGGAATACCACTTTGTCTCAGGCTTGGCTAAAGAGCCAGCGCATTGCACAATTCTGAACAGAAAAGGCTTTGCCTCTCTTCTGCTTTTGGCTTAGCGACTTCACCTCTTTTCTATTCTCACCTTCCCTCTCACACATATACCTTTCAGCTGGCAGCTACTCAAAATATTAATAAAATATAAACTGAGGCCTAGGAGCCAGATGGAGACTTCACAGAAATAACTTGAGAGGAAAGCAAAGGGGAAGACAGCCAATTCTTCAAGGACCATTTCAGAGATTTCTAAATAAGCAGCTGCTTGAGAAGGCAGCTTGTACTTTTTGGTGGGAACGCCCACACTGCATGCTATCTTATGCATGCTATGTTATGTATGCTTTTCCATCATTTCTTATTCATTAATACTGCTGGTTTAAATGTCACAGCCATGTGTTTGTCCTCTTTCTCAAGCAAGGGGATTGACACAGAAGGATGACAATGTTGCAAGTGCCACTCCAAACAAGGCATTGCTAGTTTGAAGTGAAATGGTTAAATTGTTTCAAACACACTGTAGCTGTATAAAATGTGTCTGGAGAATTGAATTTACACAGACTTCAGCCATTTATGGCCTGACTGCCCAGAGTAAGGTTTCTTGGTTTCAAGAGTATACATAAATTATAATAGTGTTTGAATAGGGACCTGATTTGTTACAGGCAAGTATCTGCAAACCTCAGCAGAAAAATAATTGAAAAAGAATGCTGAGCTATTCCAGTGGCTGTATAGCACATCTGAGTGCAAAAACCTCAGGACACACTATATCAAAGAGATGAAAAATATCTCATCTATAAGTAAAGCCTTGGGGGTGGGGAATATGATTCTACAGAATGGGTTTACACGAGATTAAATATGAATTACTACAAACTACATAGAAAGCAGACTGGTTCACTTTCAAGTACCCTGCAAAATCAGGCATGGTATTTATAAACTTAAAATGCATGTCCTACTTCATGGACAGCAGGCAAGAATCTTTCAGTGGCTGTCTGCAGCCTCCCAAGCAGCTCTGCTGATTTTGCAGTGATCTAGGAACAAACAATATGCAGAAACAGGCAGAGGCTGGGTATCATCAATCACATATGTCACACCCCCCAGGCCCTGGAAATGGCTGTCAGTGAGCTGCTGGGATGCCCAGCTCTGGAAAGGCTGCAAAGCAGCACAGGTTTAATGTATCCAGGATCAGGGATGAGCTCAGAGTGAAGGGCAGCAGCCATGGTTAGCACCCTCTGTAACAGTGCTGCACACAAGAGTACAGGCATGAAGCATGAGAGATTACAGAGTTTCCACCTGTCTGATGTGATCAAAGTAGCTTTAAAATACATATGTGCTAGGGTGCAATAAGACACTTGGATTCTTTAGATTGAATCTAAAGAGAAGGTGGTCATGCTCCACACCCTCAGCTTTCAGTGGGTATTACCACTTCTTAGAGAAAAGCCTGATGGTGAAGCTCATCAGAGCTCCAGAGGTGAGGTCAGAGGTGTCCTGGTTACAGCCTTTGGATGGCCCATTCCATTGGCTTTGGTTGCTGAAGTGCAGGTAAAGCCATATTCCTATTTAGGGATGAAATTCCCAATACTAAAATGAAAGAATCATGACAGAATCACGCTTTTAGGAGCCCTCTATCCTTGATCTGTCATCATTCAAAGGGCAGTTTAACTCAAAGCCCATAAAGAACACATCTTCCATCGAACTGGCCGACTTCTGTCCTGTAATATTCAGTTTTCTAGGATGCAGCTGGCACCCTCTACAAGGCCCTCACCATTCTGAGCCACAAAGACAACCTTAGGTCTCCTGTCTGGGTAGATTTATACCACTCACCGACCTCAGAAAAGCAGCACCAACTGACACAACTTGAAGCTCTGCTATTGCCCTAGGGATGAGAAAATTATTGAGGTTTGCATTGAATCGGCATTTTTCAGCTATTTATTTAGTTTGTCTGCACAAAATCCAGCCTTGATTCTTCAGGTTTACCACAAGCCAGGACTGGAATTTTTTGTGGCAGTTCTTGTTAAAATTGGGCAATGCACCCCTTAGCCTACTTACAAGGACAAAATAGAGAAGCTGTAATTATTCCAGATACTAACTTTTTTTCCCCCCTGCATGTACTGTGACTTCTTTCTTAGAAAGTTACATTCAGAAGCTTTCTCTTGAGTTCCATCTTTTTTGTTTGGATGATCACACTTCATTTCACACAGATTTTGTAACTGATCATGTGGCTGTAAGGCTTTTTTGAGCAGATAAAATGATACACTTATTTAATTGCTAGATCAGAGGAGAAGAGTTTGTGCAATTCCTGATGGATTGAAGAATCTCCAGATCTTCTAAGTGAATGTGTGGTTCCTAAGAATTCAGGAGCTAAGCCATCTCCATGAATTCCCATCTTAGAGTCAGCTGTAATCAGCTGTAACAGAACACACCATACACAAGGATCTCACAAAGCTGTCCAGCTTTACTCAGCACGATGAGATGGGAGATCACAAGCAGACACCAGGACAGGCAGCAGAACACAAGGATTTTTGCAGATCTGTTCAAAAGGACCGCAGAAGTTGCACTCTCATGACAGTTACATCTTTATAAATATCCAGATCAAAAATAATGATATAAAATCATTAGAGTCAGCAGGGGATTGGTTTGACTGATTGCACTCTGACAGCTATGAAAAGAGGTGAGCGCAGTATAACAAACATGAGAAAATCCCTATAATATTTGTGCAGGAAAACATTTACTCTTAGTTCAGTGTTTGTGTTTTTAAGGTATATTTTTAAATAGCAGCTTCCTCTCTGCATTTGATCCTATGAGAAAGATCCCTTCTGTATATAGGACAGCAGAGTGTGTTGCCATGGAAACTATTATGATCTACTTAAATTCAACAAACCCAGCCTCATGGGGTATATTCCCCAGAATATCTCAATTTAATTATTAATGTTCCTTCTAAACAGCAACATCTTTCTGTTTTGACTGAACTCCTTATAAGCAGAATGAAAGCAATAAACCTGGAAAGCAGAGTCCTTTGTTCAGCTACAAAACAGGTACAATTAAGCCACAGAAAATGCAAACAGCTTCCAGGCTGCCCTGGCAATGTGCTTTAACTCAGACCTAGATGAATCGTTTGGAAGGGGGAAAGTCTCATTTAGGGCTTGTGTCCATCATGCCCCTGGCCTCTTTGCTGTGATTTCCAGCAAAAAATATCAGCTAAGATAGTGGGCTCTTTTGCAAACAAACTCAGTGGAATCTAAACACTTACCATCAATTCATTTTCATATAACCACCTGTCTTGCAGTCATTCTCAAGTCAAACCACTCAATCTTTTTCCATGAAATACGTGACTAAACTCAAAGCCTTTTGGCCTTAGGGCTGCTCCAGCATCCATCTCCTTCTTTCACATGTCACCACGAATTCTGCAGGTAGATTTAGGAGCCAGATGGTGTTATTGAGCCTGATCTAACACCAGGGATAGTTTCTGGTGGGTCAGATAATCTGAGTGGCTCATAGATGTAAGTTTAGGTACGCACAGACCATGTCCTCCCAAGTCCACAGCAGCAGAGGCAGCAGGACAAGCAGAACCCTTCCATGAGCAGAATGAGGCTCAAGAGCTTCCAACTGCTCATCCACCAAAGGGCCCAGGGCAGAGCAAGACCCAGAGCAGTCCCGTGGGAGCTGCCCAAGCTAGAACAACCACCTCATCATGAGGGCTGTTTGATGTGACCCACAGCTGGAGAGAGCAGCTCTCCTCACAGCCTCACAGCAAGTGTCAGAGCATTTGTGCTGAAGACATCAACACAAACATGACCATGAAATATTGTGGTGAATGGAGAAGGTCATCTTCCTGCGACTGCTCTGCTCTTTACCATCACCAGGTCTTTCTCATCTGTCCTCCCTGCAAGAGTGTTTTTCCTGAAATGCCATACAAGATTCCTGGTTTCACTTCTCAGGGACTGACAGCCACGAGAGCCCTGCCACAGAAGAAGCTTGTCTATGTAAAACATCCCAGAGGACCCCATGACTTCTGATCATTGACTTGGAAATTTCAGCTCAGAATTCATATTTACCTCGCCCCTCCAATTCTGCTCCAGTGGGGGTAGTTCATGCTCACATCAGACTCCACCATGTGTAAAATAGCACTGGCAGTTTACATGGACAGAGATTATCACTAAGACAATTTTAGAGTTACCAAATCAGGAAAGAATAAATAACTTGCCCTCTTCCCACAGGGAATTCACAGCACTGCACTGAATCCAGGTTCCTGGTATTCTCATAAAATCTGCAGCAAAAGCTCTTTTCATGTATGAGGCTGGTTATTGGTTATAAACCTTCCTCAAAACATGAGGCAAGAAACATCTGTCAGTTTTTGGCTTTCCTCTGTAAACATTTATTTATAGGCTGGAAACAAGAAATAGAATAAATGAGTTGAATGAAAGGAAGCAGCAGTATGAACTCAACAGAACAGAAGTGTTCCTTTTGCAGGAGCTGCAACTGTTCATTAATGCTGATAGCATTGGACTGCCTGCTAAACTCACAGGCAGGTACACACATGGTCCTGGCATCCCTGGGATCTGTCCAAAAGGGCACAACATTCCAGACACAAGGGGAATTCTTTGTAGTTCCTCAGAAGTAGGTTCTTCAATATTGGTTTCCTTCTCCTGTAAAATTTGCCTTTTTTGGAACACAAAATATTACTATTGGCTCCATGAGAGAGAAAGGGGAAAGAGAGACTGCAGCTTTACTGACCAATTGATTGATTCTTTCTTTGAAACTGGATGTTTATTTATCAGCAATTAGTGCATGAACAGCAAGGGAAGCAGCAAGTAGCATTTGAAGGAACAAGCCTTTCCCAAGCATGACACCAGCTGTCTCCTGTCACTGCCAAGAGTAAATCTCCAACTTTACACCCAATCCTCTGCCTCCATATAAATGTGTGCCCCTTCTGAAACATAATCCTTGCTCTTCATTTCTACTTACTGTACAACCAGCTTCTTTCTTTTGATGCCATCTCTGCCCTGCTTCTGGCTGTGTGGCCACTTTTACCAGCCTGCAGATCACTGCTTTACCACCCAGAGCAAATTAAAATCCCTTGCCCCCCTTCCCTTGCAAAACATGTCTGCAAGAATCAAACATAACTCTGCTAGGGAGTTATGCCTGTTCTGAGGCTCACAGCAAAAGATGGAGTGGTTCTGTGTACAAATCTTGGGGAAGTACCACCCATGTTTCTAGCTCTGGCTCAGGTCTGGAGTGACTTCCCAACTCCTACCTGTGGAATGAGCAGGGGTGTCCTGTTACCTCAGTCATTCTCTTCAAAAGCACACAAGTCATGGAAAGATAAAACACAGTCTTCACTTCGTCACTTCTTCTAGCTCTTTCTCACCACTCTGCTCACCATCTGTTTGCCTGTATTTTATCAGTTTAAATTCTGTCTTACTACATTGCATGTGAAATACCAAAGCAGAGCATGAACACTGTACCAGCAAGAGTGCCACAGAGAAATTACTGAGGAGCACAGGACCAGTCTCAAGAGTGATTCACCTGGAATGAAGAATTGCATGTATTCATACCTTAATTATTTTTATATTACTGTAGAACATAGAAGAACCAGCTAGAGACTAACCCCCACTGCCTAGGTGTTTTAAGATAAAAAATTACTAAATGAGCTTACTCATTTAAAAATACTAAATGAACTTGCTGCCCAAAAGAGTTTGCAATCTAAGCAGCATACCAGTGATAACAAAAGTATGTGAGACCTTCCCTGCAAAAAGCAGCATGTGATTAAGTTCAACCATACAGGTGATCTAAGGGAGATTTTGCCATATGAGTGTTTTGCTTGCAAAGAGCCTGATTACATGGATGCATCCCTTCATTGGGCCATTTCACCTCACAAGACCCACCTGAAATCTGAGTGGCCCCAATCCAGCCAAGTGGACAAGCCAACAAAAGGAAATCTAGACTCAGATCCATGCCGCCTAATGAAGACATAGAAGAAATTTTGTCATGCAAGGATTCTGCAGCAATCCAAATTGGCCAATACTTCTGCAGCACTCAGGTTTTTTTCCACCTTTAGCCTGACTCACCTGAAAGTTCCCAAGGTATCAGCTCTGTCTGCTGAGACATGGAAGCAGAAAGACAAATGCAGTGCTCAGTATTCAGAAGCAACAGCTCAAGAAGTAGGGTGTGATTGTATGTTGCCCTCCTACACCCAATTTCTACCACATATTTCCCCTTCACCCAAAAGCTCTCCATGCAACACACGACCCCTGATGGGAGCTCCTTAGTTAACTGTTAACTGCAGAAAGAGCACATAAGAGTGTTTTCCAACTTTTCCTAATCACTGAACCATCCAAACCTTTGAAAGAAATACTCAGCTCATTTTATATCCCGCTGTTGCTCAAGGATAGATGACAAATAATAAGTCACATGGAATTGGCAAAATGTTGAAATGTTAATAGTTTACAAAACTGTAGTTCAATAGATACAATTACAAAACTTGTAACTAAAAAAAAGTAAAAAGTGGTATCTTCTATCTAAATCAGTTAGTACACAACTGCCTGTACAAGAATTTCTGGTTGAGAGCTGAAACACTGACTGACTGATGTTTTGTGGACTGCCAGCCATCTGTGGGCCACAGCACAAGAACCTTGGATCTAAATCTCCCTGCTGTGACTACAAAACCAACTTTAGGCAGAGTAATGCCTGACTTAGCAGCCTGTATTAAGCAGTCTGGCTCTTGCTTTCTGCTGACTGTGACACTGAGGACAGCACTGAGGATCTGAAAGGGAATAGGTCATGATTCAAAATACTTCAGCCTTTGGTGGTTTGACTGCCTCAGTAGCATCTATTTAAGTCTGTAGTTTTGCTCTATCTCTCTCACACCATGAAAAATCCATACAAATTTTCCAGATCCCTTTATCAGATTCCCTTTTATTAATTTATTGAGAAAGGAGCCTGGAGGATATATGTTACCTCTTACCCTGTGGAATACTGGACACATCATTTGATCTCCATGTGTCTTGGTGCCCTTACCCATACAAGGGCAGTAAAAATCCCTCTAATGACACAACACTAAATTAATGCTTCAAAGTGCTTTAATACAGTGAATGGGAAGGGTCCCACAAAGGCAGAACACTGTGCAAAGGCAGCTGCAAAGGCTGAGCCCCTTGGCTGTACTCCACAGCTCCAGGCTGGCAGAACACCCTTCCTTACCACACCAGAAGCAGTAAGATCTGTGATGTGCACACCAGAAAACCAACCCCACTGGGGCCAGCAGCGTTTCCAGCACATCTGTGCTGGGACAGGAGAATCTGGGTCACAGCAGCAGAGCAGCAGGCAGTGCTGTCCCCTGCAGCGTGATCACACGGTCACATTTCACAGCAAGGGCACGGCAAATGTCGCACCTGCGCTGGGCGCTCCTCTGTCACTTACTGTCACCAACAGGTTCTGCCCCCTCAGCAGAGCCAAAGGCTGCACCAGGGATGCACATGAACTGAGCTGGCAGCCACAGACACCACGTGCTCCTCACACGAAGGGCAGCAGCAGTGCGAGCCTGCAGCCTCTGTTTTGGAGGGATTACATCACTTTTTACACAGGTACATTTTATCAGGAAACTCTGCAAGGATGGCAGGTGGACTGCCCTTCCAGCTTCCCAGCCCCAGAGCACAGAAGAGTCTACTGCTAACTCATCCCACAGCCTTGTCTGGGAGCTCAAGCTGCACTTTGGGTTTTCTGCTGTATTTTCAAATAATTTTACAGTGCTGATGTGAGGCCTGTAGAGAGCAACGAACACCTGAATCCTTCATGTCACCTGCCAGCACCAAGTAAATAAAGCAGGCTTTATTTACTTTCACATACATGAAGAATGTCAATGAAAATGCAAATGCAGATGTATCAATAACCAATACATGATATATATATCAAGTGGTGTACATCAACTGAAACACTATATAATAACCAATATATAACCAAATAACCAACAGCTTGAAGCTGTGCTCTGCTTTTATGAGAGCAGTCCTTGCCTGCTTGAGTGGATATCGTGTCTGCCTCTCATAAAGAAGACACCAAGTCATCATTTTCTACCTTCAGATAATATCCATGATATGACTTTCTAGGTTTTGTTCCATTCATAAATTTCTTCAGACTTCCCATACACGTGAAAAGCGGGAGGAGGAAGGATTTGCTAAGTTTCTCAAAAATGGAAATTATTTACAGATATAAAGATGAAATCAATGTCTGACTCAGCAGCACTATGGATTGACACCAGATGAGGATGGGGGTGGCCAATCTCATAGCCTTGCTAAAACAGCATCACAATATTCAAGAAAGAGAAAGCTAACAAGCTGTGATAGGGAAGGAAATTTTACACATGAGGTTAAAGAATTCTTTGGTTCCTCTTTGATTTTGTTCAGAATCCAACTACTTCCAGGGACAGCCAGAAGAAAGGATGCCTCTGACAGCTCCCCAAATCCCTGCTACTTTGACACAGGAATGGGAATTCCTGGTGAACATATCTATGCCACTCTCTTTCACATCAAAACATAAGAGATCAGAGAGGCCGTTAATGATATTTTGATTTAAAAGAAAATAAATGCAGACAAAAAAAGCATAATAAAGCCTATGGATTTTCACCATGAAGAACATATTCAACCATTTTATATGAATTTGCAATGCACTTCTAAGCTTCTCACAACAGGAATTCAAATGCCTAAGTCATCACACAGCATCATATCATCTACTGATAACCTGTCTAACCCAGCCTCGCTCCTGCTGACATTTCCTTCCTCTGCCACGTGTTCCAGATTGAAAGTCTTTCAACAGGCAGTGTGATGTGTCTAACTTTCAGAATGGGAGTCAAAAACCTTCATTTCTGTTCTGCGTGATCCTAAGCATATAAACCGAGTTTCGTGTTTCTGAAAAAGGACAGGATTCCCATGCCAATCCAATAGGCTGTGTTTATATACACCACTTTTAACTTCAAAGTGCCTGTAGACAACAGCCGAAAGTATCACAGGACTGCCAGTGCTGTGCACTGGAGCCAAACTGGTCTGCAATAACAAAGACACATCCCAAGTCCTTCTCCTAGAGAGGCCTCTACCATTTGAGGCAAATTGGATCTCCTCTGAAATGAATAGCAATAACCTGTAGGTGCTAAGACAGACCAATGGTCCCTTCTGGTCTGCCTCAGGGAAGATAAATTCACAACAGTTCATTACACTTCACAGATGAGGAAACTGAGATGCAGGTGCTCCAGGATGTCCTCTGAGACGTACTCAGAGATGAAGAAGAGAAAAAAGGCCATAATTAACCCACAAATAAGGATGTTATCCCATTCCAGTTATTGAAAGAGACACAGGAACAAGTCACTCCAAGATGTAACAATTGCAGTTCCAGTGATCACAGGCATTCCCTTGGTGGAAAAGTCATCTGTAATCCACTGCCACGGGAAAAGAAATATCCCGATTTTGTTCTCACTGAGATGAGTGAAAAACCTTCCTGGGAGTAGTACCACAGGAAAATGAGAATTGAACTCTTAAAGGAAAAAGATATCCAGGGACACAATTATCTTTTTGTTTTGCATTTGTACAGTACCTAGGGCAGATCCTGAACATGATATCTTTGACTTTAACACACAGCTATGGCAGAGAGGCTGCTCTGAAGGTGTCATTTCTCTTCTGAGGGTTCCCAGCACACAGCTCTGCAGGCAGAACAGAACCAGCCCTCTCAACACAAAGCCCAAACACTAAAGGTGAAATGAGGTAAGAGAAGGTTTGCAGTAAGCTGCCTGACTTCCCACTGAAAAAGGCGAGCAGTGCTCACAGGTTCTTCTCCTTCAGCAATGTTTTAGAAATAGAAACGGCCAGGACAGAATCAGTAACAACCAAATCAGAGACAGTGGAAGCAGCAAAGCACCAAAGAGACAAAGCAAAGGCTTGCTTTTTGTTTCAAAGCCCTTCCTGTTAGCTGAGTCATATCAGACATAACCCCTGTGGAGATCAGCAGAAGTCATACGAGCACAAATCAGCATTCACAGTGAAACTAAACCACACACCACTTTCTTCATAATGCTTATCCGTTAATAAGATTTAATGAAAAAACAAATACATAGACACAAGCAGAGGGGAAAAAAGCCCAACCAGGTGGCCATTCTACTCAAAGCACAGCTATCTGTACTGATGGATCAACTAGTGATTCACAATGAGATGGGGAAACTGATTAGATAGATTAAATCTTTGCCATGATCCTAATCTGAGGACCACTGTACACCAAGGAGTCAGGGATCCAGCTCACAGTTGCTCTGAATGGGTGCAGGTCTGTGCTGTGCTGCAGGTGCATCCTGGCTGCCTGGCCTGTGGTGGGATGCACATACCCCTTGGATGCAGGAGTACCTTGTTCGTCCCCTGACATTAAACCATCTGCCCAGATTTGTCTTCATCTAAGTGTAGCAACAAGCTCTCTTGTGAATATCCTTTTCATCTGGCAGTAGGAGTGGTGAATGGAAGCGTCTTCAGAAATAAAATGCTCTGAGAACTGAAAAGATCAAAGTGTAAGGGAAGCTTTCCACAGACAGGTCTGCATGGTGTGCTGTGTCAGGCTGGAGGGCTCTTCCATGTCAAACATCTCAGGTTTTCCAGGATCTGATGGAATGTAAGATTATTTAAAATCACCTCAGCCTTTTTTTTTTTTCCAATGCTACCTCTAGCAAGCAGTGTTTTAAGCAATACTCTAAAGAGTCCAAGTTTCTTACTGGTACCATAACAAACCAGCACTTCCTGGTGCAAAATATTCTTAAAAGATGGATGTACATTCAGAAATGAAAGTGACAACCAAGCTTGGCTTGCCCTAGGTTCCCTTGCAAAATTCCTACTTATTACTATGACTACGAAATAATTAATATTTACACTGCATATTCATTATTTGCTACTGAAAATCCAGCATACAAATAACTGGTACTGCTCTCTGCACAGCTGATTCCATGCTGTGACATGGTATTCTGATAACACTGAAGAGAACAGGAAGGTCTGTGTGCTCAGCTAATTACCTGACTGGTCAACTGCTCCAGGTCTTGCCCCTATCAGACTTTTTCCCAGTCCATGTGTCTTAGATGAAATCATCTGTGTAGATGTGCATGTGTTGAGACAAGTAAGTTAAATTGCCATCTCTGTGTAGACATTCTTTGTTCTTGAGGATTAGCTGGGTTACACAATAATGTGGGATTTTTCAAAGTGGAAATTAGTCCAGTAAAGTAGAAAGAAAAGCTGCCTTAGACAATACACACTACATCTCACATTGCTGGCAGAGATATCTGCAGTTATATTGTTCAAATTAAATATTTTAATTTTTTAACACTTTTTCCCAGAATTAAGTGCAAGACAAATAATGGCTAGCTGCAGCTGAATCCAGATGACAGACCTCCAGGGGCTAAATTCAACTCTAGAGCCCTCTAAAATTTTCATATCTGACACTTAATGTCTTACTGATACAGAGATATAACTCAGATGAAGGTGAGTTTTCCTTTTGATCTTTCATTTTATAAGGCAAAAAAGACCTTGAAAATGCTTTTCTGGAAACATGCTGATGGTGCAACATGGCACGTTTCTTTCAGACAAAGAAAGTGACAGGCTCTTGCAGACGCTCTAAAACAACTTAAGAGCACAACACATATCCTCCTGAATCTGCAGGAGATGTATCTGACGTACATGACAGAGAAAACTGGCAAATTATTCATCTGATGCCATATATTAGCTTGCCCAGTCACATTTCCAGAAGGGAGATCAGCCATCCTGCTGCCCCACCTTAAGCCTGTAATCCCCCTCCTCCAGGAATTTTCCAAATGGCATCAAAAATGCCTTTTTCTCACTCAGCCTCTTCTCAGATGGGGCAGATAAACATATACCTCGAGCTTGCTCCGTTTCCCCCTGTTGCCTGGGAAGAATTTTCAGGGAATTTTACATGTATTCCCACCTAAAGCAGCTTCAGCCACGAAAAAGCCGGAGAACAAGTGCAAAGAGCCACACGCTTCTTCTCCCAGGCTGACAGGTTAAAGGGAGAGCGAGATGGTCTTTTGAGAGGGTGGGCGGCAAGTTGCAAAGAGGAAAGGAATATTTGATATTCCTTTCGCAAAGCAGACAGAAGAAAGCGGCGGCGGCGGCTGGCAGACCCCGCGGCCGCCTCTCCCACGCCCCCTCGCGAGCCCCCAGCCGCGCCGAGCCCGGTAACAAAGCGCCGCTGCCCAAATCCGTGTCCATTTCCCCACCCGGTGATGCTCCGTTCCCCCTCCGGAGCCCCAGCCCGTCCATGCCGAGCGCCGGGCGATGTCACTCGCTCTCTTTCTCCTGTCACCTTGCGCGGCAGCGCTTTGCCCTCCACCCCTCCCCGGTGATTTTCTCATGCTGGAAAATCCCATCTGACCCACCTACCTCCTGCCTCACCCGCCGGGCAGCCGAGCGCCCCGGCCCCGACAACAACCCGCTAAATTTAGCCCAGTATCCACAGCAGGGGCGAGCGGCAGCGGCGGCGCGGACACCGCACACACACACGCGCGGACATGCGGGCACACCGGGCACACGCCGCAGGTGCCGA
>VXBU01018236.1:72414-88930 GCA_013400315.1 Bombycilla garrulus | reverse complement strand
ATCCTCACCTCCATGCCACACACATTGTTCTTTCTCAGGTCTGGGCATCTGCAGCAAAGCGTCCCCATCATTCTGAGACAGCATAGCTGAAAGATGGTGAAAATCTCTCACATATTGTGAGTAACCTGGGAAGAACTCTTGCAAGGAGAGACTGAAGGTTTCAAACCAGAGGCAGCAGTTCTAGGAGCTGTTCACCAACTTCTCTAGTCCCAGGTCACCACAGATGTCCTCACAGACCTGTCCACAGTATCCAGCCCTAATCATAGAATGGTTTGGTTGAAAGATAACTTAAAATTCATCTCATTCCAACTCCCTGCTATGGCAGGAACGCCTCCCAGGTTGCTCAGAGCCCCATCCAGCCTAACCTTACACTTCACCTTTTTCCTGCTGAGCTCAAAAGTCCTCCGTAACAGAATCACCTTTTATTATGTTTGCTCTCTGGATATGGTCCCCAGAAAACCAATACGTCTAGGGACAGACAGACCAACAATCCACAGTCTTCAGGTAAAGCTGCAGGCGCAGATAGACACTAAATAAAGTTCAGCACCTCTAGAAGTTAAATTTCGGGGGAGATGCGCACGGCTGAGCTGCCCCGCTGGCCGCAGTGGATCTGTTCCTCCAGCAGGGGGAACTTCCAGCCCGCGCTGTGACCTGAAACGCGCCGTCACCCCCGCACCGCAGCAGCGCTTCTGCTCCCAGCGCCCGAATTTCGGCTTACAGACGGGCTGGGAGCCACAGCTGCAGCCATGGGGCATCACACACTCTTTCCTCAGGGACTGTAAGGGTCGAGACCGTCAGCATCGCTCCAGCCGGCTTGACTGCTGTACAGGCACCACAAAGGCAGGGCTGGGCGGTGCGCTGCACTAAGCAAGCGTAAATTAGTCGTCTTCTATAGGCATACTTGCTCTAAGCGAGAACTGCCTCCTCTCCAAAAGAAGCCATTAGGTCATCCAGCCCAAATTCTTAAAGCAGTGAATCATCCTGTGGCTGTCTTGCTTGTATATTGTAGCCAAATAAGTACTTGGGAATCTGTTATCCTCGATTTTTCCTGTGTCAGGATTTAGTGCGAGCTTTTAGGCTGCATGTTGGCAGACAATCCACTACATTGTTACAGTTAATGATGGGATATTATCAAGTACAAGGCACGGATCTCTCTGCAAGAATATTTTTGTGTTGTCACCACAGTACACAAAACTTGCCACTTAGTACTTGCTGCATATTTCCTGGACCAACAAGACATTGGATCACAAAGACAGATAATACAGAGGACAACACCCAAAGCTGCAGCAAAACGTTTTAGTGCTCAGATCATAACTCAGCCTCATGTCCTCTTGATTCGCTCCAGCGCTGAGCTGAGATCACCTCAGAGACTGACTCAATGACGCGGGTATGTGCTTTATTAGGGGCCCGGTACGTGGGGGATCGCTCCTCCTAACACGTACATCCAGCACTTTTACACAGCACAATTTACGGTTAAATTTCACGCATATTCATTACGTTCCTTGCGATTGGAGTGGTTATACTAATTACTTCTCGGAGATCATTGATTTCATTAGCATACGTGATGCGCAAGCGCGGTGTACTCTGGTCGTCGCCCTGAAGAAGGCTCCGAGTCTTCCTCGGGGGTCATTCCAATGAAGTCTTCCTCACTCTGCCCTTTCCACCTTTCTTTCTGAAGCATGCACAGTCCTTCGCTGGCTGGTTCAGCATTTTCTGCTGACAATAGGTTTTGTTTCTCTTATCTTGGCAAGGTGCATTCTGTTTCTCTTATCTTGACAAGGCTAAGGCGCATCCTGCTTCTTAGGCCTCCGATTAATATTTGTTGACTCTTAATAGTTAACTCATGCTTACAAGAGTTAACTATTGATCAACTCCCCTCACTCTTGCCTCCTTCCAGCCTCTTCCAGCTCCCCATGTTCACTGCAGCTCCTGCCAGCTACCATCACTGCTGACCCCACTGCTCTTTTGTGGGTAGCAAACCTCAAAAAGGTTTGAGGATTTTTTTCCTGGCTGGCAGCAATCTCTGACGGGGTAAGCAGGACATGGACCCTTCTTGCACTGCTGCTCTGTACACAACTGCCACAATCACCGCCTGATGATTGATCCTCAAATGTACACAGATAGTTAACAAGGTGGTCTGGTGATGGCAAACCTAAGGAGCCTGACTGTGAGTGCAGGGAGCTTTACTGAAACAGCTGTTTGGTAAACAGAGGGTGAAGGAGAGAAATTCAGCTCCACTGAGTCACCAGTGGAAGGGTGACAATGCCCCCTACCTACTCCTCATGGGCTGTGTCTTAGGACAAGTCACAGAGCTCTGTGACTATGAGCTCTGCCTGTGACATCCCAAGCATTCTGGGAAGAGGCTTTGCTTGAACAAAGCCTTTCCTTTGCTGTTAAACCACCTCATCCAGTCTATAAAAAACCAAACTAAACTGAACAAACAAAAAGACTCCCAAAAAACAGAGAGACAACAGAAGAGTTAAAGTGTAGGAACAGATATGAATTAATTTCTACAGCCAGCTCAGCAGAAATGCCATCCAAGGCTCATGGAACATTTTGGAACTGATTTAGCAGTAGAAAGTTTGGCAGTGAAAAATCCTTCACAGATTGCACCATTAGATGGTCTGATTTCTGCTCCCCAAGTTAAAAAACAAATCAGCTTTTTTTACTGAAGTCAGAGCCATCACCCTTGCCCTAAATACTATGCAGTCTTCTCCTAGAAAGTACTTTTCCCCAGTTTACAGCCATGGAAAAGTCAGACCACACCCCCCAGCAGCTCTACTATAATCAGACTCATTCCTCTCTGGCCAGGGAAAGAGGATCTCTGCCTCACAGCTGAACAACAACTGCCACGCCAGGGCTTCTTAGAACAAAAGTGTCAGTGACATACATGTACAGGGCACTCTCTGTTACCAAATCCAGAAAAGGTCAGGATGTAGCAAGTGCAGACAACTCTTATGTCCTCCAATGAGTCAAACCTACACCAGAGGCATTTAAGAACAGCTGAAGTGCAGACAACCCAGCCAAGAAATGAACTCAGGAATTGAGAAAAATATCAGAGAGAAAACCTGTGACAGTCGGGTGCTGAAGTTCATGTGGCAAAACCAAAAATGGATATAAAAATAAATAAACTACACACAACCATAGTGCACTCATACACCATGCAATATTGCTATAGCACCTAAAAAATATCAGGAGAAGAAAGTTAGTTTGATCAGGAATAAATAGCCTGCATCCCATCAAGGAATGCACACAATACACACACACACACACACACACATATACATACCTATAGATAAATACACTCAGCCTCTTGAAAGAGAAATGTTTGGTGTTTCACCCATTGGAATAGAATGGGTGATTCCTTGCATTTATCTCCTTCTACTTGGGAAGCAAAGCAAAAGAAACAAATAAATGAAAACCTAATGGAGTAACAGGGACAATTAGAGTGAAAATCCAAGAAGAACACATCTCCTGAACATAGTAATGAAAAATTACTATTTCTGAAATGACAGCTTCACTAACAAACACGGAGCAGGCAGGAAAAGGTTAATCCTACCCATGGGGAGAAATGTTAAAGCATGGGGAGACATTCAGCATTTCCTGGCTGCTATTTCCATCTTTATTATTGAATTAACTGCTTCAGAGATATGGCCATTAGCAAAGAGAGATTAAGAAATGCCTATTTTGTCTCAAAAGTGGTGTGGTCTGGCATTTGCTCTGGGAATTGTAATTTCTGAGAAATACCCTTCTTTTCAGTGACTCACTACCAGAGCTTGGGGAAAACATGGAGACCAGCAGGTCTGAATGTATCATTTGGCTTTAGGTAACCAAAATGGGAGTGCTTAGCCCCAATTATCCAAATACAAAACTCTGCAGCACAGAACTCAGCCACTGATACTCAATATCTCAGATATTAAGCTCTGAATACCTCAGGTCGCACATCAGAAGTGTCTTCTGAGAAGTCTGTTCTTTCCATATCCTCTTCTGTAACTTACATGGTACAAGATGCCTCTGCCTTGGAATAAATCCACATGTTCTAGATTAATTCATTAGTGGTTCTGAGGTATCTGCAGATCCTCCAGCTGCATGAGAAATTATCCTAGTTCAGCATGTTTTCCATTTTACTGTTTCAGAATCCTAGAGTCATAGAATATCCTGCGATAGGAGGGATACATAAGGAACAAAGAAAATGCTTGATTTACATCATTTTATAAACTGATGAAGAAAGTACTGTATTTTAGACCAGGAATTACTTTTTCAATCTTAGAAGTCAATAAAGACATGAATAAATTACCACTGTTATTACAATACTTCTGACACTCAGGTTAGATTCCTTGCTCCTCATCAGCTGCTACCAGCTTTCCACTGGTCTGTCACTGTTAATGTCCTAAACACCCTTCTAAGGACACCATACAACTGAAATATAAAAAGAATGGAAAAAGTTCAATAACCCCCCCCACTACATATAGGCAAAAAAAAACCCACCCCAAAAAACAACAACAACAATACCACAAACCAAACCAACCCAAAAATCCTTCAATAGTGACCTTGAATAATAATGCATATTGTCAAAACTTGAAATCAGTAGAAAGACTAAGCCTATCTTAGCTCTAAAACAGGGCATTTAATGGCCATGGCAAGCTTCTGTGGATGATGCACACTGAGCCAAGACTAGGGAAAGTTTCTCTTTAAATCTCCCCACATGTGTCCCTCTGGGCCCATATTATCAGCTACCTCCAGGAAGGATATACTGAGATGTAAGATCTTTGGTTTGATCCTTACATTCCTTGCATTTAGCCCTTACATTCTTGATCTGGAAGGATGAATTGTTCTGAATTTTATTCCTGTGTAGTGTTTAACGATGGTAACAATAGGGAATGTACTGACAGATGACTTGACCATGTTCTTGACCTTACAGCAGACACGGAGAGAAAGGAGGCAGGCAATAAAGTGCCAGTGTGAACATGACGTTTGCTCAAGAGAGATATTGAGAGAAATACGGTCAGTGCACAGCCTTGAGGATTCACTGAGGCGCCACACCATGCAAACGGGAATGCAAACGATAACAAGGAGCTGTAAATAATGAAAGGGGCCCCTCTGATGAGCAGAAGAGAGGTTTCCTTCAAGGAAACAGAGAAGGAATGTGCAGGAGGCTATCCATAGCCCTAATTATGTCAGGAGAATGCTACAGATTGGTCTTAGCAGTTTCTAGAGACTCTCTTCCGGGACTGATGCAATAAAAGAATTGAAGGCAATAAGAGAGGAAAACTAAGTGGGCTTCTTCACCATTCCTTGCTGAATTACCTTTAACCAACTAATTTGGTACCATGGGCACTGCTCTGTTTAGCAGTATCCTGCACACAGATGAAATCACCCAAGCAATTACAGGCTAACACGGCAGTGTAAAAACACGTTTCAATAACCGTAGTATTTATACAGTTGTACAGTATAATGGTNAGTGTAAAAACACGTTTCAATAACTGTATAAATACTACTTAATGGGAAGTTTTAATAAAAGGCTGCTATTGACCTTCCAGATCAGTTTAAATCCCATCACAAACCAGGATATGGTTTCAGTTCCATGTAAAGCCCCAAGGAAGGCAAATGGAAATGAGCTGTCCTGGCACAGCTGGCAAAGATGCCTTCCCACAGGAACTGCTCAGAGGTACTTGCAGGTGAGCAGCAGCCTCGCTGTGAGTGCACTCATTTCTCCTGGGGTTTTCTCAGACTTCTCCCTGGATTTTCCTCTTCCTCCCGTACACCAGAACACACCTGCTTCTCCCGTGGCTCCTGTTCTGCTCCTCTCAAGATGTGTAAACCACCCACTGCCTTACAACTGCTTTGTCCTCAGTTACAAATGCAAACAGAAATGCTGAGTGTCAAAGCACAGAGCATATTAAAGACACTGACTCTCATACTATGTATAGTTATGAACATGAAATTCCACCACACTAAGCTACTTCAAATTTTATTTCATTCTGGAAAAAGTAAAAAGGATTATAAGGAAAAGATGACTCTTTTTATGGACAAGTTATATAACTAATTTTTTTCTCTGCAGTAAGGATACATGAAAAACTTGCAGCATCATCCTGCTTCTCTCTCTCTATGTGGCAGTAGAAAGAAGAATTAATCGTCCTCCCAGGGACAAGAAAGGCTATGTTCCAAAACTGAAACAGAAAATAACACAGTATCCAAACCAAACAATTAGAGGCTTCAGAANAAAAAAAAAAAAAAAAAAAAAGGCAAAGGAAAACTGCATCCATTGTGATAAGAGCTTTCAAGTTACCTTCTACAGGTTACTTACGGAAGCCTCCCGTCCCTATAAACTTTACTCCCTTCTAAAGCCTTACAATGTCTCATTTTAATGCCACTATTAATGAGACCAGAGAATGGTTAGAACGGTTCCTTGGCTTGGTACCTGCTTACAGTTCACAGAGGTCAAAGTGAGTGCTGTGAGCCTTGCGTGTAGAGAGCTCCCAACACTTCATGTGGCTACTGGAAATATTCTAACACATTTCTGAACCATGCATGCCTGAGTGAGGAAAGCAATAGTAGTTTTTCCCCACAAATACTGATCCAGTACATCTGCTTAGCAAAAAATTTGAAAAGGCAACACCTGAAAATGGAAATTTGGATTCCTAGCAGTCTATACTTCAACATCACAATGTACTCTTAATGAAGATTAAAAAAAAAGATAACGGAAAACTGCTTAAAAAATCAGCATCACCATCATCATTTTAAAATAGCATTTGTGCTCAACACCCATTTTCCATATCAGTCTCCAGCCAGAAAACTGCAAGTTCCAACCTCTCAAGCTGCTAAACAAAGCATTTGCAAGCACATGTTCTCCCTCCATACTCCAGTAAGAGACTCATAATTGCAATGTGTGCAGGTGATGCTGTGTTTTCTGTGCTCTCTTCTCCCTCAGACACAAGCCCAGCCATCCTCTGTTGAAAATACTTTCCAGATCTCTGAGAGCCCAGAGATTCTCCACATGCCACTGAAATGAAATGTACAAAATATAGCCAGTGATCAGCACTGCCAACAGCAGTGAAGGTTTATCTCTGTCCGAAGGGAACTGTGCCAGCACATCATAAAGTCCTCCCAGAACTACCCTGACACCAGCCAGGGTGCTGCTGATAAAGTTATTGCTGTAGCAACACAAAGCTTGCTCTGAGACAGCTACACAGGAATGTCCTCAGGAGCCCTGGGGATGATTTTCAACTCATGCCAAGCTCCATGCTGCTGAGGCAACACCTGACTTTTGTACAACAAATGAGTTACAAGTAGCCCATGGAGGTCACTGTGTCCAACTTTCGGCTCAAAGCAGGGCCAACTTTGAGCCTGCATTACACTGGGGAGGACCTCATCTCCAATAATATTTTATACAGTAGTCTAGACAGAATTTGTGAGCTGTAGCAGCTACAGTGCAGCGAAAAATGAGACACTTTTACCCTTACAACAACTCTGTAAAACTGGTGTGGTGGGCAGAGATGTGAAGCTGTCTTAGCTCTGAAGCTGTCTCCCTGGTACCAGCAGCACAGCAGCCATCAGAGCACTGTGGAACAGGTTGTGTTACAACCTCCTAGGTCAAGACATTGCTCTTTTGGGTGGAAAATTGATTCTGCTAAAGTCAAGTGCATTCCTTCTATTTGCTATAGGCAAGAGGATTTCAAATCTTGGTTTGGGTTATATATGCACATGGTCGGCAGCTGCAGCCACTGTTTAAGAGTTAATCCCTGTAATATCCCTTGTTAATCTAGCTACAATGATCAAGTGGCATGGAACATATTCAACATGGACAGAGAGCGTATGTTAGATTAATAGGATTACCTGCTGATGAGGGTAATATTACGCCATATTTATTCAGCACTTTTCTGGAGAACAGAAGGTACCTTTCAAAGGTGGGTAAGAATTTGTTAATCCCTGATGTGAAAATGTAAGTGCAAAGAGGTTATGTAATAACACCAGTTCCATACAGTGAACCAGTAGCACTACTCCCAGACATGCTTTAACACAGCATTCCTTGAGCCATAGGTTGGTACAACCAGCTCATAAAGCCCTAACAATCACAGCACATCCTGTTCTCCTGTGCTAACAGGCTGCCTATAAAACAACATTTCTATGGCCAGTTAAAGCTCCATTTTCACTACTCATGTTTTGCTGACTTTGAAAAAGTTTACACAAGTACATTTGGGGAGCAAAAAAGCCTACAGCACTTTCCTTTGCATTGTAGCATGTCTAACACACTGTTATGGAATAGTCATATTCTGAACCATCTGTAACCTTTATATGTATCTTTTATAGCTTGTGGTTGTGATTATTTTGCATTCTTTGTGTATAAACAATACACGTGTTTAAAAGGGTCTGATAAAATAATGAACCTGAAGAATAAAGCTTTCATTTTTCTCCCTCTTTAAAAGATCCTTTACACACACAAACTTTTCCTGTGATTCCTGTCTATAGACATTATTCTTCTAAGGATCATAAGGTCATCTGTACCACAGGAAACCTGTGAGAGCTGAGCATACACTGTACTCCTCATTAGCTCATTAGCGCCCCATACCAGCATTCACTGCAGTAGCTTCTGACAAAGAAAAAAACCCCAAAACTTCAATGCCTGCTAATTTGGGCAACAATGTGTAAACTAGAGTAGCACAGACACCATCCCACTTCATGTTTGTATCTAGTTCAGCATTTACTCTAACAGAACGGGTAGAACATAAGTCAATAATTAGAGACCTCTACAGCAAATGAGGAAGATCAGACATCTCTGAGGGATCATTTGTCCCACTTATTCTAGACATCTATTTTAGTATCAATCTCCTTCTGGAGATGCTTCTCTTCACTCCCTGCAGAGTAGGATTAGACAATGAGATGCCTGCTGGTGGACGAAGTTCATTAAATGCATATTTTCTATGCTGGCAGATTGTGACCTACATGTTATACTAAGTGAGGTATATCCAACCTCTGCTGCAACCAGAGGCACAGTGCTAATCATCCCATGGAGTGAGTCAGGGAACCCAACACCTCACATACAACCATGCCTGCTAACATTCAGTCCTCCAATGATCTACTAATTTTTTTTTTCCTGATACTACATCTATAAAGTAATTTTCAGCCTTGCTAATTATTTCAATCACCACGAATATTTCCCTACTTGCTTTTAAAACAAATCCATCTCCAGTTACCCCAACCTGTAGATATACAGGTTTTAAGCTATTCCTCATTGTTTATGTGTCCAAGTTTGTTGGACAACAGAGACAGCCTGAAGTAACTTGGCTGTGTTTCTTATATTCTCATTAGAAAATTGCAGCTGTAAATTTTATTATGTGATAAACTGTGCATAGGAAATAGGAGTAAAAAGCAGCAATAGAAATCTATGCCGCAGCAGAAGTTCCTCTGCATAGGAAGCTGGAAAATGTCATTTCCATTTTTGAGAAAACTGCAATTATGCTATTTAGGGCAGTAGATACTGGGAATCAGGATAAGTTCAAATTTACCTTCTTATGCATTTCAGAAGAAATGAGAGACAGGACAGATTGCAATCTTCCTCTTACAAGAAGACAAGGCTGACATATGAGCTCGTAAATCAGTGGATGAAATTCCTGGTTTCACTGGAGCTAGGAATCTGCTTTAGAACCACTGTTTTAATTTTAGGCACAGACCTCTACCATCAAAGCTTAGGGTTTGGAGAGCAGCCATTAGTGTCCGACAGCTGTGAAGAGAGACCAGGGAAAAGACACTCTAAAGTTTCACTGACATGTAGTTGACTTAGAGAACTCTACATAGAGAGGAGTAGAAAATCACTAGGTGGTTTACATGACAAACACAGTGAGTGATACAATTACCAGTGCCAGCACCAATGCCAGCTGCACTGCAGGCTTCAGCCTGGAGCCCACTGCAATCCCAGGGGCCCCAGAAGTGCCCAGTGCCCCCTTCTCCAGGGCTGGGCAGAGATGCAGAGACCTCAGCACATGGCAGGAGAGCTGACACTGAGAGAACAGGAACAATCTGTAACCTACAGCTGTAACTATTTTAAAGCAAGAGTTACATTTGCTCTAAGTTAAAGAGAAATTACAATGCCTATTTCTAATTTCTGCACAGAGGGTACTGGGGGGAGCGGGAGCCAGTTTGATGGAACTGGAGTGTCAGCTGCTCTGATTCTGCTTTGAATGTATTTTACTCAAAATTTCAACCCTCATGTATTATTTCTTGCATTGCCCCTTTATCTAAAACAGATGACTCAATCTCAATTTAATATTAAATATCTTCTGGGAGAAATTCTTAGCAGCTGCTTCACAATCATGCTTTTTTCCCCTCTCTGGCATTAAGGGAGCATAAACACTAAAGTTTAACAGGGAAAGTAAATTTGAAGATTAAAATAACGTTTAATTAGTAGCTACAATACTCATCATATTTCAGTTGCACAACACAAAGCAACTCATCAGAATGATTACTGTTATCCCCATTTACAGAGAAATTAGGTGAATTAAATGATCTGCCTTATGACACACTTAATGTTAGATTCCAGATCTGGCTCCCAGTTCTGTGCTTTACCAACCAGGTCACATTTAGCAATGTACAACTTTTAAATATTCCCAGTTCTATATTCACCAATATCTGGTATCTTAATTTTTTTTTCTTCAGTGATACATTACTTTATCTTTGTTAACATTGTATCAGCACAATATATATACATACATTAAAAAATCTGGTATCTTAAAGTTGACCCATGATGTGAAAAGTTACTGAATTTTTCCACTGGAATCAGTTACTGTAGTAGCAGGTAAAATACACAATTGCTCCAGTTCAAGGGCAAGTTGGTAAGTGACGGGACAGAAGAACTAGAGCCAAGAGAGCTGCTGTTCTCTGCAGGGGGTGGAAGGATTTGCAGTCCATCAATAAGATTCATGCATGTACAACCACCCACTGAGATCACTCTCCAGTGTCCTCCCTCCAGTCAAAAGGCTGAGCCTCTTTTTAAGTGAATACACATTCAAGAACAAAGTTCTTGTCCAAATTGCACATACTAATAGCTCAATGATCGCTACTTCTCAAATGTTCACTATTTTGTCAACAACTGCTTTAAATTATAGAGGCTGAAAGAGAACTTTTAAGATGTGGATTTGAATAATCAAAAGCAGCAGTGTGAATTAAGTCCAAATGTTCTTAGAAAAGTACATAGCAGGGTAGTTCAAAATAACAACAATTTCTATCTCCACTCTAGGACTCACTGACCTGACCCTGCAAGTGCTCAGCAGCCCAAGCTGCTGAAATCTGTCAGTTCCACAAGAGAAAGGTAAGTTTTCCCCCAAGGGAAGACACTCGTATCGCAAAACAGATCTGTTTAAAAGAAGGAGCAGGAAGGACTTGAAATAAGCCATAAGAATCTCTCTGGCACTGACAGAGAATGGTGTGAAGTCTGACACAAAGTCTTTGCCAAAGCCAGGTTATGTTGCTTCAATGATGGAAGAGCCAGGACATTTTTAAGTAATGCCATATTTAAGGAAAATAAGAGTAACACGTTCTGTTTGCAGTTTTGGTGTGAGGATTCTGGAGGTCAGGCTAATTAACAAAGAACAACTTTCCTCAGATCATTAAACAATGTTGCTTGAAGTTCACTGTATTTCTTTACCCACCTTTTAAAGTCTCCTTTTGTACATCACTAAGACATTCCTGCTGTGGTGGTGGTTTCTACAATGTGGTTCAGATATATCCATCAAGATAATATTTATTTGTATTATTTTATTAAAGAATGATACCCAAACCCTTTGAATTATTAAGTGAAAATGTAATAATACCTGAAGGGAAAGGGCTTTTTTCTTCCACAACAGGCCTTCCTCCGAAGCAGTCAAGGAGAAACAAAATCAGCACGGAATTATTCACCACACTTTATGTCTAATGTTTGTTCATGGTTACATTGTAAAAGTTATTGCATCACTCTATCTATAAATACTAATTTAACTTTAGAATTAATCTGCAAAATTTAATATCTAATTCCAATCCCCAGATAACACTTAAGACACAATTAAATAATTAAATGTTAAATTAATAGTCAGTTAAAATTTAATAATTGATCCTGATTTATCATCCTAAAAGTCTTCTCATGATTTCCTGTTTCTACAGTTGGGATAAAAAAATTGAAGTCCTACTAACTCATTACTAGCAAAAGACAGTCCCCACTGGAGAATATGTATGGGAGTGGAAAACAGTAGGTCAGCATTTCTCACAGAGTTTTTCCTTCAGCAAGTAAACTTAATTGCATAAAATCAAAATGTATTTTGTATCAAAATATGTGCTTCCTTCAGTTTCAGACAGTGAGAAAATACTAACTAATGTAAGACATGAATTATTTTATTTTGACTTACAGTAAAGAGATCATCACTGAAAAAAGGAACCAGTCCTGCCACTTTTGCAAAGCTGATCCAGGTGAGGTGTGCTGAGGTAACGAGGCTGTACCTGAGTAAGGAGTTCCTAAAGGCTTTTATCTTTTCCTGCTATAACTAGAGCTTGGTTGGATACCAGTAGACTGATCTACATTAGCTACTTAAGGAGTAATTTTACCACAGCAGGTTGGTACCACTGAATAAGAAAGTTTCTGGTAGTTTTTGCTCATTCTTTAGTGCCCCATCTCAGGACATATTGGAGAAATGAGCTAATGTGTTGTCTCCCAAAGCTCTGCTTTCAGTTCACAGAATATTCTGGCTTGGAAGGGACCCACAAGGATCCCCAAGTGCAGCTGTTAAGTGAATGTCCCATTCAGGGATCAAACCCTGGTGCTATTGACACCATGTTGTCAGCACAGCTGGTGGTGTCACAGCCTGACCATAAGCACTTCCAAATTTAATTACATGTCCTTACACCTCCATAATTAATCACTAGAATATAAAGTACTCCACATTCCTCTTCTGTGCTTGTACAGCCTTTCAGAGGACCTTTGGCTGAGAACAGAAATCCTTAAATGTTGCCACAGCATAGATTTTTACAACCAGGTCCATAACATCCTGCACTGATTATTGCTTGTTGTAGCTGCACACACATTTGTAATTTTAACCTGGAAATGCAGGAGAGCCCTGGAGAACATGGTGCAAGGACAGTTAATGTTACCTATGGCTCCTTCTTTGACTGAAACACCCCATTCTTGTAAAGTGTCTGTGACATCAAATATTTCTAGGTAGTGGGAGGCCAATTTTCAAGCACAAATATTTGAATAGCACATCCAGATTTTATATGCAGGGAGGTAGGCGTAAATGCCTGAATGTGCAATTGTTTAGGCATAAAATTGGCTGTTGAGTTTTATTGCTAAATTCCAATTTAAACTGAACTGCTAAATTCAAATAATTAAATTCAAACCTCAAAGCTTCTTCTGCTTTTTTCCTAGTGATACCTCGCACAAGAGAGGTATCACGAGGATACTTAATGGTGGTTGAAAGGAAGAATTCATTCAACCGTGTTCTGAAGTTACTGTTTAAAGAGCTGCTGTTTGCAGAGATTACTCCTTTCTCATGTAGGAGCTAAAGGCTTACCTATTACCAGTTCAACTCAGTAGGGAGGGCTAGCTGAGAAAATGATGCTCAAGATTTCTTGCAGGCAAAAGAACAGGCTGAAAACCACTGTTTTGAGGTTTAATCAGTTCTACTTATTTACAGCACTGCTTTGTTTTGCAGGTACTTCAACAGACATTGTGTTTTCCAGACGTAAATAATGCAGAGTGAGACAGTTGCACCTGTGCCATTATCATAGGGTTAGCCTGAAACTTAGTTATGAACATTTTGATGTTTCTCTTGACACTCTGAAGGTGGGCATATACACACAAAATATTTCTAACAGACATTAGTTTTTGTGGACACTACTGTGAGTGGTGATAAAATAATCAGTTGAGAAAAACAACAGTACTTTTTTCCTGTATTATATGGTTGTAATACTGAGAAACAATTTCTTAAATGATGCAGCAAATTCAAAGATGTTTAGAGTCATAATATTAAATTTCATGTATTTCACTTTTTGACCCAAGACTTTACTGGTTCCCTTTAATTTATAATTTTTAAAGAAGCTAGATTATTTAAGAAAGATATTTGGTCCATATTTAATTTCAAGAAATTAAAAATCGGAAGCAAGTAGCTAATTACCTTCTCTGTTTCAAAAGCAAAAAGTCTTCAGTTATATGGTTTCTACTTAGCCCCTAGGGTTTGAATGCCTCTACTCCTCCAGGACTTTGAAAGCTTGATTGTACCCTGGATGACTGAGTTTTGTCCGGGCTTCTGTCAACTTGCGCTCCATTTGCTTTTCCATCTTCTCTTCTGGTCTTGCCAATTCATTTTATTTTATGTACATTCAAAATGCTGCTTTTTGGTCAAATCATCTTTTAGCATCCTTTCCTGTGTAAATTCATTTTCGAGGGCATTCATGGACTATGTCACCCTGTACTCTGAGCCTTCTAGGCCAGGACTTACCCAAAACGTTAAACTTTTGTCCAACCTCCATGCCAATCTTTGCATGTGGGAGCTGCTCACACACTAAACTCATGTTGTTGTCATTCAAATCTCTCCTTAAAGCCTTCATTTATTCTGATGCTAATGGGAAAAGAAATACTATTAGGCAACTGGAGTGCTACCAACAGCTTGATCTATTGCATTGACTAATATTGCTTCATTATAGCCTGACATCTCTCTTCCTGCATGCATTAATCATCTACTCTTTGAGGCAAAGTGTTCTCTCTGCAGAAAATCTAAGGGCTTTAAATAATGAGGTTATGTAACAACTACATGGTGTGATGTGTCAATTGTACAGGCACTGCAACACGAGCCTAAAGTCTACGATGAAACAAATAATTTGGCAGTTTCACATCTAGCTTGCTTTACACAATATCACAAATTCCACCTTGCAGGCCTGGTCTATATAGAAAATATTTAAATCCGAGAAACAAACATACTTGTTTCTTCTTTCCCTGCCAGCTAACAAGTGGCTCTTCAGACTGCATATGGTTTCTGATCTATAATTTTTTTATTATTCACTTTTATTTCTTTTGTTTCTCTCTGCTGAAAATTGTACAAAGTTCATCTCATTGATAGAAATCACTGGAGATTCCCTACAGTTGTCAAAGATATTGGACTGTCTGATTTCCATGGAGTAGACAGCAATTTCCTCATCATAGCATATGAGGAAATTTTCGTGCCTTTTGATTTCACACATGACTATGTTTGTTTAAAAGTAGTAGGCAAATGATCAGTGGAGGCAAATTGGTGGGAAAGGCTTTAAAAATACATTTAATGTAAGTGTGGAAATGGATTCTTGGAGAAAATGGAAGATGACACCACAACATGGCAGGAACTGCTCTCTGATGGGTGTTTTTGAAGCTCAGACATCTCTGGTGACGGAAGGAACCCTGGAGAAAGCACAGGCTGAGCACTGTGAGTTTTTAGTAGACTAGATGAGTCAACAGCTTCTTTGCCTTGGGTACTTTCTGCACATTTGGTCTCCTCCTTCCAGATGCTGTGGTGGGAAGGTCTAACAGTAGAGGAGTACGTGTGTCTTTTTGGGTCGCTGCTGAACACTATCAACCAGATCACGTCATATTCTCTGTTAAACTCCTTGGTTCTCATTGGGAATGGCTTTAAACTGAACGGCAATAGCTTTAGATTAGATACAAGGAAGAAATCCTTCCCTGTGAGGGCAGCGAGGCATTAGAACCCTTCCAACACAAACCAGTTATGATTCTGTCATCTTGCTTTGTTATTTGTAAGAACACACAGGTCTCCCGTTAAAGGTGTGACCTGCTGGAAGCCATTTGCTTTTAGATGCTACTACTACAACCTCCATCAGCCACAACTGGAGTGCCGCCACCGCCTGCCATCCTCCCCAGGAACCTCGGGCACATTATTATTTTGTGATCTTTCCCCCTGCGCTCTGTCCTTTTCCCTGCAGGGCCCTCTTGCCCCCATTTCCCTCAGGAAGACAAGATGGCGGCCTGTGGGGGCCCCCGCAGGTGCCGGTCCCGCCCCCCGCGCATGCGCGGAGACGCCCCGCAGGTGCCACCGCCCCCTGTGCTATATCTGAGTACGCCGCGAGCCGCACGTATAAGGGGGCCGTATCACACCCTCTGGCCTCGCTTCGATCCCTCCGCCGCTTCTAAAGGCAGTTCCTATAGCTGAGGCTCGGCGCTCCCGGGGCGGGAACACGGGCCTAGAGAGCCGAGGCGGCCCCGAGCGCGTTCGTGCCTCCCTTGGGGCTCGGCTGCGGGCTCTCCGCGGGCTGGTCCCGAGGGACTCCTTCCCTCGAAGCTCAAGCGGAAGGATACATAATTTTTATTTTCTTATCCGCCATCTGCTNGGTGGAGGGGAGCGGGACGTGTGCCCGGTGTGACTGCGGGGTGCGCCGGCAGCGGGGCCGGGGGGGAGCAGGTGAGGGCAGGGGCAGGGCTGGAGGTCTGCCCGGGTGGGCCGGCCGGGGTGTTGGTGAGGCGGAAGGAGCTTGGCCTGGTCGCCTTCTCCTTTCCTTCGGCTGCCGCCCG
>VXBU01018236.1:25324-72338 GCA_013400315.1 Bombycilla garrulus | reverse complement strand
TCTGGTGTTTCCTTCCACCCACCCCCACCGAGTAGTGATTAACAGGACCGTGGGCAGGAGGGCGACCTGTGGGCGTCCGGGGGTCTGGCTGGAGCCGCTTGGAGAAGTGGGGGGGGGCTGCCGGGCGAAGAAGGAGGAAGCGCTCACCGCCCTGCCCTATGTGTTTCTCTCCTCCTTCCTCGCTGAAGGCCTCCCGATGAGTTAAAATGGTGCTGAGGCTCGAGGGGAGCTGGTCGCTGCTTGTAGGGAAGAGGTTCCTCTGCCTGTCGGAGGAGGAGGACAGGACGTGGGACGCCAGCCTCATCTCGGAATGGCCCTGGAAGTCGGGCAGGATCCGGGCTGTGTCACACACGGACATATCCAAACCAGACCTGAAGGTAACCGGGAACTTTCAGAGAGAACTGCTAAATCGAGAGTGTGAGCGGGGAAGTTGGTGTGGGTGTGTGTACACGTGTGTGCACATGCTGCTCTCGGGGGGAGAGGAGACGGCGTCTTGGCCACCAGGCTTGGAAACGTGCAGCCCTGTCCCGAGTCCCCGATGTAGTTGTACTAATGCCGCAAATTATCTGTAACTAATTATAAATGTGCTTTCTTCCGCCGGCGTTTTGAAAAGCAAATTTTTTTTACCGCACCCACTGTGCCTATGGTTTATTTTCTAAAGATAGTTTAAGGTCTTGCCAGTTGTGAACGGGTTTTTTGCCCCCAGAGTTGAAACCGAAACCCTCCAATGTTGCTGGGATTAGTCACTTTTCTTTCCTGCTCTTTGGAGCAGCCGGTCATGGACAAGTACTTGGGTTTTGAAGTCATACCAAATTCATGCCTCGTGTCGGAGGTCTCTCGGACTCTTCTTGCATGGTGGCCTCTTCTTATTAATGATTACCAAGTGGGTTTTTAAACACGTAGTTATTGCAAGTGTAATTGGTTAGCTGTGTATTTTGTGTGGAAGTCAAGCGACGTTTACGGTTTGGCCGTAAAGTTGTTAAGGGGCTTTATTTGGCAGCTGTAGTCATTAAAAGTATTCAGCCATGTCTGGACACTTACTCGAGTATAGACTGAGTGCTTATTCCACAGGGACAAAACTCCATTGTAGCAGCAGAGTCTTGAACGTTGTGTTTGTTTCTACTTAGGACTTCGATGGCTGTCCTGTGACAGCAAGAACAGCACCATCTTTCCATTTTAACCGTCTAATTTCCTCTTTTTTGGCAATGAGAACTTAGTGACCTCTGATTGACTGAAGAGGCACCCTTTACTTGTTAAACAAAAGGACTCTTTCGATGTTTCTAACTCTTTCCTGAAAGCGTAAACTTTGTTATCGGCTTGTTGTTGTTGTTGATCTGCGGCAGGGGTGGAGCTTTGTCCATTTTTGGGCGCGGGGCTGTGCCCTGCGCCGTGCTGGTAGTGAGGAGGAGGTTCTTGGTGCAGAAAACTCTTAGGGACTTTCTCTGCGAAGGAGAAGAAGCAGGTGGGGACTCTATTGAGAGCTTTGTAGCTGGTTACGGTTCTGCCAAAAGCGATTGACTTGATTTGTTCTCCAGTTGAAGTGTTAAAGAAGTTGCAGAGTGGGCAGTGGAGGTGTGGAGAGCTTTGTATCGAAACATATTCCATCTCCTTTCCTCTCGAAGCTCTGTGCAAGTGTGGTGGACCCGAAATAATAACAGACTGAAAGGGGGGATTAAATATTTCTCCTGTAAAAAAGTAGGAGTATTTATTTCAATTTTTATTTTGTATAGAAGTTGCTGTTGAAGTTCTTTTCTCAGCTGTATTTTCCTGTACGTGCAGTGTTGGTGCAGTAGACAGAACAAGCCGTTCTGGTTCTCGTTGTTATTTGCTTATCTCTTTGATTGTTTCTGTGCACCTCAAAATTACTAAGTTCATTTCTGCACCCATTAGTTCTATGACTGCTGGCTGTGGTAATGCTGTTTGTGTGCGTGTTTTCACTTGCCTTTCCCCTGAGAGAGCCAATAAACCACCAGGAAATGTTTGTGAGGTTCACTCAACTGAGATTTCTGTGCTGTTTGTTAAATGTATTTAGGCTGGATTGCTATATTTTTTGGGAAGAGGGAATGGTTTTTCCAAGAGTAGATTCCTCTACCAAGATGTTCCAGTTCTTGTATTCAGGCCAAGTTGTATTTGTGGTCTTTCCCACTAATTTGCTGGTCTCCCATGTTGCCTTTGAAATTAGGGTAATGCTCTCCCAAAGATGTTGGTCAAACCATCATATTTTTTGCCATGAAATTGTTTTCCTTTGAAAAATCTGTGTAGTTGTTTTTGAAATTTGTAAGGATAAGTAGCACTTAAAAGCAGTCAGGATGTGAGCTTCACATTACATAATTTGATCACCTTTATTGTCCTACTGTCATTTGTGCTTTCAATAAATGGGCTGAAGTTATTCTTTGGGATGGGTATTTTTAAAATGTTTCTGGGGAAAAAAAAACCCCACAACAGTTTGTTTATTGCAGTGTTCTAGAATTTGTGGAAAATCCATGTGCCACTGCTGTAGGCAGTCCTTTAGTTTTAGTGGACTTTTTAGGAGGGGGTGTGTGCATTTTTCACTGCTTGTAAACACCAGTAACGGTCTTAACATATTTAACTATCCTTGAGCAGCATAAAACTTTGAGATGGGAAGTTGTAAAGTTAAATGTAAATACTATTTTATGTGACAGTCATGATGATAAACCAATTAAAATTGACTGTTACTTATAAAATGCTTGGTCAACCTTGGGTGCTTTAGTCATTGATTATGTGACAGACAATAATCATGATGGAATTATAAGTAAATTTAATGGTTTTCTTATTTTTTAGTAAATTGGTGATTTTATCTTTTCAATGTTGAATGTGTCTGAACTTTATAGGTAGTCACTCATGCCCTTTGCTTCCTTTCTGTAGATTTGTGTGGAATTTGATGATGAATCATGGGAAAAACGAAGATGGATAGAAGTCTACAACAGGATGATGATAGCATTCTTGGTGGAGCAGAAGCTGGTGCTGGCTGAAAGAAAAACCCAGTCCATGCCTCCTGTCCAGTGGCCTGCAATGGCAAGTACACTCTTGGCTTGACACCTTCTGGGGACAGCGTTGTCACCAGTGGCAATTTCTCAAGTACAGCTCGTTCCTGGGTGTCTTGGGAAGGGAGGAAATCTTTGTGCAGCTCAAGCTGACAGATCTCATCAGTATTTGAATTTGCTGGATGCAGGGATGTATTTTTATGACTTTGCTTCTCTCTCAAACCACTGTTCTGTACACTCTTAATTCATTCTCCCTCTAGACTCATGTTTTGTTTCTTCTTCCATTAAATTCCTCTTAAGAATGGAGAGAAAAAGTGTAAATAATAGATTTCTAAGGATAGCCTGTGTTTTTATTTTAAGTTTTTGACTCTGCCTCAAGTTAATGCTATAGTCATTCTTGATCCTGAGACAAAATAATTCAGTTTACTCTTATGAGATGCCTGCCTGGCATGAATGATTTGTGAGATTTAGGTTTTTGAATAGAAGAAGCTGAGCTGTACTGTACA
Organism: Bombycilla garrulus; assembly: GCA_013400315.1. Classification (NCBI taxonomy): domain Eukaryota; kingdom Metazoa; phylum Chordata; class Aves; order Passeriformes; family Bombycillidae; genus Bombycilla; species Bombycilla garrulus. Next base: position 68,827 of record VXBU01018236.1, on the reverse strand, counting down.
GGGAGTGAACTAAGCTTTCTGTACCTGCCATGCTTGGCTGGACAGGCAAATTAACCAGGGGAGGTGAACAGGGAGCATTTCTTAATATATTCAGCTAGTATAGCTGTATTTGACTACTTTGGATATTGCTGTTCAAGAATTAGTGNAGTATTTATTTCAATTTTTATTTTGTATAGAAGTTGCTGTTGAAGTTCTTTTCTCAGCTGTATTTTCCTGTACGTGCAGTGTTGGTGCAGTAGACAGAACAAGCCGTTCTGGTTCTCGTTGTTATTTGCTTATCTCTTTGATTGTTTCTGTGCACCTCAAAATTACTAAGTTCATTTCTGCACCCATTAGTTCTATGACTGCTGGCTGTGGTAATGCTGTTTGTGTGCGTGTTTTCACTTGCCTTCCCCTGAGAGAGCCAATAAACCGCCAGGAAATGTTTGTGAGGTTCACTCAACTGAGATTTCTGTGCTGTTTGTTAAATGTATTTAGGCTGGATTGCTATATTTTTTGGGAAGAGGGAATGGTTTTTCCAAGAGTAGATTCCTCTACCAAGATGTTCCAGTTCTTGTATTCAGGCCAAGTTGTATTTGTGGTCTTTCCCACTAATTTGCTGGTCTCCCATGTTGCCTTTGAAATTAGGGTAATGCTCTCCCAAAGATGTTGGTCAAACCATCATATTTTTTGCCATGAAATTGTTTTCCTTTGAAAAATCTGTGTAGTTGTTTTTGAAATTTGTAAGGATAAGTAGCACTTAAAAGCAGTCAGGATGTGAGCTTCACATTACATAATTTGATCACCTTTATTGTCCTACTGTCATTTGTGCTTTCAATAAATGGGCTGAAGTTATTCTTTGGGATGGGTATTTTTAAAATGTTTCTGGGGAAAAAAAAACCCCACAACAGTTTGTTTATTGCAGTGTTCTAGAATTTGTGGAAAATCCATGTGCCACTGCTGTAGGCAGTCCTTTAGTTTTAGTGGACTTTTTAGGAGGGGGTGTGTGCATTTTTCACTGCTTGTAAACACCAGTAACGGTCTTAACATATTTAACTATCCTTGAGCAGCATAAAACTTTGAGATGGGAAGTTGTAAAGTTAAATGTAAATACTATTTTATGTGACAGTCATGATGATAAACCAATTAAAATTGACTGTTACTTATAAAATGCTAGGTCAACCTTGGGTGCTTTAGTCATTGATTATGTGACAGACAATAATCATGATGGAATTATAAGTAAATTTAATGGTTTTCTTATTTTTTAGTAAATTGGTGATTTTATCTTTTCAATGTTGAATGTGTCTGAACTTTATAGGTAGTCACTCATGCCTTTTGCTTCCTTTCTGTAGATTTGTGTGGAATTTGATGATGAATCATGGGAAAAACGAAGATGGATAGAAGTCTACAACAGGATGATGATAGCATTCTTGGTGGAGCAGAAGCTGGTGCTGGCTGAAAGAAAAACCCAGTCCATGCCTCCTGTCCAGTGGCCTGCAATGGCAAGTACACTCTTGGCTTGACACCTTCTGGGGACAGCGTTGTCACCAGTGGCAATTTCTCAAGTACAGCTCGTTCCTGGGTGTCTTGGGAAGGGAGGAAATCTTTGTGCAGCTCAAGCTGACAGATCTCATCAGTATTTGAATTTGCTGGATGCAGGGATGTATTTTTATGACTTTGCTTCTCTCTCAAACCACTGTTCTGTACACTCTTAATTCATTCTCCCTCTAGACTCATGTTTTGTTTCTTCTTCCATTAAATTCCTCTTAAGAATGGAGAGAAAAAGTGTAAATAAAAGATTTCTAAGGATAGCCTGTGTTTTTATTTTAAGTTTTTGACTCTGCCTCAAGTTAATGCTATGGTCATTCTTGATCCTGAGACAAAATAATTCAGTTTACTCTTATGTGATGCCTGCCTGGCATGAATGATTTGTGAGATTTAGGTTTTTGAATAGAAGAAGCTGAGCTGTACTGTACAGGGAGTGAACTAAGCTTTCTGTACCTGCCATGCTTGGCTGGACAGGCAAATTAACCAGGGGAGGTGAACAGGGAGCATTTCTTAATGTATTCAGCTAGTATAGCTGTACTTGACTACTTTGGATATTGCTGTTCAAGAATTAGTGAGGCAAGTGAAGATGCAAACATGCTGCACATGAATTATGCTGAAGTTGTAGTCTGTGTTTTAATACTATTAACTTTACTATCAAGTGTGCATTGTAATTCATACTACTGCATTTTAGCTGGTCTTTTTTAAGCAAAGTCAATGTAAGCAGATACTTATTGTCAGTAGGACCCAATAGAATGGGAGAGGAAGTAGAAATAGAAATCCTTAATTTTATTGCCTGGGCTATGCATTAATGTCAGCAGCTTCTCTGGTGGATTTTGCTGGCAGCTTGTTCTGAAATCCTTCATATTTAAACTTACCTGTTGTCCACTTCCAAGTATCTGAGTAGTTCTTACTGGGTACTTGTCTTCAGTTTTGACATAAAGTTTTCCTCCTGAAGTGTTTGATGTGTCAGCTCATGCAGGGTACATGTTTCAAAGCTCCTTTAGCAAAGGAAGATGAAGGATCAAATGTAGGCCAGTCCTGGATCTTGCCTTGGCAAGAAAAAAAGACTTTCTCCCTTTATCACCACACAGAGTAGGAAAGCAGAGGTCACAAAAGAGGTGTGTAGATTAATTTCTTTAAAACTTACCACAACTTACTGGTTCAAGTATACGGGAGAGTGTTTCTAACAAATGGAGTAGCTTTGTGGAAATCTTGTAGTGCTCAGTTACTCCTGGAGAGACTCTTGTCCCTGTGTGGATCTTGTCCCTCTGCCAGTGCTGTCCTAACTGAGGTGAAGACAAAAAAGGATATCTGGTTGGGTTCTGGAGGACTGATCAAAAAAAGCCTTCTCCTATCAGAATAATTTCTTCTTTGTAAATGGGGCACGATTACTCATTTCAGGTAGGGAGGAGTTACTCTTTCTACTTCTGTTGTCCCAGGCTCCTGGTGCCTGTCCTCTCAGATCTGTTACTGTCACTACACAAAATTTAATCTCAAACACGTGAGGGAGTGTTCAGAAGCTTTTAAAGGAAATTTTAGTTTGTCTGATTTTAAAGCCTTTGGTATACCTGAAAATTACTTCATTGTTGCACTGCAGTGTTGCAGCTGCTATGAGACTGTCCAAATCATCACATGTACCTAAAATTAGGGTTTCAGTGTATTATCAGTGTTGCACAAGTTTTGAAAATTTTAATGTAAATTAGGATGCAGACATTCATTAGTTTGGTAGTTATTTCTCTGGTTTACCCTAAGAAAGTTTATTAGTGATATATCCACAATTAGAATTTTTACATTAGTAAATTTTTCATGTGGACATGAATGATTAATTGCTAGTGACAGCCACCTGCACTGGGTATATGAAATTATTTCAAGTGGAGTCCATTAGCTTTCATTAGGTGTGTATTACAAGTGTTATTGGAAACTAGCTTTCTTTTCAAGAGTTGCATGAAGATGTGGTAACTTAACAGAAGTAGAAGTGAAATTAAAGTAATCTTTTAAATGCAAATGATGAGATCTTCTTACTCTGTTTCTGAGAACGTGTTTATCACTTTTTTTTTAGACTTACAAGTCCTTAGTGGATAAAGCTGGAATGGGATCACTGGTTTCAGTGCGCTACCTGGGTGAAGAGAAATGTGTTTTTCTTTCTAAAGACCTCTTGACGCCCATCCAGGTAACCTTGATTGGCCTTGGAAAGATGAAATATTAATCTCTTATCTTGATATTTAGGATGCATCAGGGTAATGTAATCGAAATGAAAAGTTCAGATGGGTAAGAACTTGTAGTAGGTGTTTATTTCTGTAATTCATAAATATCAGTTGTGAATGTAATGTGTCTGATTAAAAACCCTCTGGAGCTGATTGAGGACAGGGTCACTTAGAGCTGGGTGAGGGAGTGTGTTAGGACTGTTATTCAGCTCAGGTGACAGCAATTTCATGTTGATTTTGGAGATAACCTGAAATTGTTCTCCTTTCTTCTTTTGAACATGACCTTTGTACAAAGAGTTGTGGGAATGTCTGGCATAAATGTTGCTATTTAGCAGAAGTACATCACTGCCAATCCTAAACAAATGAGGAATTGAGCAGAATGTAAAGGAGATGGTTGAATTACAGTCCCTTTATTGAACACCAGAGGAGAGTTTGTTAGTGAAAATTAGGTCCAGGTGGGTTGAAGCAACTGTCCCTGAACAGCAGTTTGGAAGAGCAGTGTCTGCTAAAGAGAGAGGATGTAGCCTTTTTAGGAAACTATTTTTTTTAAGACCTGTAAATAATCTGAAATGAAAGTAGTGATGGTTGTCCCATGTTGAGACTGCAGGTAGTGCCATCATTACATGAGTCCTTTAGAGAAACTGAGAACAAAGTCACTAAAAGCCAAATTTGAGTTGTAGATGGCTGTCTTGCTTATGTTGGCTCAACGGCAGGGTCGAGATCTCCTCATGCAGAAGCCTTATCTCAGCACTGCAGTGGAAAAGATTGCTTTTCTGACATCTTGAATAACAGTTCATTGACTTCTAGTTCTTCAGTCTTCTGCCTCTTACAGATATCAGAGCAGTGCCTGAGACAAAAAGATAAAACCCAACTCCAAACCCTTTTCTTATTTGCACTCTTTGAGCCTTGGGTGAAAGCTTGCTGTGACCTTTCCATTTCAGAAACAATTCTCATTCAAGAATTTGAGAGGAAAAAAATAATACACATACATTATGCTGAAGAATGATGAATAATTTAGATGTAGCTGACTCTGTTTTGTTTCGTATAAACATTTTATAATGGTATCTTGAGACAGGCTGGATACTGGCATTATCTTAAATAGAAACATAAAATATTTTCGTTTGTGTCTGCTCAGGACAAATATGCTGCTGCTTCTGGGAACTTAAAATCCTAACTTAAGAATGGACAGTTCTATTAAACTTACTGCTCATTAGCAATGTAGTGCAACAAAGCTGGGTTATTTTCAGAGCAATATTAAAGTAGACCCGAAGAGTTCACTTCAGTCTGTCTTGCAGATGCTTGTCACAAATTATTGGTAAGAAATTGTCTGTCTGCTGTCCAGCATCCTAGAACTGATGGGGAACTGGTTTGTGAGAACTGGATTTGTATTAATTGCTGCCATCTTATTTTTAAATATTTTAGGGTTTGGTTAAAAGCATTATCCTAAATGCAAACTTCTTTTTTTTTTTCCTGAAATAGGATGTGGACAGTTCCAGGCTTTCTCTTAAGGATGATCAAAATGTAAATGAAGAAATTCAGGCTCTGGTTAAGAAACACCTTGATGAGACACGCTTGGTCCAAGGTACAAGCATACACTGGAGCAGAAAACTGGCAATAAATGCTCAAGTCCAAAGGGAAATCCTTGCGATGTTGGTTTAATTAATTTTTAATCTGTTCTAGGGGATAAAAGCTTTTTAAAAATACTGATTTTACTCTCACAGCAATGAATGCAAAATGTGAAGGATTGTAGATGTTTAAATTTCAAGTATTTCTTTTGAAAGAGTGAGTATGTAATTTAGGCACATATAGATGGTCTGGTACTTGTGAAATAGAGCAAACTTGTAGCAGTTCTCAAAAATTTTGAGCTGCTTATTTCAAGTAACTTGATTTTTTTTTTCCAGTTTGTTGCTTGTTTATGAAAGCTTCTAGGGTGATGTATACAGGCTTCCTTTTTTAGTCAAAACTGTTGCTTTTCTTTGCCAGCTTTAAATTCTTAATTACTGGCCTCATACCAGCATATTTGTAGTTATGTGCTTGCACATGCAGGGAGTGACCTTTTTGAAAAGGTAAATATTGCACCTTACAGTTTTCATTTCCCATACTGTAAGGACAGGAAAAATTTGTTTTGATAACTGTGGTCATCTTCCTATGTCCTTTGTCTTAAGCTCTTTTTTTCCTGATATTGTAGGTGGAAAAAATATCATTGGTTCAAAAATTAGGATTTATAGCCTGGACCCTTCTACTCAGTGGTTCACAGCAGTTGTTGTCAATGGTAATCCAGCTACAAGAACTCTAGAAGTCAACTGTCAGGAGGTAGGAGCCAGTTGCAGTGGTTTACAAATGGATATGGGGAATAAGCGCAGACTTTTATTTGTATCTCCACCAACACTGTTTTTATTTCTGTCTTTATTGTAATTTTTAAGCATAGGTGTCAGTGTAGTGCAGAACAATATAACCCAAAGTTATATTCTTTATGTTGCTGGTTGATAATTAAATAACAAATGTCCTTCTATGGAAAATCAGGGAGACCTGGAATTTTTATTCTAAGAGTGAAGCAAACATGATCTTGGGTTCTTTGCTCTCTGTGCTGTGCAGACAGTGCTCTCAAGCACCAGTCTTTGTTTTTATGCAGACACTGCCACATGGTATTTTGTTATATTCAGCTTGGTATTCAAAGAACCTAGAAATAAAGTGTCTAAGCTTAGTCCATACCACTGTCTTAGATAAATATATTCAAATAGAATTTCACCTCTCTAAATGGCTTCTTCTGTTTCCTGTCCTTTTCAAGATTCCAGCTTTAAAAACTCTTGATCCAGAATTAATTCATGTTGAAATCATATATGACAACAATGGAAAATGTGGTAAGACTTATTTCTTTTTGTCCTTCAAACACTGAGTAGGTTATTTGTGATAGACTAATCTTGCTCACCTTCTCTTCCAGATAAATCAAAAAGGATTGGGGGTGTGAAAAGGAAGTCATCTGAGAATGGTGGAAGTGTTGATGCTAAACACACGAAATCTTCTCCTGAGGTAATGTCTTGCTCTGTTATATATGGCTGTTGCATAATGATTATGTCATTTCTCACAACATCTTAAATAAGGGTTAGATTGGAAAGTAGAATGATAAATATAATCCCTTGGAGGGTGTGTTGAGTTCTTTCAGACTTGTCTGGGCGTGAATTGAACATCTTGCCTTGTGATAATTGGAGCAAAAGCTACTAAGCCTTGAATATTGGTTTGTTGGAGTTTTTGTTGGTTTGATTTTTATTTGTTTGGGGGTTTTTTTAACTGTGCTTTTTGCCCCCTCCTTCTGCTTAGGAGTTGGTCTGCCTGGTCATGTATTCTTGCAGTGGGAGAAAACACAAAGGAATTCTGAAGTTTATAACCTTTGCTTTTCATGTTCTTTCATTAAGTATTTTATACTTGAACCCAAGACCTTCAGCTGCAGTTGGATGCTTTGAGGATTCAAGCTGCACAAAAGGGAATGTCACCAAAAGGGGATGTGACTTTTCTAGTATTCTCATGTCTATTTTTATTTCTTTTGTGAAGATGAGTAAACTCTCAAAGGCCAAAAGGCAGTCTGGGTAACTTAAGTGTAGAAATGGAAATGAGAAATCATATCTTTGCTGAAGAACAGCACAAACTTGCCCTATAATTTTGCCCCGGTGTTTTAGACCAAAACCTGCATTTTAGGCAGGAGTAGCCAATTTTCAGTAAGCTCTGGAATGGGAGGGGAGGGGGTTGTATTGCTTCTGTGCACTCAGTCTTGTGTAGAGTCAGTGTGCAGATGTGGCTAATGGCTGGATATTGTCTTTAGCGGTCTTTAACAACCTCACAAGAACCATCATGAGGTAGCAAACACAGGATCAGAGCCTTGATGAAGAGTGTCCTATCCTGTATTTACTGCTGAAGAAGAGTGTGCAGCAGGGCAGCATGGAGTAGCGAAGGATTGCAGTTTTGTGTTTCCACAGCTTGTGCTTGGGTACCTTTAGCAGCTTTTGGTGCTCAGTTTGCCTTTCTTCAGTTTTCTGCATAATTCAGCCTTTGAGCAGCCTGCTTGGCACACAGAAAGCTGGTCTGTATTTCACATTCCAAATGCCCTGCTGAAGAATTACGATGATCTGAATTCATAACTTATATTGCCATACTTTTTCCTTAAAGTAGTGAAGTTACTTCTCATTTTCCAGTCTGCCTTCCTTCAAAGGACCAGATCCTTTATCACTTTGTAGTCTTTGGGAAATGCTTTGCAGCCATTTTTTCAAAGTGGTTACAGTGAGTGTGCTTTCTAGTAAGAAACCAGAAGCTGTTTGTTACTCTGATTTTGGTGGATGTGAGTATGTGGGAGTGATTAGCTGAAGCCATATTTTTGTTAATAAGCATGTGACAGTACTGATTTCTTGTCTGGAGTTAATTATCTGCAGCATTTTTGTGAGAGCTTGACTTGGTGCCTGACAGCTGTGTAATAGCAAAGCAAAAAGGAAATATTTTGGAGCTGATGCTAACGAGCCTGTAGTGTAATTTCCCAGCAGTAAGTGGAGCATGTGGGAGTAAAATATGGATGTTGGAGCTGGGGAGGGACCCCCACAGAAAAGCTACTGTTCTAAAGACACTTTCTAATGTGGAAAATCTGTTGTATTCCTAAATAAATTAGGGATTTCTTAGGATGGTGATTTATCAATATAGGATTTCTTTACTTAACACTTTCTAGAATTCTGGTGCAAAGATTTTCTTGCTTCAAGAAAGTTCGTATCTAGGTCTTTGATAATGCTATCAGAGTTCACACTTTTGATTTTCTCTGGGATTTTCAACTGAGCTCAGAAATCTGTTTCTGACTGCCAGTTACTGCAATCGCTTTGGAAACATTGTTGCCCTGGCAGTTAAAAGAGCAGAGCTTTGTCTTCTTTCCACTTGCTTAATACACTCCCCCAAAAAGTTAGTTGTTAGCTGGGGAGAAATGAATGAACATGAGCAGTCTTTCATGGAACCTGTAAAGTTTAAAAGGACACTTTAAAGTCTTTCCACCTCACAAATTGAGTGACTCTTTAATTGGCTTTATTGAACATGGTAGGTAAAGTATTAATGTATTTTTTTCCTTTCAGGTTGAACCCTGCAAAGCAATAACTTGTTATCCTGAATATTCCTAGCTGTTAAAATCTCTCTTGCAGGTTTCTCCCAGTCAGGGACTCGTGCAGTCAGTACCAACTGTGCTGGGTGAAGCACTGCTGGGATGTACTCCTGCAAATAAAGACCAAAGGCACCCAGGCCTGCCCCTGCCAGCCAACTCACCACCCAACCTTGGTGCAGAAACTCCTCAGGGGTAAGGAAGCAGTTTCATGCTTATACAGACATTTTACCTCAAAAAATAATTGGTTCTTAGCACAACAAAATCTGAGGTAATTTTAAAGAGCTGTAGTGACTACTCTTTTGTAATAGCAGCATAGAAAGTGTTAGACTTGCTTGCCCTGGATGTGTAATTTACTTCCTAATGCCATGTTCTTACTTATCTTTAAGGAAGTTGGCCCTTCAGTGTCCCAGGCTAGTGTCACTGCTTCATTGTACCCATCTGAACGGGTACACGGGTGTGGTGCCTCATTTGTCAAGTGCATTCTTTCCCTGCCCCCAGGAAAACCAGAACATGTTCAGGCAGGTGTCTGCTTTCTTGCAGATCAACTACAGGTCCTCAGTTATATTTCTGTTGAACACCAGTGCCTTTGAACTTTTGTTACCCCCAGTTCTGTCACAAAATGGGTGTAGTGGTAGAAACAGTGTGACGGGAAATGCCAAATTTGTAATGCTAATAAGTTTTTTTCTACTGGTTTTCTCTCACATGCTGAATGTGGAAAATATGATCTTTAAGGTTTTTTTGAGAGAGTTGTTTTTACAGTCTCCAGAATACTGACTTGTGCTGCCAGTCAGAAGTTCCTTGAGAATCTTGCCACAGACATGCAAAGGAAGTGCATTTGGTTATTCAGTAGTTGCATGGAGAAAATGAGAAAGCAGTTGTTTAATTGTGAGAGAAGGTAGTGGAGTAGCAGCAATACCCATATTTGTGTGTGTGCCAACATGGGTGTAGAGCTTTATTGTTCTAACTCTTAAAATAAATCAAACCCAGATAAAATACCTGAAAAACACAACACCTCTATTTAGCCTCATACAAAATTTAAAATACTCATACATCAGAACTCAAAGCATGTAATTAAATAACTAAATTTCTTCTTTCAAGTTTTAAGTGTCACTGGATTGAGCAGCTGATGCTCTGATTTGTTTGACATGTTTGTGGTTTTTTTCCTAATTATTGCATGTTGTGTTTCAGCACATGTAGACGAAGCTTACCAGAAACTCATCCTTCCTGTCTTAGTACTGGAGTCAAACCACTGACAGAAGATCTGACAGCCTTTCCCAAAGTGGGCTTTGTGTCTAAAGAACAAACACAAAATCCTACTGATCAAAATGGTAAATATACCTCTTTGAAAACCCCAAGACCTTCATCTTTGCCTGATTCAGCTAATGAAAAGGGAACCAACATGAAGAATACTAATGAACCCTTTATGAAGGCCACAACAAACTTTCCCAAGGAGTGCATTTCCATCAAGCAGTTTCAGCACCCCAACCCTTCCATAGCAATACCCAGAGGCACTGTTGAACTTCAGCGAACTTTGGACTGCAGACCCTCAACCTCAGATGCTCATCTTCTGTCCTTCAGTGAGTGTGGGGTTAAATCACAAAGCTGCAACAGCCACAGCAGCCACAAAGGAAACAAGATTGAGGAACTCGCAGACATGGAGTTTTTTATTAGAAGAAATTCAAATGAGATTCTTTGTGACAAAAGTGAAAGTGAAAGCTTTTGGACTGGAAGTGCCAAGGTCCAGGATAATAGTAAGTTTTTCTAAAATTTCCTGTTACTTGAAAGTCTTTGTAATTTCTGTCTAACTACTTAGAGGTAGGTAATTTGTTACATATGCAAAATTACTAATTTAAATTGTGTGAGTAAATCAGGAATTTGAGTAATTTGTATGTTTTTATGATAGGAATGCAATAAACTGGAGAAATATCCTTTGCTGATAAAGGAAAAGGATAATTTGTTAATTTGTAGGAACAAGTTGTTACAAAATATGTGCAAGAACAGAATGGCAAAAGAGGCTACAAAAACAAGGTTCTGTGTGGAATACAGATGCTGATGGCATAATAAGACTACCTTTTAGCAATGGCCCTAAGTTTTACAGACACGGTGAGGGATGGAGGTTGTCTTCAACAAAACTGTGTTCAAGAGGGGCTTTCTTTTAAAAATTGTCATGAGAGCAAAACAAATGAAAACTCGCCCACCTCCCCCAAAAATTAAAACCCACTCAGCCTCAAAATCACCCACCTTGTTCCTCTCTTCCATTTGGTGAGCCCTTCAGGCTTTCACATGGGACAAGAAGGGAAAGGCTGTGATTTGTTTAAGGAGCTGGACTCCTGGTGTTGTATGTCCTGCTGTGCATCAGGTGGTGGTGCTGATTGTTCAGGATTCTGGGAATCCTCCTACATACCTACTTTTTTTTTTCCCTGGTGCTTGGTCTTGTATTACCATGTGCTGTTCCATAATTAGCATGGATACACAGCCAGCCAAGCAGCAGTCACTGTTGTATCCCCTGCAAGGCCTCACTGGCAGTGTAGGAGGAAGGGAAATGTTTGGCATCTGTTACAGTAAGATGCTGAAAGCTGTTGCATCATGAAGGGGGAAAACAGGACTGAGAAATGGCTAGGTTGCACTCTGACCCCATTTCTTGTGAAATATGGTTGCTGCCTGCCCTTATCTGCTCAGTGCTCCAATTCTGGCTGAAGAATTTCTTTCAAAGCAGTTGTTCTTTCAAAATGTTTCTCTTTTGAGAAGTGAAAGGAGTTCAGGTCCACAGACTGCGTGACTCCACTGGAGCTGGAGCTTGAGACAATTCCTGCTGACTGCAGAAGAGGTTTCTGCCAACTACAAATGTTTTTAGCGTAACTGTTGCACTGTAATGTGAAACTTACAGGAAAAATTGATGTGAATCTTTCACTAAAACACATTTGCTGTCGTTTTCGTGTGAAAAACCAAGGCTTGTCTAATGCTGGCTGCTCTCCCTGCAGTAATTGTTCGCAAGTCCATTTTGTCTGACGCTGCTAAAGTGAAGAAACTGCAGCAGAGTGGGGAGGCCTTTGTGCAGGACGGCTCCTGCAACAACATCGCCCCTCACCTGCACAAGTGCCGCGAGTGCCGCCTGGACAGCTACCGCAAGAACAAGGAGCAGAGGGACTCCACCGTCTTCTGCCGCTTCTTTCACTTCAGGAGGTAGGGACAGCTTCCACAAACACCCTGGGTGATGGGATTCTCCTCTTCAGGAGGTAGGGACAGCTTCCACAAACACCCTGGGTGATGGGATTCTCCTCGGGCCGAGCCTTCAGAGATTTTATCACTCTTCGGGGTTTTGTCCTGCAAATTCCCAGTGTCATAAAATAAGTGGGATGGGTACTTTGGGAGGTGTTGGAAACAAAAAAGTTTAACTGCAAAAATAACAAACTCTATAGAGAAAAAGCAGTGCTAGAAACAAGAGGTCCTTCTCTCTACTAAAACACCCCCAAAATGCCACGAGGTTCCTTTGTCCAGTGCTTTTATGGTAACTGTTTGGGGGGGGGCTTTTGGCACTCATCTAATCTAGGTAGCCCCAGGAGTGAAGGCCAGGGGGTTTAATGAGGTGTCTTGGTATACAGCACTTCTAAACTGGGAAAATTCTAGCTTCTTCACCTTTTATGGGGAATAAAGAGAACTCAAATCCCTTCCCTCTCTGGGCCCTTTGTCTTGGGGGTGCACTGCTACACTTGGGATTCCTGAAATATGACAGGTGAAAAAAACCCAGTTATTTGGCCAGCAGGTCTCATGTAGGTTTCTGTTTCAAAGCTGTTTAATGCTGCTGTGTAGCTATAAGACCAACATGCTCAACTAATGAGTGGCTGCCTATGGTTTTTTAGCCCTTAGAAATGATACAACTGCTTCGTTTGAGCAGCAAATATTTTGGCAGGACTTAGAGCTCTTTATTTTGCTGTTCTGGGCTGAGTGCCAGTAGGATAACAAGAGTTTAGTTTGAGTGCTACAGCTCAGTAGAACTGGAGATGCTAATGAGAGGGTAGATTTCATGCAAGTTTCCCAAAGTTTATTGGTTGGGCACCTGAAATGTTAACCAGGAACCCACAGCTGTAGAAGAGTTGCAGTAAGTGGCTGTGGACTTCCAGCTGGAGACATTTAAGCTTGCCATAAAAACATTTAATCTGTGCCCCAACTGGAATTCAGTTTTGTTGTTAAACATGTAAAAAAATACAGATGTGCTACTGATCTGTTATTTATCTTTAGAGATTTTACTGTTAGTTAATCTTTGGTCTCACACATCAGATTATACAAAGTAATAACAGACTATGCTAATTCATCCTCTCAGGGTAACAATCCAGACTTGCAGTGCAGTTCAAATCAGATTAATCCTTTGGTTTAGAAACTCATCGAACTATGGATTTTTAGTAAATGTGCAATCTGCCAGATCTGGAGATGGTGTTTGTCTGATGACAACAGCTGCCAGCACGTGTTTTCATGGCACACTTAACACTACAGTGAGCACACATTGTCACCAGAAGTCACCTTTCGTCTACAGCATTTAGTAAAAAGGTTCCTGAGCAGAACTCTTCATGTTTTCCATTTAAGACACTACTAACAATATACATCTCATTCTTTCCGCCTACTTGCAGTCACTCAAGAATATATCTTAATCAAAGTTTGCTTGATGCTTTTTGACAGCTTCTTCCAAATGAATTGTTACTGAAATATATTGTATATTTAAGGCATTCCAACTTCTCCTGAGAGCTGTATGTAGTCCTAGATAAAACTATTGCTGGTGTCATCTGTAGATGTGGTCTTCATGCCACTGCATTTTAAAAATTATAAACCTGATTTTACAATAAAGAATGAAGAAGCATTTGTTGTAAGGTAGATTTCCTAACTAAAAAGCTGGATGCTTTCAGTCTTTTTTTCTTTAAAACAGGCAGTGAATTGAACATGCTTAATGCTAGTGACCCCAGTGTGTTTACCCATGTCTGTTGTAACCTTTGAGTAAATTCATTGATGTACAGTACACACGTTTGCAGCTCGAGCATTGACTGATGGGAATGAATTTCAACCAGCATTTGAGGTGATGAGGGTTTTTTCTGCTTTTTCCCTCTTTCATCAGGCTGCAGTTTAATAAGCATGGAATACTGCGTGAGGAAGGCTTCCTAACTCCAAATAAGTATGACCCTGAGGCTATTAGTCTGTGGCTGCCTTTATCCAAAAACGTTGTGGGTCTGGATCTGGACACAGCCAAGTATATCCTCGCCAACATTGGAGACCACTTCTGCCAGCTGGTGATATCTGAAAAGGAAGTCATGTCAACGATTGAACCACACAGTAAGATGCATTTGTATTGAAATCATCTGTGTTTTCACAGCTTTACATGAAGCTTTCAACTTGTATGAAAATTAATTGTGTATATTTGGAAATATCATGTAAGACTTGAGTGTCTCTCCCTCCTCTCAGAGAGGGAATGGTTAAGAGCTACTGTGAGCTAATGTCAACAACTCTTTGCTCCCCACAGGAAGGAGGAAAGGGAAGGGTAATTCCACCCTTCTTTGTCAGAAGTCGTTTCTCAATTTATCAAATTACTTTTCCTCTTACAAAATGTGAAACAACAAAAAAAAAGTAAACTAGCAGGTAGCTGATGACAATCTTTTCTTGGCATGAAAATGAAATAAAAGATTGTACTTTGCACAGGTTCTGTCAGATTGCTTTGATCCTGTTTTATTGTAGCTGCATCATGGACCTTATGCTGTCTGTCAGTAAAAGATTTTTTTTCTCCACCTTCAAGTTTCTAGTAGCACTTTTAGAAGTGATTGTGTGCAGCCCTACTGGGCTTAGACCAGAGAGGTGCTGGTGATGGGGTAGCTGATTGGGGAGGTTAGTTAGCGTAGACAGGGCAAACTTAGCACCCTCAAACCACAGGGGTTTGACCACATCAAAATATTTCTGTAGCAAATGGGAGCAAACAAACGGGGGAGTCTGTGACCTTGCATAATCACTTCTCGGAGTAGAATGACTCCTAAAACTGTATTTGTTTTCTGCAACTTAAGTGCATGATCAGGGTACAGCACAGTTTAGGAGATTGCTGCTGTGTTTGGGGAGTGTTGACATAAAGATCCTCTTAGTTTGGCAGTCACTCCACTGTTCTGAAAGAAGAAAAGAGGCTGAACAAGCTTGTATGCCCTTCAAAAGGAGGGGCAAGACTTGAGAGATTCCAGAAGTACTCACTGTGGGGTCTTACCTTGGGCTACTTGGAGTCTGCAGGCTTTGCTCTTCTCTTGACCTGCAACATGTTGAAGCCTCTGGAACCAAATTAGCCAGAATGAGATGTATAGGCTGGAATACAGAAACACTTTCAGGAGGGTGAAGCTTTGAATGAGTTAATGAAACAAAGGGGAGGTGTGGTGTTTCCTAATAGCAGAGGATGCATATGTTGGCATAGCTACCAGAAATATCCTCTGCTTAAAAAGCACAGAGGTGTGTGAGTTCTGAAATCTCTTTCATTTCTTTGATTTTGTTGCCTTAACTGGAGAGTCAGGGAACTCACTTTTGTTAATATAGAGGTTATTTTGAATGCCCTGGGCAGGAAAGAGGTAATTTACAGTCTGAATATGTGGTGTTCTTTGAACAGTTCAGTGGGAGAGTGCTCAGTGAGCACAGGAAAAAGGGAGATTGTTCTACCACAACTTGAAGTTAGAGTAAATTTAAGTGTATTATCCCTGTGAAGTTAAAGATTGACCAGTGTAGAAAGAACAGCTTGTTAGGTCACGTTGTTCCTTGGCCACCAAGTGCCAAAAGGAAGCAGGATCGAATGACAGAGAGGAACCAAAAAAATAGGAGTAGTAGAAAGGGAAAAGATTCTGAAAATATAGGAAATGGCATCCAAAAGATGAGAAACTTCTTCCTGTCTGGGGGAAATTGGAGAGTTGATCTAGAAAGTGATAATTACAGTGCATGTTTTTTAAAAGCCTGAAGAATGGAACTGGGGATACTTAGACCTGTGTCTCTTGGAAGAATTGTGAAGCAAATAGTCAAACACTTTTTACCTCCTGTCAATGGACATTATTCAGGAGGAAAGCAACATATGTCTTGGATCCTGGTTTGGTTTTCTTACCATGTATCAGGACATGGTCTCTCATAACTTGCTTTTAAAATTAAGAAATGTTGTGGGCAGGGAAGTGTCAGAAGTTACAAGTGTGGAAGGTGGTGGGAGGAGGCAGGTGCTTGCTTTTTGTCTGGGCTAGTTTTCTTGCTGGCAACATAAGGAAATGGAGATCAGGCTAAAATAATTATTGCATAAACACAGATTCACAGAAAAATAATACAGCCCCGAAAGGGCTTGTATATGTTTTTGCTAGACACTGTCGATGTTTGGGATATTTTGAGTGAACTGGAAAAGTGACTTGGGATGAGGAAAGGGGAATATAGTGGGTAGATAGGAAACCTGAACAGCAGCAGTCAGGGCTTCAGAGAAGAAAATTCATCATTCTGATAAGGTCAGATAAACGCAAACGCATAAAACCTCCCAAAGGGAAGACAACTACTTGCTCACCATGCTGCTGAATAGAGAACAAGGACAAGCTGGTTTTGGCAAGTGACACATTAAGCTTTGCTTGCCAACAGTACCTGAATTTATTTCCTGGAGGAGCTGTAGTATTTCTGCTTAGGAGAATGTCAGCAGTGTGCTTGTTAACTTGGGCAAACACATGTCAGGAATAAGAGCTGTGGCTGGTGCTGCACAGGAGGAAGCAAACTGCTCTCAATTGCTTGGACTGTTGTGTGAGAGCAAAAGCATTTTTTGGAGTTCTGATCCAAAACCAAGGCTGAGTCATATCATTGTAGTTTTTAAGTGACTGAATTTGCTGGCACTGACCCTGTGACTGTCCTGTTGCTGCCCCAGGACAGGTGGCCTGGAAGCGCGCGGTTCGTGGCGTCCGCGAGATGTGCGACGTGTGTGACACCACCATCTTCAACCTGCACTGGGTCTGCTCCAAGTGTGGCTTTGGGGTGTGTGTGGATTGCTACAGGATGAGGAAAAAAGGCTCACATGAAGGTGGGAGTGCTTATTGTTACCTGAAACAAAGGGGGAGAGGGGAAATAAAATCTGTATTGAACTCGGAAGTCAGTGACAGCCTTAAATGAGACAAAAAAAAGCCTTCCCAACCAAAAGGACGTGTTGTAGAGCTGTGGTTGGATATATTGTGGGGCTTTCCAGAGCTTTAACAAAAAAATGCAATGGTTTTGTTTTACAGATGATGAGTCGGATACTTTCTCCTGGTTTAAATGTGTGAAGGGGCAGGTACATGAACCAGAGAATCTAATGCCTACACAAATAATTCCTGGAAAAGGTATTGGAAATATTTGATTAGCATAAAACCGTGCTGTAGGATTTTGCTGTCCCTTGTGTGTTTCTGAAATTGTACTGAGCAAAGTTTGATTTTAGTAGTAAAGTTAGTAAAAGCTTAACATTTATTATCCAAAACAGGAAGAGTATGTGTGTTTAATACCATTTTATTATCTTTGACCTTTACAAAGAAGTAGCAGAACTTCTTGTTTAGTGGTGAACAGTATTCACATACTGGTTTATCTGCACAACACACAGTTTCTTAAAAAGTCTTATTGAGTGCTGGAAGTTGAGATTACACAAGCTTACTGATGTTTCTCTCCCTTCAGCTCTCTATGATGTTGGTGACATTGTTCACTCCGTAAGAACAAAATGGGGAATAAAGGCAAATTGTCCTTGTGCAAATAAGCAGTTCAAAGCACTGTCAAAGCCAGCTCTGAAGGAGGATTCAAAACAGGTATTGTGACTGCCTCTGTGTCTGTGCAGTTAAGTTTGTGTCAGTCTATTGTTCTTGAAGCCACTGCTAATTTGACTTTGTAGGTTGCCAGCCCTGACCTCTGTGATAACCCCACCACATAGGGGTGTGTCACTGTTCATCTTTCTGGTTCAGCTCTTCTTTAAGTTTTGGGGAAATCTTACTGTTTCTTTGACACTGAGGCCTCAGTAGTTGACCTATCCTTGAAAAAGGCGTAGTGAGGATTTTTAGGGCGAAAATAGGATTAGATTGAGAAATCCTTAAGAGAAGAATATGAAGAACAGACAAGTGGGAATGGTTGTGAAGTGTTGGCTATTCTTTGGGTCCTGGAGATATAATACATACAGCATCTAAAAGAGTAAGTAAGGTTAAAGAGCACTGGGATTCATAAAAGAACTAAACATGAAAAAAATTGAGATTTGGAAGAGTATGGAGAATCACTGATTTCTCTGGCAGTCTGGTAGGTTTGCTTCTCTGTATATAGGAAAAAGCAAACAAAAAACCCAAAAGAAACCCCACAAGATATATGTATTTATAAATGGATGTGTTATTTTTTGGTTTTGATAACAGAGCACAAATTAATAGCTTAGTTTGGAAGTATCTCTCAAGAAATGGGGTGAATTAAGTGATTTTATTTTTGTTAGATGCTTATTCATAGACTTATTTTGAAAATGAATGTTACCTTAAGTGTAAGAAGCTTGAATTTGCTTTTGGTAATGAACAGAAGGAAAAAAAATTAACTTGATAAAAGTGTGGAAGATAGTTTTGTAAATCAGAAGTTAGTATCCACCTGACCTGGCTTCAGTCTTCTGAATCAAGATTTCCTGTGATTCTGGATAAAGAGCTGCCTTAAATTTATCTGCACATCTAGAATTAGTTACTGTACTGGTTGTGTGAGGATAAGTTTATTAAAGGTTGAAGCATTTTGTATTACGTCATGTTTGGAATCCTTGCCAAGCATCAGCAGTCAGTGGGAGATGAGAGTGTAATGACAGGCAGACAAAAGAGCAGGATAATTTCTTAGCTGAAAATTGTTTGAGCAGAGAAAGGAAACATTACCAGTCATGCAGGAATTCCAGGGCAAAGCTGTGGTTCTGGTTAGTCTGTTCCTAGAACCTCCAAATGACCAGATAAATCAGCTGCAGAGGAGATGAACAATCCTATACTTGACTTGTGCTGGCCAGGCCAGTGCTGCACTCAGGCACGTGTAGCTCAGACTGGCAGGTGCCACATAAAGAGAATAATGTAGGAATCCTCCAAATCTGTTTTAGTCCTCTGAACTGGAGCTCCAGCTTAGCCCTGGCCTGAGTAGCAGCTGTGACTAGAAATGTGAGAACTGCTGTTAAAACTGCACTTGTTCCCAAAGCAATCCCAGAAAATGCACCTGGAAAACTTGGCTCTGTGTGCTTGTCTTGAGAGGTGATGGACTCTGGCTGCTCCTAAGGCTGGGAGATCCCAAATCCTGCTGAACTGTCATCTCCTGATTCTGAGCTGCAATGCTGACCTCTTGTGGAGATCACATGTTTTGAAGGGCCAAATCATTTTACTTTTTAAAGGATGAGTTTGGACATGTTACTGCTTGTGTTCCCTTTGTGTAGAGTGTGTTTGTGTCTAAACAAGTTATTGCTTTGCTTTTTCAGCACTTGGCATCTGGGGACAGGCCTGGCCTTCAACACAACAGCTTTGTCCTGAGCCCCCAAGTCACTACACACGATCCTCCTCTAAAGTCAGCACTTGGAAGCAAACAAGCTGCTTCTGTAAATACTTCTCCTTCATTAAATTGGTTTTCAAACCTAACAAGTGGAAACGTGAATAAGGAAAACAAAGGTATGTGCAGAGCCAGTGAAGAGCAAACCCTTTGTGGCTGTTTGTCAGAAGAATATAGGTCAGACCCAGCAGTATCTTGTGCTGAGAGTGATGTAATCTGCCTGCTGGGATGAGTGTTCAGTGCTTGTGCTGCAGAACTGGCCAAGGCAATGGCTTGGAGTAAAGCCTGGCAGAGTTAGCATATTCTATTTCGAAAACTGGATTAAAATCCCACTGATGCAAGTGTTCTTGAAAATTCAGTTTGAGAGTACTTTTTGTTCTTGTTGTTTGGGGGGGGTTGATTTTTTTGGTGGTTTTTTTTAGAATGTGGGATTTTTAAAATTTTGGTTTATTGAAGAAAGTTAAGTGAAAGAAATATTTTACTTGCATGTATTGGGAGGAGATTCATATTTATGTACGTACATGTGTATACATACATGTAGGCATGTAGGAGGGTAGTGTCTTGGAAAAAATATTCAAAATATTTTCTTGGTTTCAAAGTATTCTCATGGTTTTCTTCATTTCAGAGAAACTACTCATACCAATTTCAAAGAATGAAAATAAACCTCTCCAGACACTCCCTAGCTTAGCCAAGCCAGCTGCAGCCCTGCAGACATTCAACAGTGCAATATTAACCCCTGTGAGCAACAACAACACGGGCTTCTTGAGGAACCTGTTGAATTCTTCTGCAGGAAAGGTACAGGAAAAATTCTGTCCTACAGGTTTGAGTTGATCCCAGGCTTAGGTTCTGTTCTAAACCTGTGAACTGCCACAAGCAGTTTAGTTTCTTGACACAGTAAGTAAAATTCTGTCTTCATTTGGGAAACAAGGGCTGGTTGAGTTTCTGTGTTTCAGTGCTCAGTTAGTAGTAGCTTAGTGATGCTATCAGCAAGTCTTGGTGAGGACCTGGCAACTAAGGGATAAAGGAGGTTGACTTCTTGGGCTAGAGTCTGGCAGCTGCATTGATTGGGATGTCTTTTAGACTAAAAAGAAACACCAATGAAGTTGCAGATGGAGACAAGAACCTTCTGTGGTGTCTTCCCCATACCTCATTTGCAGACTGGCTCACTTGAGATGTTTCTGGTTTTTGTCTGGTCTTACAAATGTGATTTCAGACTGGTGGGGAAAAATACTGGCTTTGAGAGTTTTTTACTAAAACTGACTTTCTGCTCATGGATACAAAGCAAGTCCTGTTCCCTGCTGCGTATTCTGGGTTTCTGCAGTGTTGCTGAGATGCAAATCAGGGCAGAAATTGTTGTGCCAGAATTCTGTAGACAAATATGAGAAATGACACTGGCATTTAATGATGGTGCATTTCCAGACAGCAGAGTTCTGCAGCTTTTTGTTTTTCTGCACAATTGGATCTCAAGTAAAAAATATTGGAAGTGGCAAATACCTTCTTTAAAGCCTGCAGGATAAGGCAACAGAAAAGAGCACTAATTTTTGGTTGTTCTTCCATGTGTTTTATCAGACAGACAATGGACTGAAGAGTACACCCAAAATCCTTGATGACATTTTTGCTTCCCTGGTGCAAAATAGAGCCATTACAGACTTGCCTAAGAAGCCTCAAGGACTGACCATAAAGCCCACGATAATGGGCTTTGATACACCCCACTACTGGTTATGTGATAACCGCCTGCTGTGTCTTCAGGATCCCAACAATGAGAGCAACTGGAATGTCTTCAGGGAGTGCTGGAAGCAAGGACAGGTATTTTCATTTTCCTGCTTCCTCATTTGCAATTCATGTACTTTGTCCTTTAGTTGAAGCACAGCTATAACCACTATAGTGATAAGCAACATTAAACCTTCATCAAATGTGTAACATGAACACTGTTACACATCCTCGTCCAAGGATCTGTTTTACTCTTTGAATCTTTTTCTGAACACAGAGCTGAAATTTTCTCTGTGTAAAAAGCTGCCTCTGTTTGAAACAGAGAATGCTCAGATGCATGGTGAAGCAGAATTCTGGTAGGGCATACTGAGCATTTAGTTTGCAAAATGCCTGCATTCAAATGCTCAATGTACTTCATGTATTACCCTGTTTAAGTTAGATTTTTTTTTGTAGTGGTTAATAATTCTTCAGAATATATTCTTTTGCTTTCTAGCCTGTAATGGTGTCAGGAGTGCATCACAAGTTAAATGCAGACCTCTGGAGACCAGAGTCCTTTAGGAAGGAATTTGGCCAACAGGAAGTAGATCTGGTTAACTGCAGGACCAATGAAATCATCACTGGAGCTACTGTGGGGGATTTCTGGGATGGTTTTGAAGATATTTCAAGTAAGTACTGTCAGTCTTTGTTCCTGTAGGTAAAACACTCACCAGCAATAATTTGGCCCTATTACAGATTTGTGATCCATAAACAGTGTACAAGATTTCCCTCCACCTAGGGCAGTTTGCTGAGGATGCATTGCAGACATTTATGCTTGTAGGGTTGTGGACTGGATAAAAAACTGTTATTCCTGTGAAGTGCTCTCCTTCAGGAGTATGTTTGGCTGCCTTTAGTCTTATGGGCAAACATCCTGAGGAAATTTAAGGTCTTCCTAGCAAGTGGGTTCATTTTCCAGCCTTTTTTTTTCCTAGCTGAGTGAGAGCACATGTAGGGGTGGTGTTCCCAGGTTAAATGGATTCTGCTGTTTTAACTTGAATGTACTTCTTAGTCCTGAGGAACTGAAGTTATTTTGTATAGAAATAGATTTAGAGGAGGTGAGCTTGAGTTTTTCCATGAGAATTAACACTTGTCATTGCATCTGGAGTTCTACTTTGTGTTTGTTACACATTCTTATCTAAGGATCTGCTTCACTGTTTAAATCAGTTGTAAGCGTAGGGAGTTTCCTACTTAGGGCAAGAAGAGTAGGAGGTGGAAGATTCATACCTTTCTTTTGTTACTTTATCTTTGAAGATGTTTGGCTTCATCAGCTACTTTTGGCCTCAAACACAAACCAGTTTCTGAGCTATGTTGTAGCAAGTGCTTGGGCAGGGAAGCAGTAAAGGCTGCTCATCTCTCTGACATCTGTTGTAACACGTTTGTCATGAGTGATAACCTACTCTGGTGCCAGAGGAACTTGTACTTCTTTAGTTCTACATGAGAAGGTGTGGAATGAACATGATTTGAAACCTGAGATAAAGGTTTCTTTATCTTAATTTTTTTGTATTCAGAGTTGTAAACTAAAACTTGTTAATATTTCATACCAGGTCGCCTGAGGACAGAAGAGGGAGAACCAATGGTATTGAAGCTGAAGGACTGGCCTCCAGGAGAAGACTTCAGAGATATGATGCCCTCTCGGTATGAATTTCCAGAGGAAATGTTCATTGTTTCTGTGGCACACCCCCAAAAGAGCAGACTGTAGGAGCATTCTCATGTGAAATGTCAACAGTTCTGTTTCTCAGAGATGCCTGACATAAATGGAAATCCTGCACAGGTTTCATGATAAGCTTTTATGTGGTTCGCTGTGTTTGTTGCTAAGTAAAGTGAGCAACTAAAACTGGTCATAAAAGCCTGGATCACTTTGAAATATGAAGTTCAGTTGAAGCTTACTTTTTGGTCAGACATTTTTAAGTATTTGGACTTAGGCTGTTTAATATTCCTTGAGAAGATGTCACAAAGAAATAGAGCTACTCCAGAGCAGTTAATTTTCTTTGTTGTATTTCTGTGCCTTGTTTGTTTGGTTCCTTTTCGTGGTGTCCAGAAAACCCCCTTGGGGGAAAGAATACACTTCCTTGACTGGAGAGAGCTTTTATTGCAGTCTGTTTCAGTCTGATTTTGCTTTTGTCAGTACCTAATGCTAAATTTTGCTGCATTACCTTAGGTTTGATGATTTGATGAAAAATATCCCATTGCCAGAATATACCAGGAGAGGTGGCAAACTCAACCTCGCCTCTCGACTTCCCAACTATTTTGTGCGACCAGATTTGGGCCCCAAGATGTACAATGCCTATGGTAAGGAATTTTTCACTCCAAAGGTCACATAGACCACATGTTAATATTGAAATTTATTGTAGGTTATGTGAGTCCTTGCTGCTGTAGACAATTTCATTAATCCCATGGATCAGAAAACCTGAGTTTGACTCACCTATAGGTATCAATGATATCCAGAGCATGATATGATTTGTTTTATTAAACATCTTTTTGTCCAGGTGGTTTCAGTAGTAGTTACTCCCAGTGTTCCAATCAGCTTGCTCCAGCCTCTTTCCTGTAGCTGGCAACATGTGTTTGTTGTTTTGCTGCTTCTGGCTGTATTGCTTTTGTTGTTCTTTTTGAGCAGTATCATTTAGATTTTAATCTCTCCTTGAGCATTTTTTCCATGTCTGGTTCAGCTGCTGTCACTCAAAAGACATTTAAAATGGAGCAGCATAGTGGCCAGTAGAGAGATTGTGGATAGTAAATCCTATGTCAGAAAAACAAACTGTTTCTCAAAATGCTTTATCCTAAACTGCTGTAGAAACCCTTTTCCAGCAGGATTGAAACATTAGCTGGCCTGCATGATACATAAAAGTAGAAATACATTGATGTGTATCATCAATGATATTGCTGTCTGACAGCAGATCACCTGGGAAGCCACAAGATGGAGCAAGGTCCTGGGTAGAAAGCCTGTTGCTGTTCTGGGAGCATTTCCTGGTTGCATTAAAAGTGCTCTAATCTCTTCAGAAGGTGCTGCTGGGAGTGGTGTAACACTTCTTTGTGTTACTAACAGATCTGCTACTCCTTTTTTCCCCCCCCTTTGATTCCTCCTCCAGGCTTAATAACACCAGAGGACAGAAAATATGGCACAACAAACCTCCACTTGGATGTGTCTGACGCAGCCAATGTCATGGTGTATGTGGGGATCCCCAAAGGCCAGGCTGATCAAGAAGAAGGTAAAGTCTCAGTGGTGTCTGGGGGAATATTTCTGTGGCCAGAGGGGAAGATCCTTTAGTGTAACTGCTGGTGTTGACTCTCCACAGAAGTGCTGAAGACCATCCAGGACGGTGACTCTGATGAACTGACAATTAAGCGTTTTACTGAAAGCCGGGAAAAGCCTGGAGCTCTGTGGCACATTTATGCTGCCAAAGATACAGAGAAAATCCGGGAGTTCCTTAAGAAGGTAAGCTGTTCATCTCAAACTGATCTGCTGGCTGTGTAGGCTTGCAAGTCTCTATCCTTGGGCTTTTCTCCTCCTTTATGTCCCAGTTACTGTGGAAACAAATAACTCGAGTTGTATCTAAGACAAAACTTCTGTGCCATGAGTTATGTAGGACCTGAAAAGGGTGGAGAGTTGAAGCTTGAAGTTACCTTGTATGTAGATATTCTTTCGGCCCACTCCTCTCATAGATGAGCAATGTGACATAGTGAACAAGAAAATAGCTGGCTTAGTTTTAAGGAAAAGCAGTTGAATTTGATAATTTTTAGAGCAATGTGAGATGTTTTTGAGAAATGTCAGAGCACTACCTGGTGCATAATGCTCTTCCTAGTTCTCTTACTACTTTTTTGCCCTGTACCTTGATTAAGTCTGAATTAAGGGAAATGCATGAGGTATTTTGTCGTGTTTCCATGGGAGTTAAGGGTTTGGTAGAGAAAAAGGCTTGTTTCAGTGTTAAAATTTACCTCAGACAATCCAGAGTTCTTTGTGGTCTTAATTGTGCAACTAATTTGGTGCTCTAGAAGTGCAAAGAGCCAACGTGCTGATATTTAAAAGGATCAAACAACTGTTGGCCTGCTCAGGCTTATGGCTTTCTTGGTGGAAGCTGGGAAAGGCTGCAACAGACTTATTTAATATTAACAAAGAACAAATCTTACATCTGATAAAACATGATGCTGGGTTTGATAAGCATTAGCACTTGGAGTCTTGACATCTGTGTCTCACACCTCAGTCCCTTGTATCACACTTGCTGGCAGATGTGGGGCTTTCAGCAGCTTTTAGTGGAGTAGAACCAAGCTGTTTATCTCCTCCCAAATGAGTTTTTGGGCTAGAGTCCTGGGTGTAAATGGCCACTGCAGCGGGTTTATTCAGCAGCTTTGTGCAGAAATTCTCTCCTCACAACCCTCACATTTCTGTCCTGAAGTGCTTGTTGTGCTTCCCAGTCTCATTTCTCCTGAAAATCTGGTTTGCATCCTCTGGGTCAGTGAGCACACACTGACTGATTGTGTCCTCAAGGCAGACACCTGCTGAATTCCACACTTGGTAGTGTCTTCCAGTCACAGGCTGTGCAGTCAGAGAATCTCAGAATGGTTTGTCTTGGAAGGGAGCTTCAGGACCATCTCATTCCACCCCCTGCCATGGGCAGGGACACCTTCCCCTAGACCAGGTTGCTGAGAGCCCTGTCCAGCCTGGCCTGGAACACTTCCAAGGATGGGGCAGCCACAGCTCCTCTGGGCAGCCTGTGCCAGTGCCTCACTGCCCTCACAGGAAAGAATTTCTTCCCATTTCTTCTTCTAATTTAAACCTGCTCTCCTTCAGTTTAAAGCCATTGCCCCTTGTCCTGTCAGTTGACACCCTCTCCAGTTTTAGTGTCAGAACTCTGGTTCCACATGTGACAGTGGTTCCCGGTGTGAACATGAGTTGCTTCATTTGCCACTGTCAGTTGGGATTACTTGCATTTTCATATCCACATTTGCAATGTGTCTTTGAAGCCAGTGGGACCTGAGAAATGCTGAAACCTTGACAAAGGTCTGAGTAAAGATCCAAACTTTCCTTGTGTAACTCTCCAACCTGAACACGTGGTGTCCCTCTGGCACACTTTTGTATGAATACCACAGATACAGCTTGACTGTCCAGTCAGACTGGTGTGCTAAAATGCCTGTTGTCTTGTGACTTTCCCAGGTGGCAGAAGAACAAGGCCAAGAAAACCCTGTAGATCACGATCCCATTCATGATCAGAGTTGGTACCTGGACCGGTCGCTGAGGAAACGCCTTCATCAGGAATATGGAGTTCAAGGCTGGGCTATTGTACAGTTTCTAGGAGATGTAGTTTTCATCCCAGCAGGAGCTCCACACCAGGCAAGCACCAGGGGCATAGAGTGGCCTGACTGCTCAGGCAGTTCTTGGAGCACGTGGCTAATGCTTGTTTGTTCTCTCTAGGTTCATAATTTGTACAGTTGTATTAAAGTTGCAGAAGACTTTGTATCCCCAGAGCATGTCAAACACTGCTTCTGGCTCACTCAGGAATTTAGATATCTGTCACATACGCATACGAACCATGAAGATAAATTGCAGGTAACTTCCCAATGCTCAGTGTTCTGTACAGAAACCCCACTAAAACAGATGTTTCCCCAAGTTTGTGATTTGCATGGAGGTCGGGGAGATGAGTGTGTGTGAACTGACCTGCACAGGGGGAGGGGAAGTAAGTGGGAAAGCTGGAAAGCTGTCTGTACTGTTTGCTTGTAAAACCAAGCACCTTTCCTTTGCTCCTGCAGGTGAAGAATGTCATATACCACGCTGTAAAAGATGCAGTTGGGATACTGAGAGCTAATGAATCCAGCCTTAGCAGACCATGATGTAGAGCGCCTTAACCACACACTATGAAACAGAAGCGTTGGCAGCTGTTTTACCTACTCAGTCAGGACCTCTGTGGACTTTGAGATTATATGAATGTTACCTCATCTTCCTTTCAGCAGTACCAGAGGATCGTGGTACTATGTTCTGTGTATTCTTCCAATGTTTACAAACCTGATATGTATATGTAGTAATATGTATGGACTGTGGCATACTGTGAATGCTCAGTTGCAATAGAACTTTATACGGAGTTGCTCTCCAAACTGTACAAAATACCTCCTATAGAACTGTTGGGAACTATTCCAAGTTACTTGTTTGAAAAATATTATTCAAGGCATTGTAAAGCTTCAATTTTTAAAATTTATTTTGGGGTGGGAGGAAGTATGGAATCACTCAGTTTAATAATCAATTTACATAAAAAGTTAAGAATGCAGTTCTGGAACTTCACATTAACATAGAACTAGCATTTAAAAGTAGCTTTAAGCTATTGTATAGTAATATAGAGATGGGAGTTAACCATCTTTAGGTAAATGTATTTAAATTTCTAAATGTTAAACTTTTAATCAAATGTCTTCTGTTTGAAACTGCTCTTTAATTTGAACTAATGTTTGATTCTCTTGTTTTTAACACTGAATGGTTACATAAAAATTCTTCTATTTCAGATACTGTTCCTTGCTTGTCTTCTTCAATTGACTGTTTAAACTGTAATTAATTTGATGCAGTACTTTGAAAAATGAAGGAAAACTGTATCATAAATGGTTCATGCTGATATTTGAAGGCTTAGGATGTGGAATTTAGCAGCAGACCCCTTTACAGTTATTTTGGTTAACCCAAGCATTACTTAGCTGACAGACTACTGCTGCCAGTGCTGTGGTCTGTGTCACATGAGCTTTGCAGCTTCAGTCTGAAATGGCAGACACAGAACTCAGGGTTATTTGAAGAAACACTGGAAAATTAAAACAGGAAGAGAGGTTATGAGTGGCAAAGTGAATCTCTCATTTCATACCTTGAGATACAATTAACCTTTCCGTTCCTTCCCAGCACTGAACGTTGCAGGATGGCTGTTGAGAACTGCTGGACAGGAGAGGAAACCTCCAAGTCCACTTTTCTGAGCTTATGCAGCAAATTGAACTCTGCAACTTCCCCTCCCTGTAGTACTTCACCTGCTGTTTGTATCAGCATCAGCTGTTGACTCTCCCTTGGGTGGCAGGATCCTACTTCAGAGGAGCTTCCTCTGCTTGCTCCCTCAGGAGTGGGGGCAGGCTGCAGTGCTGTGCAGGGAGCAGGAGTCTCTTGGAAGAGTTGAGTGACACTGACTACAGCAGGTTTGCTTACATGAAAGCCCTTCTCTGTATTCATTGAGAGCTTTCCTCAACCTTCACTTGCTGACACCTCTTGACAGTAAATAACTTGTTCTGGTTGCTTCAGGTACCTTGATTTGGCATTCTGTGCTTGAACTTGTCAAGTACGCTTAAAAACAACACTTAGCTGAACATTCTCCCTTGAACTACCAAGTTGAAGTAGATGACAAAGCAGGTTAATTGCTTTCCTTGGAGCCAGCTGGAGTGTTTGTGGGAGCTGAGTCACACTGATCTTACACACCCTGTGTGTGCACATAGATCTGAAAAGACTCATTGTTGAAGCTGGAATTTGAGCTCTTACCACTGGGCTGTTCAATCTTATTTTACTGCAGCTCTTGCCCACTTTTATTTCTGATCTGTCCTTACTGGATTTTTAAGACCACAAGAAACAAACTGTCCCTCTTGCCTGTTTTTGTTGCATCTGGGGTGGAGATGAACACTGGACTTGCACAACACTGAAGCATGGGGGATGCTTTGCCTCTGCCAGGACAAAGGTGAACAGTGCTTGGCCCCCACAAAGCTTTTATGGCTGAATATGGGAAGTGTTGGACTCCATCCAGCTATCTGTGGCCCTTGTCTGTTTTTCTACCCTTGGTGATGGATAAAATTATTTAGAGACTTGGCTTTCTTTGGGTAAGGCATCCTTAAACTGAAGAGCTCTGGCTTTTGTTGGGGAGGTGCTGTGGCAGTGATGGATTTGGGTCAGAGTTTTCTGGTTTGCCAACAACCTTTTGTGAGCCATGACATCAAGTTTTGCCTGAAGCTTCTCCTTGGCACGAGCCACAGCTCTCCTTTGACCCTGAAATGTGCTGTTGGAGCAGCAGAGAGGCCTTGGCATGGCCACAGGGTCTGGGCAAGCTTTGCCTACAGCCTGGTGAGTCAGGGCCCCCTCCCACTGCTGCCAAC
Organism: Bombycilla garrulus; assembly: GCA_013400315.1. Taxonomy (NCBI): domain Eukaryota; kingdom Metazoa; phylum Chordata; class Aves; order Passeriformes; family Bombycillidae; genus Bombycilla; species Bombycilla garrulus. The sequence continues at coordinate 39,622 of VXBU01018236.1, read as the reverse complement.
TCCCTGTGCCACAGCCTTGGCTAAGACAGGGCTCCTGTGATCATACAGAGCTGGAACACACTGGAAACATCTCTAACTATGCAGTGAAGGCCCTCACTGTGCTACAGAAAGGTGCTGCAAAACTGAAAAAGAGGTGTTAGAAGTGGGTTTTGTTTGTGAAAGAGGCCAAAGTGATGCAAACTCCACTGCTGCCTGGCAGTGACTGTTAGAAGCAGCTTTAATAATATTTGTATTGATTCAAGAAAACACAGATCTGACAGTGCTGGAGGTTGTTGGTAGCAGATTAAACCAAAGTGGCTGTTGGGAAGAAATGCTGCTTGAAGATGAGAATATATTTCAGGACTTTATGTCTAAAAATACATAACATTACACCACCCTTGCCATGTCACCACAGGAACCATGGGCTGAACAAAAAACTGGAAGAGACTTCACTCCCCAAGTAGTATATTACAGTAGTGTCTTGGAGAAAAAAATCCTCAGGAAGAAAAATATATTACATAAGTGAGAATACATTAAGTTTTGCATTTTGAAGGTAGAACAGAATAAAATAAAGCCAACTGTCCACATCCATCCTGGCCCTAGCTCCTCAGGGTGGCCAACCGTGACTGCATGGCTTCGATGTCCTCCTCCTCATCCACAGCAGCAGCAGCTGCACCCATGGGCTCAGGCTCTGGCAGAGCATCTGTGACTTTACTGGGTGCTTTACCCAAGGCCCCTGCAACAACAAACAGCCTCATTAGCAACTGGCAGCTCTTCAGTTTATAATCAGTGGCTTTCAGGGACATCTAAAATATCCCAACCAGTCATTTCCCATGGAGATCACACCCCTGAGCTGTGACAGGGCGAGCCCGAGCACTCATTGCCAGCTCGGAGCCTCTGCACTCCTTCTTCCCTTCCGGGAGGAGGCTCCCGGGCTCCTCCCAAGCCCTGCTGCTTGCAGGGAGCTCCCCCTGCCTGCTCGGGAAGAGGGGAGCTGCTGCAGCTAGGATATGGAATGGAAAAAGCAAATTAGGATGTGAGAGAGAACAGGGCAATGTGCCAGGTGCTGGGCACGAGTGCCAGCAGGGCGGGTGCTGCACTTGCACCGAGCTACAGCTGAATGCAGCCTGGTACTTGTTTTTGTCACACCACATCACAGGCACTCCCGGTGAAAGGAGCATTCTAAGCATTCTCCAAGTCAAATAACTGAACCAGTAAATCATTACTTCATGAGCTGGAAGGCAGAAAGTGTGGTTTTGGTTTTAAGAGGGTTTTTGTGTTTGTTTTGGTTTTTTTTCCCCCAAACAAGACACAGCATGTTACTGCCACGACTCACAGCACAACCTGTGACTCAAGGCAGCACAGCTTATTTCTTGGTTTCATTAATAATAGCTAGGCAGTCATGTAAGTTTCACCTTGTTAAGAGGATTCACTGCACAGCCAAACACAGATCTGTAGGAGCCTCAATTACATAACTGCACAGACAGCAGCTGATGGATATTAGTTCTGCCCTGCTGAGCACCACTGGCCTTCTCAGCCAATATTCCCTGAGAAACCAGATTGTCAGAGCTCTGTGCCCATCATCAAAGGAAGAGATGCCCCTGGGAGAGTGCAGAGTAGATGAAGAGTTCAGTTGCTGTATCTTACTGAACACAGCAGGGACTTGGCTCTTAGCAGCACCCGCAAACTCACCAGCTGTAATTTCAAAAAGGATTTTGTCAATTTCTGCCTCAGCTTCCTCTTCCATCTCCTCCTGATCCTCCAGGCCTTCAAAGGTGTCCTCCAGCATTTCCTCTATAATTCCAGCCTAGCAGAAAAAAACAAGGCAGCGTGTGATGCCCTTGGAAACAGCAGAGTAAGAAAACACATTTCTAGTTGGGGGATGAGGTTATGCCTCTCCGGGCATGTAGCACCCCCTGCTCCAGGGGTGTTCCAGATCCAGGCTCTTGCAGGAGGGTGGCCAACAGCCCTGCCCTCAGTGTGAGCACACATCTCTACAACTGGTGCACAGGAAAAGCAGGAAGAAAACTAAGGATTAAAGGCACCTGTTCTCACTTTGAAAACCAAGTTATTTAAACTAAAAGAGGAGAGATTTAAGTTAGATGTTAGGAATAAAGTTTTCCCTGTGAGGATGGTGAGGCACTGGCACAGGTTCCCCAGAGAAGCTGTGATGCCCAATCCCTGGGAATGTTCCCAGCCAGGCTGGATGGGGCTCTGAACAACCTGGTCTAGTGGCAGATGTCCCTTGCATGGCAGGGGGGCTGGAATTACATGACCTTTAAGATCCTTTCCAACCCAAACGATTCTAGTGTTCAATGGTTATTTATTGTTGTTGCATGGCTAAACAAAGACCCAGCCTGCTCCAAGCATGTGAAATACAAGTGTAAATTTCAGTCATGCAGCCTGAATTGTGTAGCACACTGCAAAACTGCTCTTTGACACAGCTTGTTGTTTTGTTGGGTTTTTTCTCTATCTGCATTTGAAAACATTCCTTTGCAGGTCCTGCAACCTAGATCTGGCCAAACCATGCTGGTGCACAATGGTAAAATTATTTAGAAATAAACTTATTTAAACTAAACAGGCTAGAGTGGTAAGAAGGGAAAAAGCAAAACAACTTTGGTAGTTGAAAATGCAATAGTCATAACAGAGACTTGGTATACTTTCAAATATACTTGGTATACTTTGGTATACTTGGTATACTTTCAAATCAGAGCACAAATCACATGGAGACACTGAGCTAGATGCTTTAAACCAGTGACAGTGAATTATATCTGAGTTAGCCACGAGTTTTGTGATTCTTTAAAAATTTTGTAAAAATTAATTAGTTAAGGAATCTTCGATCGTGTTATTTTGGCTGGTTTTGGTTTAGATCTGTGTTGGCTAAGTGGGAGTAGAAAACCCTGAGAAATGTAGTTGAAGAACAAAATTCAATAAAGAATTGTTTAATGATTGTCATATAGCTAGAGATGAATTAGATGTCATAGAACAAGAATGATACCTTGAGAAAGTTAAGGAATCAAAGGCCTGTACATCCCAGAAAATTTGATTAATACATTTCAGGTGTAGTAAGGGAGCCACTTCAGAGGCTTGTACCCCCCAGAAAACTTAATCAATAGTAATTGTCTAAGCAGGACAGCAAATTTAATAAAGCACTGTTAGCTGGATAAAACTCGGGTTATCCATTAAACAAAGACAGATGATTTGTTCTGGTAGTAATTAAAAGAAACAAAACACCTCTACCATGATGCAATAAATGAGGCAGATTTTTGGGAGTGTCCATTAAAAAAAATCTTGGCTGTTATACTGTAAATAAACGCCCGAAAACAGCTGTTTCTTTGAACATGTCTATGGCAAATAAATTCCCCATATGTTCCAAATTTTGACTCAAAATTGTTACCAGAAATGTTGGTCTAACAGCTTTTTGCTGCTAGAGTTAAAACTCTTTGTGTCACCAGTATCAGACTGGCCATGGGGTCAGAGAGTGTCCTGAGCTCACAGCAGCCCTGTGATCTTACCTTCATCATCTCTTTGGACAAGTCCCTCATCGTTGCTTGGATTTCTGGGATTTTTACTAGATTTTGCATAGCTTTCATGACTTCTGTGCTCTTCTGCAATGAACCTGCTACTCTGAGGACAGCTGTGAAGGAGAGACACAGAACAGATTGAACAACCCGTTCACTGCTGAAAGCAGAGAAATTATATCCTCCCTACATGGAAATCTGTTTACACGTAGGTAATTCAACTTAAAACATCAACAGGCATTGCACTTCTTCATTCTTGACTGAATTCCTGGAAAAGCCCAACTTACACCTGTTAGATTTTCATCCTTTCCAACATTTAACAATACCCAAGTTGGCAAAGTCACATTTCCAGCAAAGAACTGGTCCAGTACCATGAGGAGGCCAGGTGGTCTGCAGCAGGGAGTATTCAAGCCACCTGCACCCAGCTCTAAGACAGGGAGGGAGCTGCTCCTGCCTGACCTCTCAGCAGCCAGAGGTGTTGCTGAGGGTCTCAGCTCCAGTGACTGCTGAAACCAGGGATCTTCTGCCTGACACCAGCTACAGGCAACCAACCCCAGCAGAAGTTCTGCAACAGTTTCACAGCAAAGAGTAAGTTATAACAGTAATACTGAAGCAGATAAGCCAAAAACAAGCTTGTTTAAACTGATTTTAACAATACTCTTTCCAGAGGTTATTCCAGCTTATAAGCTCTCCTCATATGTATTGATATACCAAAAAAAAAAAAAAAAAAACAGTAATTAATTCTGCCATCTAACTCTGCAGCTTCCTGGACACAGAGAACTTACCTGTTTGTATATAAAATGGCCACTCCTTAATGAAGCAAAATGAAGGTACAGCACATATTATTTTTCATTTTAATAATTTCTTTTAAGAGCCCTACACTTGTAACAAACTAACAGAAACCTTGCCTTGAGTGGTCATTTCTCAAGTTACTACAGACCCCAGACTGAATTCTAAATTCCTTCCTATTTCCTATCCAAGTGTATCAGAACATTCCCAGGAAGATGAAGACGCTGGCAGTGGTAATAAGGAGGAGGCTGTTTGGAGTTTTTCCTTTTAAGAGACACCTTAAGGTGCAAGGATGGTCCTACTTTCCTTTCCTGGGTGAGATGCATGGGGAAACACATTTGAACCATCACAAAATTACACTTAAGGTTCAGAGTGTGACTTTCTTTTTTATCACTCATCCAACATTAAAATCTATTTGGATGATGCTGGGGTGGGGAAAATGTTTTGACATTTCAGCAGCAGGTTGACCTCCATCAAGTCTCCTGTCTTGAAAGATTTCTGCTCTGCTTGTTACAGGCTGGACTGATTCCAGCTATGGAAAACTCTGCAGGAAGTGTACTACAACAGATTTCTGATGTGGATAAGGAATGAGGGAAATATGCTAGTTCTGGAGGAACACAAAGGACCAAGGAGGGTTTACAGAACAGGGGTGTTAAGCCAAGGGGCAAAGGATTCATCCACATGATGAAGAGAATTCTATTCCTGTGACAGGTCCTGTCAAAATCAGTGACACAGGCTCCACCAGGATGCAGGGATATTAGGGATGCATTCAAACTGTTTAGAAAACCACACTAAGAATGTGCTCCAAACTGCTGTGAGTTCATTCTCAGAGCATGTGATTCTCACATCCCTGGAACCCTCAGGCTCTGAGCAGAGGTGTTAGATCATCTGCTGAGCAGCTTGTCACAGGAAACAGGGAACCAGCAAGGATGTGGGGAACAACAAGGGGCAGGAACCCCAAGAAACTAAAACTGGGAGCTCCCTGGCTACTTCAGAGCCCAGGGTGGGACACCCATCCAGGCAGGGCACTGGAAAAACAGCCCCAGAACATCCTGCAGACTGAGTGGGGTTATTGCCTACAGGGATACAGGACTCCTTACAGGGATTCCAGGGAAAAGAGCATGCTTGGACACGGGAAAAACTTACAGTGGATCTTTTGAGGAGATTACAGGAACATAACTGAATATTAGGGGAACTACCAAAGCTAGTTTGGGGAAGGATGGAAGTGGATCAGAGAACACACAACCTCAGGGGCCTACAGGACCAGGTACCAGCAGTTCAGGCAGAGCAGCAGATCTGGGGCCAGGTACCAGATATCCAGCCAGCTTAGGCAGAGCAACTGAGAGCAGCTCCTGGAACAACCAATCTACTGTGTAATGTTCTATTAGTGGACCTCAGCCCCGTGAGCTGAAGAGAAAGAGCAGGATGGAGCTGTTCACACGTGTGTAAAGCTGTGTGTTTATGGGGTGGTGGCAAAGGCTCTGCTCTGAGAGTGTGGTGCACGTGCCTGCTGGGATTAGGGGGCAGAACTTCAGCAGCCTCACAGCTCTGAGCCTGCTACGGGAGGATCTTCCCAGGCTCCTGGAGCCCACTGGAATCAGCTGCTTTTCGCAGGAGCACGCCTGCTCCCACATTCAAGCTCTGCCTGCATTTGATTTTGGTTCTGGACAAGGAAACCTCAGCCCTCCCTTCTACTGTCAGAGCAGTCATTGTGCTTGGGCCCAGAATTTGTTCTTACCCAGCTGGTTCTTCATGCCCATGAGCACAGAGTTCATGTGAGCTTTGGATGCATAGAGTTTGCTCACGGCCCTGCGAGAGTGGATCAGCTCCTTCGCCAAGATCACACACACATCTCTCTGATTCTTTTTGGCAGCGTCCTTTATTGACCTCTTCACCTTCTCCTCTTCCCTCTGGATATCTGGAGTACAGAAAAACACAGCAAACAGTGGTGAACTCCTAAGGATATAGAAGAGAAAACAGTCAGGGGTGTGTTTCCAATGCAAGAATTGTTTCTGCTTTATTTCAGATTCCCTCTGTTACTCAAAGACTTTGTTCTAGGCCGATTGACATGTCAGCTGATTAATCCAGTTAAATCTTCATAGGAAACTTCTCATTACTGAACATCCAGCTCTGTAATTTCCTCTGCAGTCGAGAGTACTCTAAAGGACTGTCTGAGAATATTAGTCCATGATGTTGAGTTGACTAAGAGCTTACAAAGCAAAAAATGTCCTGTAAAAACAAAGCACTCTGAGAGGATGACTTGACTTACAACTTCAAAATAACCTCCTGACTATTAAACTGGCCTGATACAAATATATATACACAAAACATACATCTAACTGAAAACATCCTGCTCAAACTCTTCTGGCATCCAGCTTTGTTCAACAGCTTTTATTTAAGAGTGTGCTTAAGTGGGAATACTGAACTAAGCATCAGCACCAAAGAGTTGGTTGGATTTGAACTATTAACCACTAAAAAGGCCTTCTTAAATACCATTGGTTTTTCCAGCAAATCTGGTGTTGATTGTTCACAGTTCTGCCCTGCCAGGTAACACTGGCTGTGAACAGCAGGAGCCAGGTAGTCCAAAAAGCCCAGAGTAAAAAATGCAAGAGTAAGCAGGGACAATATAAACCTCCTTCCTTTTCCAGACTCAGCAATAAATCAGCCACTGATGAAATGTGGATCTCGGAATCCACAAGAAAAATTATCCTAAAGCAAATAAAGAATTCAGATAGTAAGGGTTCCTCACCTTCCTGCAAAGAGTTGATTGAAATGATGACAAGAACAATTATTTCAAGGAAAGCCTCTGTTCAGATTTAGCTTTGAGTCTTCTTGATTTATGCCAGAAGAAGTTATAATTGGAAGAATCAGAAGCTGCCCTTTTAAAAAACAAAGGTATCAACACGTGCCTTCTGGCACAGGCCAACTTGGAGACTTCAACACAGCTTCTCAGGGGGGAGTTAATGAACCCTGTACTCAAAACCAGTAATTGTCAGTACCATTCACTGAGCTGTTTACCTTAAAAGACTGGCAGAAAGGATCATAATCAGAAAAACATACCTTTGCCGCCACAAACTTGAAGACATTTGCATGTCAGACATGGGACTGAGCAGAGTCCCAGCACATCAGAGCAGATAAGAAAGAGCTGAAGGAAACAGCAAGCACCAGAAAAACCCCAGCAGTACTGAAGAATGACAACATTCACTCTGTCAGGCTGAAAACAACCACAGTATTGTGTTACTACAGCCAGGCTAGTGTAACCTGCACCTGAGTGAATGCTTTCACTGCTGACTGCGAGATCAGTGGCACAAGTATGCAACAACAGTCAGCTCCATCTTTGAAGGTCAGTGCCAGCTGCATTCCTCAAGGGAGCCAAAGTCACTTCCCCAGTCTCACTATCAAGCACAAGAGGCACAAAGCACCTGTGAGAGTGACTCACAGGCTCAGCAAAACACAAATTTATCCTATTACTCCAACTCTATCAACTCAAAAATTTCAATTCTGAAGTACCTTTCATTTCTCCAAGCCCTGTAAAACAACCTGCCCTGAGGAGAAATCACCAGAGCAGCAAGAGTCCAACACCAGATGGTTTCAAAGAGTGTGTTGCTATTTTAGTAACTGTGCTGACTGGGCGAGCCAAGAGCTCCAGTGATCCAGGCCCACTCAGTTCATCCCAGGTGGAGCTGGTGTTGCCTTGTTCAAACACATCTAGCACAGCCTTCCCCAAGGAAACTAAGACAGGTTCCATCCTTAAAGATTGCAGTGATTTCCTGTGTAAGGCTCAGGAAATTTCTCTGAAACAAGAAAGCACAGCAAAATCCAACTACAGTGGGTAAAATCTTCGAGGAAACCTTCAGTGGCACTTGGCTGTCATCCTTCAGGAGCAGCCTGCTAGCCTGGGAAGTGTCCAGCAGAACCATGTACTTCCATAGGTGACACCTGGTAAAATGTGAAATCCTGGCACAAACATATTCTGTACTTTATTTTAAGGGGAATTATCAGTATAGCAGATGGTTGGTGGTTAGTACTGAACTGTATTTCTTTGAATGTCTGAAACACAGACACGTTTAGAGCTGCTAAAATAATTAGATTTGCATCCACATCAAAATATCTCACTACCATGTAACCTAGTATCTGTGTAGGCCATTAAAAGTATTATTAAAGTAAAAGTTAAAAGTAAAAAGTAAAGAGAAGTAAAAGAAAAAGAAAAGTCTTAAAAGTAAAAAGTTAAAGTAAAAAGTTAAGAGAAACACAAAATTTCAAGAAGCATCAGTAGTGAACACGTGCATAGTTTGCTTCTGTGGAAGATGCAACCTCTAAAAGATATTCTGCCAGTAAGATGAGAGCTGCAGCTCCTCTGTGCCTGATACAGCCACACAAAGCCCTGGAGAAAGCAAAAGAATTCACATCCCTGTACACCAGTTTTCCTGGGAAAGACAAACTCTGTTCCTCATACTGGAGACAAGGACAGAGTTTATACTGCACAAGCAGCCTTCTCCAACCAACTCATACCATGTGCAAGAGGGAGAAGACACAACCCCTGCCAGGCTACTCCAGAGGCACAGGGCTGGGGAAGAGCTGGGAATGGAGGATGTGCTCCTCAAGGTGTCACTCCAAACAAGTATGTGCCTAGTAACCAGATGCTGACATAAAATATCCCTCAGCAGCAGCCCCATGGAAAATCCCAGGGACAGGGTAGAAGACAAAGAAGTGGAAAACAAAACCTAGGCCCAAACCTATTTTCAGGCTCTGGGAAGGCAGGTAGAACAAATTCTGAACTAACAGCAGTGCAATATTAAGCAACTCCTCTGCTTTTCCAGATGCATTTAGCAGTGTAATGCTCATTATTTAATAGCAAAACACCGGCCACTGAGGAAATACTTTGTTTTTTTTTCCTTCCTCTCTTCTGTCTGTAATTCTTCCAAGCTGACAGCAAGCTCCTTTTGCTTGGCATGTGCACATTCACACCAGTGGAACTGTCTACATGTGGAATTATATACCACACTGATACTACTCATTAGACCAATGTGGGTGAAATTCTGGATAAGAAGTCTAATACATGTTATCCAAAGGGATTTAAGAGCATTATGTCTTACTGGCAGCATGAAATATTCATGTTCTTTTGAAAATGTTACTTGGATAACTTCACAGTGACATCATTTTGTAACATAGACTAAGTCTGGCCCCAGGATCACACGCATCTTCCTTTACACCAGACGTGATAGACTACTCCAGGTTATTAAATTTCACAGCCTGCCTCAATTAAAGCAAAAAAAAAAAAAAACCAAAAAAAAAAAAGGCAAAAAACCCCCCAAAACAAACAAACAAAAAAAACCACCTCCTTGCAGGCACACAAGGAGAGTAAAATCAAAAAACGAGACACAAGTAAGTACAAACCTCTGATCTGTCTATCAATCACTCTCATTTCTTTCCTTATCTTCAAGGACCATTCATTGACCTTAAAAAGAGAAAGGGAGAGTTACTTGAAATTCCAACTTTAAAACTATGCTTTGATACTTTCATGTAACTTCAACATTCAGTATCAAAAGCAGCACTTCAAAATGCATGAGCTTCAAATTATGAGTGGTGTTAAAATATTTCATTATTCAAAGAATAAACTGCCAAACATTGCAGAGATGCCAGCCGTGACTGCACTGCTCTTAATGTTCAGACAAGGAGTTAAAGAGAGCCTTTACAGATCCCTTCCAAGCAAAACTCTTCACTGATTGCATGATGTGATTTGTGAGTCAGACACTCACTGTCTGGCCAACTTCCCACATCACAGCCGTGTCCCTGTACAGAGGGAACTTCAGCAGAAGGGCCAGACTTTGGCACAGGAGGACAGTCCCAGGAGTGCTACTGCACACTCAGTCAGGAGGCTCCCCAGGAGGTCTCCAAGCCAACCCCTACTCAAAGCAGGATCAAGTTCACACTTCAGACAGGTTGTTCTGGGTCTCATCCATTGAGTTTTGATGCTGATTGTGGGCAGGGACTTCACAGCCACTCTGAACAAATGCGCTTAAATTACTCCTGTGTGGTGAAGACCTTTCCTCATAAAATCCTGGAGTGGTTTGGGTTGGAAGGGACCTTAAAGACCATCTATTTCCAACGCCCTGCTGTTGGCAGGGCCACCTTCCACTAAACCAGATTGCTCAGAGCTCCATCCAACCTGGCCTTCCATGTTCAATTCAAAACTCTCCTCTGGCCCCCTGTGGCCATAGCCCCCATCCTGTCGCTGGACTCACCTCAAAAGGACCTGTCTCTGTCTAGACTAGAACCCCAGCAGAGGCAGTGAGAGGCTTCAGACCCTTCCTCCTTCACCTTCTCTCCTCCAAGCCAAAATGAGCCCAGCTCCCTGGGCCACTCCTCCTGCATCACAGGCTCCAGCCCTCCTCCCTGCTGCTGGCCCTCTGCCACATTTCCCCAGTTTGCTGAGGTCCTTCTGGAACTGTGTCCACACTGGGACACTTGTGCAGGTGTGGCCTCTTTCCTGCTGCTGGCACAGCGACTGCACACTCAGCACTGCACCTGCAGCTTCCTAACACAGCCCTGTTGGCTTTCACTGCTGCAAAGGTGCCCTGAGAACTCGTTCATCATCCATGGGAAACCAGATTCCTTCCTGCAGAGCTGCTGCCCAGCCAGCCCCAGGCTGCACATCCTGCATGCAGGGAACATTGTTCCACCTGCACAGTCTTGCATCGCTGAACATCCTGAGGTTCCTGCTGTGTTCCTCCCACTTGTTCAGGTCTCTCTGTCCTCCAACTTCCCCTGCCTTTGGTGGGGTTCAAACACAGCTCCCTCCTGGCACTTGCCAAGATCTCTCTGTTCCAGATCCTCTGGCTCACCCAGGAGGTGGGGAGCTCCCCTTGCCCTAACCACTCCTCTAGGGAAGAGAGTGAAGAGAACTTGTGCAGTGAAAACTTGTAAAGCAAGTTCTCTTTGATGCACAAGCCCAGCAGAGCAACTGATTTAGACTTTCACCAGCCTGTAAAGACTTTCTCTTGGTCATGGTGAACAAGACCATGTTTTGACTGCAGACAAAAGCCACCATTTGAGGTGGCCAAGCACAAAATTGACTTAAAAACCCCCACATACAACCCAAAGCCCTGCATAGGTGCAGAGTTTCTAATAGGTTTCAGAAAGCACCTGTACCTTTAATTAAACCCTGGGTTTACAGGCAAAAAAACCCCAAACCCTTGCAGAACTGACTGCAGCCTCCCCTCTTGTTCTTCAGAGCAGAGAAGAACATGTCCTGGGGAGCATTCCTCACCCTGACAGAAAGCTAAGAAGGTCCCTTTTTTGAGTAAGGACTACAGGAGAGGAAAAAAGCAGGGGGAAGAGACTGAAGGAAAAGATGAGAAAGCTCTGGCTGGCCACCCGTCCTGTCTCACATGTAAACCTACCAGAGATTTGCTCCACAAGTTGTATTCTAGAACAAACCAACACACAACAACCTTCATGTACAAGAACAATCAGCAACTGTGAAATGAAGCACAGCTTCTGTCTCTGGGATGCAGAGCCCAGCACAAAGACACCATTAAATGAAGACTGGTTGTGTGCTGCCATCAATCCCTCTTGCTCTGACAGCAGAGAAGTCTTTCCCAGCTCATCCCCAGCAGTGCCAGGAATCAGCTGCTTGGCACCGTTCTCCTAAAGGCAGGGCTGGGTGCTGAGCATTCCCCAGCTCATCTCCTGCTTTGTGTAAGAGGAGGAGCAAATCCCACTGCCTCTCATCCAGGTTAGTCCCTGCTCCCAGCTACATGAGACAGCAATTTGTGGAGCTGCAAAGAAGCCACACTGCCCATCTCACACGCGACACAGGGACACTGATGTGAGCCATGGCACCAGGCAGCAATGCTGGAACAGGAGAATGTGCTCCACGAGCTAAAACAATTACCCTGAGCACAACTCCACCTGATGAAGCAATTCTGTTTCCACTCCAGATTTAAACAAAAACATCACCCTCACAGCACTGCATCATGCCAGAGTCAGCCAGCAAAGCACTCAGGCTGAAAAGAGCCAACTCAGACTACACTGAAGGAAAACCCACCATTTAAGTTCAAATGATCCATACATGGCATTAAAAATATAATAAATCCCCAGCTTCAGACAGGCTGAAATGCATCACCGGCTCTTCACAAAGACTGAAGATATTTGCCTTGTACTGATCATAAATAAATTATCTCACACCAACAGAGTGGGCAGACACAAGAACCGAGGGCAAATCACTGCCATCACAAAAATCTCAACCCCTCCCCATCATCATGCAGCTCCTGCAGTGCTTGCCTGGCTCCCTCGAGCACTGCTCAGGGCCTGGATCTCGTGCACAGCTGCTGGCAGACACGAGCTAAGCAGTGCTGCTTCCCCATCAGCTGGGATGCACAAACAACTACTGCTTTTCCCTTAAAGCTGCAGCTGGGTACAGGAGGAAAGGAATTTCTAACTATTAATGGGTTTCCCAACAGCACTGTTAGGCCTGTGAAGTCACCATGGCAGCCTGCACCTCCAGGGAATGCTCATGACAGCAAGAGGACTCACACCACTCTCCCTACAGCTGTTCCATGCTGCTTTTGCGGGGTGTTCTGCAAAGAATCACAGAATCACTGGCTCAGGAAGGGATCTCTGGAGATCACCCAGTCCAAACCCCCTGCCAAGGTAGGGTCACCCACAGCAGGTGACACAGGAACGTGTCCAGGTGGGTTTGGAATGTCTCCAGAGAGGAGACTCCACAGCCTCCCTGGGCAGCTGGTCCAGGGCTGTGCCACCCTCAGCACAAAGAAGTTTTTCCCCATGTAAAGGTGGAAGTTACTGTGGTTTAGTTCATGGCCACTGCTCCTTGTCCTGTTACTGTGCACCACCAAAAAGAAGGATCAAGGTGGATGGCACCATCCTCCCAGAGCTCCAAGATGACCCGCAGACTTTCCACTGGGAAACAGGGCACATTCATCACTCAGGGAAGGCAAAAGAGCAGCCCTGGACAGGAGGCAGGAACTCCTCAGTGCAGCAGGAGCACGTATGTGGGTTCCACAGCTGTCTGAGGTGCCAGCTGAGAGCAGCAGCCCCAGCTCTCCCTCCCTGTGGTCTCTGTGCCCCGCTCAGGAACACCCGAGCCCGACCCAGCCCACACAGGGCTGTGACACAGTCAGAAAGGACGGGAAAGGACACTCCCAAAGGCACATTCCCTCACCTGATTCTCTCACCCGACAAGCAACAGCCACAGCCTGCTGCCCTGGAATTCAGCTGCTGCAAAGGGAATGTCTGTGACACTGCAGCTTGCCTAAGCCTTCAACCTGTGTGCCTGTCCTCCTTCTTCCTGCAGCTCTTCCAGTACCTCTAATGTACTTGAGCTTCCTCTCACTAAACACAGATTTCTTCACTAACACATTCAGTGCTACTTATGAAAGGCAACAGTGAAATCCACCAGTGTCTTGATTATTTCATTTCACTGTGACATCAGAAAGCTGTTTGTAGAAACACAGTTTGTCTAACTCAACTTCCCCCTGCAAGTCCCAACACTTCAGCTACTGTTTCTCTATTTTAAGGCTGTGTCTGCAAGAGGAGCTAGAATCACAGAATGTTAAGGGGTTGGAAGGAGCCTTAAAGACAATATAATTCCAGCCTCCCCTGCCACGGGCAGGAACACATTCTACCAGGCTGCTCAAGGCCTTATCCAGCTTGGCTTTGAACATTTCCAGGGATGGGGCAGCCACAGCTTTCCTGGGCAACCTGTTCCAGTGTCTCACCACCTTCACACGGAAGAATTTCTCCTTAGTATATAACCTAAATTTCCCCTCTATCAACTTGCACCCGTTTCTCCTTGTCCCGCCACTCCAGTTCCTCACAAAGAGCCCCTTTCCGGCCCTTCGGACACCGGAAGGTTCTGTGAGGTCTCCACCGCCCGGTCCTGGTCCCGGTGCAGCCTGCGCCAGGGCCAGGCCGAGCCCGGCCCCCTCAGCAGTCCCCGCCCGACGCCATAGCGACGCCACACGGCCCTGCCAGCACTCCCCCC
>VXBU01018236.1:5685-25276 GCA_013400315.1 Bombycilla garrulus | reverse complement strand
GGAAGCGCTGAGGGGCGCGGCGCGAGCGCTCGGCTCCGCGCGTTGAGCGTGTTTGTAACCCGTTCACAGGCTCAGCTGGGAAAGACTTCTGAGATTATTGAGTCCGACCGTGACCGAACACCACTACGGCACTGGGTGCCACGCCCAGTCTTTCCTTAAACACCTCCCGGCACGGTGACTCCACCATCGCCTTGGGTAGCCCATTGCAATGTCCAATCACCCCGTGAAGAAATTCCTCCTAATGTGCAACCTAAACTCCACTGGTCCAGCTTCAGGCTCCGTCCTCTCGTCCTGTCGCTGGTTTCCTGGGATCAGAGCCTGATCCCCACCTGGCTGCACCCTCCTGTCAGGGAGTTGTAGAGAGCCATAAGGTGCCCCCTGAGCCGCCTCCAGGCTGAGCCCCCCCGGCTCCCTCAGCTGCCGCTCACACCNCCCCGCCACTTCCGGGTTCCCGCAGCCGCGCCGGGCGGACCCCGCTCTGCGCCTGCGCCGCAGACCCCGCCCTCTNGGGAGTTGTAGAGAGCCATAAGGTGCCCCCTGAGCCGCCTCCAGGCTGAGCCCCCCCGGCTCCCTCAGCTGCCGCTCACACCTGTGCTCCAGACCCTTCCCCAGCTGCGCTCCCTTCTCTGGAACTCCAGCACCCCGATAACCTGTTGGTGCAAGGGCTGACCCCCACTCCGCTCTTTCCCCTGGGGGGCCCGCAGGACAGCCGAGGGCAAAGCTCGCAAAAGCCTATGGCCACCCCGCCCTCAGCCGCCGGGGCTCTTCCGCAGGAATCCACCAGCCAGGCCTGGCTCATCTTCACCCCTTCCGCAGGAATCCACCAGCCAGGCCTGGCTCATCTTCACCCTCCTCTCTGCAGGGTCACCTGGCTGAAATGAAGGGGCAGCTTGGAGCCGCCCCGATGGAGCTCCAGCGAGTCATTCCATTTCTGCACGCCTCGGTGCACAATCTCAGACTGAGAGCATTAGAAATAAATCAGTGATGCACAGAGTGCAAAAGCTTAGGAAGAAAAAGGTGCTATGAACTTAATCGAACTCTTTAATACCTCACAATTATACTTACCTTCCTTATTTAATTACCAGAGACAGACATTTTAATGAGTTACAAAAATGTACAGTTCACCTTTGTCATCTTTCCCTCCAGAATCGAATGCAGAAAAAAGACCTAAAAAAGCTTTGGAAAAGAGAGCTCTCATTTTGGACTGAGCACCAGCAGTGAGAAAGCCAGTGCTAATAAAACAATAACTGATGAAATCGAGAGTGGCAAAGAGCCATCCTTTGTAATAGCAGCACAAATCATCCATCACCTTTATTAAACCTAAGAATTAAGTGAATACCGTCACCTCAGTAGTTTGACATTTTCTGTTTATAATTGGTCTCCAGCTTCCAGGCACGAGACATCAGAGAATAAAACACCACTTTAGGAATGTTTAGCATCTCAGTTAAGACACTTCACAAGTACTAGCACAACCCAGCCCTGCGAGGCAAGACGTGTGAGCAGCGAAACTGCTGACCTTGTTACAGGCACAGCCTTTGCTCCGTTCTCCGGATGCTCAGCTGCCAACGCGTCAGGAAGGGCTGAGATCCTGCACACGGTAGAAAACAATGTCACTTGGATGCTTCTGCTGCTACTGACACGAGCATTTCATAAAATAAACACATCCAACTGCTTTTTCTGTCCTGCTGGGACTCTCAATACACTACGCCAGCTGCTCAAGATTCTGTAACAGATGCGTTGCCGGGAACTGCATCACAACAATTTATATAATCCAGACACAAAGGGACTAAACCTTCCTCCACAGTTACCTACTGGTCATAATTACCTGCTCCTGTGGATGTGCCCTCAGTGGTTCTCCTGCTAATTAAACAGCAGTTTGGGTCATCCATCAAAAGAACCAGATGACTAGAGGAACTGAGGCCATTAAAACAAGTCTTCAGCTGAAACATGTGTGCACAAAGGTTTGCAAACAAGGCTGAGCCGGTGCACAGGAGCGGAGCTGCTGGGGCTGTGTGTGAGGGTGAGGAGGTCAGCCTTCAGCAGCAGAGCTGCACTCCTCAAGCACTCAGTGCTCCAAGGACACAACATTGCTCCAGCTTAGCACTCACAGCATTTGGCAAATTGCCGAGGTACCAGCGAAAGGGTACAGTGGGCTGTGATACAGCACCACGCTTGTGTGTGTCAGCACCTCAGCTACAGCCTTATTTATACCCCCAAAACTTCTCCTTTCCCTTGGCAAGGCCTCTGTTCAGTACAGGTTCCAAAACAGTCCTGAAACAATGAGGATTTCAGCTACTCATGACAAGCACATCTGCCACGCTGCACAAATTGGAAGCAGAACTGATCTTTGCCCTCATTATGCCTCTCTGCTGCTCTGCTGAGGCTGTAATGACAGAGACAGGGCATGTACTGGCAGGTCTCAACTGGAATAAAAATTACTTTCTGGACCACAGGAGAGTTGCTGATATTGTGCCCCTTGTACCTCTTTGTTTCAGTACTGCTGTGGGAAAAAGGAAATGAGAGAGAAAAAAGGGACTCAGTAAATTAAAAACAGCTCTTCTGCTAATTACATGAATATCCTTTTGGGAACACACCTGGTGATAGAGCCGTGAAACATTTGTTAATAAAAAAGAGTGTGCCCAAGTACCCTGGACAGATGAAACAACGCCAGCAGCTCTGTGAGCACCAGCCTCCCACCTATATAAAGACACTGGGACATGGGTTGTAACAGTAACGGGGAGCTGTGTTTGTATTTCCTATTATCATCACACTATGTCATTATCCTCCTTTCATATCACATAAGCAAGATTTAGGAAAGAAGTAAGACAACTGAAAATATCTTCTTAGTTTAGCCTTTTCCTCTACTCATATAATCTCCTGCTCTTCCCACCCCGCCCCCCCTTTTCTTTCCAACCAACAATTCCTCTCTAT
Source organism: Bombycilla garrulus (assembly GCA_013400315.1). NCBI lineage: Eukaryota > Metazoa > Chordata > Aves > Passeriformes > Bombycillidae > Bombycilla > Bombycilla garrulus. The sequence goes on along the minus strand of VXBU01018236.1, from coordinate 22,345 downwards.
TTCCAGCCAGATGATTTCTGAAAGGTACAACCAAAATCTGAATTTCATATTGAAATATAAGGAAAACAACAGATTCAATTTTTATGGCACCAAAGAACTATCAAAGAAACCAGAAATCACTTCAGAATACTAGCACAGTTGGAAGCTGGCAATTTTTATGTTTACGAGCCACTTTTGTCACTGCATGACAATATTCTGCTCCTTCTCAACAGTTTATTTTGAGGCTGTAGAGGGACCTACTCTAAAATCTTCCTAGATGTCTGCAGATGAGGGTGCTGGAGAGACAGCTGCTAGAAGAGGGTCTCCATCTGGAAAAGCAGCTTGTAATCAACTGGAAAATCACTGATCAAGCAGAGAAGCACCTCAACACAGCAGACTTATGAAGGAAGCAGTTCCCAGTGAAACACCACTGCCTTCAGCTTGGCCAGTGAGTCGTAGCACTGAATTCCTGCATCCCTGGAAGATGATTTATTAGTCACAAGAGTTGTGTTATATTTTTATTGTCTTCACAGATAAATCAGGCCAGCAAGACATCTGTAACCATACACACAAAATATTTATCAAAACAATTAACATTACAAATCTCATTTTAAAATAATTTATTTCACCGATTTCTTTTTAAATGGTACTGTCTTACAACATACATTATTCAACAAAGATGTGCAGAACAGACTCTAAAATAAGAAACACTTAAATTAAGCCATTGTCTCTGCTTAGAATTTCAATTTCACCCACATCCTAACTTGTAAACGTTTGCTGGAATACGCTTCTCTTGTAGGCTTGATTTTTGTGCTTAAAAAAAACAGCATCAAGTTTCCAGATGTTGAAGAGAACAAGTTATTTGTATGGTAAGTTTGCATTCAGTTCAACATACAAGGCAACCAAATGATTCTGTCGTTAACGTTAGCATCATGTATATTTTAGTTCACTGCACTAACATTTAAACTAAAACTTCAAACCACGTAATCTTTTAAGTGACTAACATTTAAAAGGCAAGCAGTAATATCCTGAAAGCTTACAAAGGAGGGGGCACACGGCTAAGACGGGGGCTCACTGGGCAAAGGCTGCGGGTGTGTGTATGGCTGCTTTTTTTTGTAGGACGCCCACCTGCAGACGGGGCAGCAGTGTCGCCCGCCCGCCAGCCACATCACGATGCAATTCTGGTGGAACACGTGGCCGCACGGCAAACCCATCAGCAGGCAGCCCTTTGCAAAATTTTCTAGACACACCACACATTCTGTACAGTGCAACATGTTGGAGGGCCAGGCTGACCAGTCTGGCTCCAGGTGGCCTGCGGAGCCGTAGGAGCTGGCTTTGCGTGGGCATGGCTCGTGGTGACAATAGTGACTGGCACACGAACAGGCCTCAGCACCACAGCGGTGCTCTCCCTCGCTGCACCTGTGACACGTGCTCAGCTCATCGTCCTCCGAGAGCTCTCTGTCGCTACTGAAGACCTCTTTGTTTTCACTGTCAGAGTCACTTTCGCTGTCTGGAAAGGTTTCCAGCATTTCCTCGTCAGAATAGGTGCCGAGGCACTGAAACCTCCACATGGGTAAGTTTTTTATATAATCAGTTGGTATCAGAGGGTGAAGCCAGAGATCGGGGAAGGCCAACCGCTCCAAGAACAAATCTGGGTCTTCATCCCAATCTGAGTCAAAAGGGAAGTGTTGAAAAGAAGCAATGGGATGAAACAGGTAGCTGGTGTACCAGTCCCACAGGCTTGACAGCCACTCCAGATTATTAGCATTTACTTCATCCGTGTTGTTATTGCGCCTTCGCTTCTTCTCAAAGTAATCAATTAGTAAACCATGGCCAAGGTACGTGCTGAGGAAGAGGGCTGGATGAGAAGAGTAGAACATCCAGTCTGCCCTCACCCAAGAAGCCAAAGTAGTTGTGTTAGAGTACCTGAAGAGTTTCAAGCTGTACTCATAAAAGCTGTCTAAGTAAGGTAGTTGCAAAAAACCTAACACTGGTAGCCAGGAAATAATTAATAGCGAATTATACGTCCCTAAAGTGCTTATAAGAACCACAAAACGCTTTATAGTGGCTCCTTGTGTAATAAACAAGTCCATCCAAGCCATTAGATTAACCAAAACTAAACTTAAAACAAATAAATCGTTAACTTCTGGTTGCAACGAACGCAAAAAGGAATCCATGGCACGCAGGGATATAAATTCACCAGTGTTATTTCCATACCTGTAAATCCCCTCAGGAGTCCTAAGTATGTACGATGGTGTCTTGTAGATACCAATTTCTGCCATGTAACTTTTATTGTCCCAGTTCTCCACATTCACAAAAATAAACTCTACTCTTCCAGTAAACTTTACACTCAGTGCAGAGAAGAAGGCCGGAGGCTGGTCAAGGTTGGCAAACAGGTATATTTTCAGCCGGTACTGGTCACTTTTGTTCCATTCTTCTTTCAGATGTTCAGAGTTGTAGATGGTTTTGATCCGAGAGGCAGCATGGGCTGTGATCCATTTGAAGATGTGCTCCACTTCAATCTTGCGCCCGCTGTATTCCTTCAGCATGACTTTTCCCTTGGAGGTACTGGTTTGTGGAACCGACATAATGAGGGTGGATTTCAGCCAACCTCTCCTCTTGCAGTATCTACAAGAAAAACAGTAGGTTATATTACAGTTTCATAACCCCAGAAATGAGCCCTTACATTTCTATTCTATGCCCAAAAATGAGGCATGCTGAGCACCTGGGAACCCTTAAAATATAATAGCAGGAAATAAGGGCACCTAATATTCTCTGGCAAAGCATATTTATTCTTACAATACATTTATATCTTACAGGAATATTGTAGAGATATGCATTCATAAAACAGGAAGAGGAATAGTGTTAATTTTCATGGGTCATTAAAGTAAACAAGGCCATGCAGCTATTCATGCTTTGTAACTGGATTTGAATAATACACAAGCTGACTCTTTACTTTAAAAGCTTTAGTATTAGAAGCTACTTTTCCTTGGCCTTCCAGCCAAGAGGAAAACCACTCTGGTGTAACTCAATATCCCACAGCTTTCCCAGTGCTTCCTTTCATCCTGGTTTTGCCAAGCAGCTGTGGGGTGAAGTTGAGCAGACACTGGTCTGTTTGCTGTTGCTTTAATGAAGCTGACAAGTGTCCACTTCCTACTGGGACCATTTCGGCAGGATGCAGACAGGCTAAGGACTGAGGAGAGAGAGCTGGCCACAAAACCAGTGGAGCAGGAAGCAGACACATGGTGCTGAATAATCTGGGCTAAAAAAATACCCACACTGTCACACTGGCAGGCAGATAGGATGAACCCCAAATCCGTAACTAAAAAAAGAGGCTCTTCATGGCTGAACCCTGAGTCACGGTCCAGAGACCAGTAACTCTGAGATGAATCTGATGGCTCACAAGATCCCTTCTCTCATGCATCTTTCCTACCAATATCACTACACCCAATTATCTAGCCCTCCTTTAAGGAAATATCTGGCAAGCTTCAACGATCAAAATATGACAGCACCATCAGGCACACAATCTCTGAGAACCCTGCACACTGGGACCACCAGGCTCATTCACCAGCCATCTTACCTAGCTCCCCCGTGGTTTTGGTCTGTCCAAGTGTATTTAGACAATTACAACTCCCCTTCCCAGGAATCTGAATGCAGCATTTTTAGAAAAAGCAGTAAGATACTACCCTACTAATACAGGTATCCTGATTACTGCAGCATGTAGTATTCTTCTGAATTCCAGCTGCAAGCTGATGAAAACTATAAACAAGGGTTTACTTGACAAAACATTTCTTGTATTAAAAAAAATAATTAATTTAAAATATGCTATTTGATCAGAACATTAAGGCTACTTAGGAGCTATGCAAAGAGAAACTGCCGGATTTTTAAGATGTTCAAATACAAGATTATTTTGCATAAGCACTACAGAGCCTAAGAATTTCCTCTTGTGATTAACATTGAGATTTCTGTAAACATTTAGGACTTAAGCTGTGTAAGATGTGCATATCCATACATGCCACTGGAATTCTAGACAAAGTCTCCTGTCATGTAAAGCAAACGCCTCCAACAAAATGTTTTAAAAAAGCCTCTTTTTACAGCAGCAGAGAATTATTAATAGCTTCCTTGGCTCTGCTCTTCTTCCTTGTTCGAAATCATATGCAAACACAGTGACTCTTGCACAGCACACTGTGTGTTGTCCAAGGGTGTGTGCCAGTTTATATATAAACATACATTTGTCAGGGAACAGGATTTGTCAGTAATTCTGGGAGGCAGGCACTGTAGGCAAGGTTCATGCTAACCTGTGCTTCCCCCTTCCACATGGTGATATAACGACTCTAAAACTGATACATTCAGCTGTGTCCTAAGCAAGCACAACTCCTCTCCCTGACTGCCTGGACTGAGGGCCAAACTCTTCTGTTCATTCCTCTCCACTGCTGTATTATGCTCTCCACAGTCTAATAATGCATTTCCCACACAGCGCTTTAGGAAGCTGCAGAGCTGATAAATAATGTAATGGAGCATTCTGAGCAGACTTCAGGAAAGATAAAAACATGAATAAAGCCACCTTCTGTCACAGCTACTTTTACAACACAGCAAACCCTGCTGCTAAAACACAGCTGAGCCTTAAGATATCCTTGGGCTTTAGATAATCCTTTAGGGACACACCTGGGGTCACTGGAACAGTTGAAAGTGCCAGTACGTATGCCGAATCTTGAGACTTTCTTCACCATTTTCTCCCAGTGGACTTTACCCACCAGTGGGCTTCTGTCGTTTGCTATGACCTATTGCCAAAAGGAAATACAGTTTAGTATCACAGTCAGTTTGGTTCCTGAAATAAAGAGCAAGTTTCAAGAAAACAGAGTGCCAGTCATGCTTGATACTCTTTGCCCTTCTTTTTAGGACACAGAGCATGAATGTACAACTGGGAGTCATGGTAAATGTCTTTGGAGAGTAAAGCTCTAAGACAGAAATGTGGTTTGTGCAGAGAGAAAGAAGTGCATCATCACATTAAGTACATGTTAAGATACTAAAATCAGGGGTAGTTAACAAAACCCTTCATAGTAGGGGAGAAAGGAAAGGGGTGCAAGCAGGTTCCTCTTTGCAATAAAAAGAGGACCATCATTTTATTAAAAGTCTCCTTCAAAAGTCGCAACATACCAAAGAAACATTGTCTCAGAGCAAGTAGAATGAGTGGGAATGCATGTACCTGGTACCAGATTAAACTGCCAACAGCCCTTCCTGAGCAGTGCAAACTACTCATTAAACTTCCAGATAATGCCTAAGAATCTTGACTTCTTCCAGCTTTGCCTGTGACTCACTCTGCAACTTTATGTGACTGTTCACCAACTCCAGTGTCCCATCTGCCATTTCAGGATGATCACTTGCTGTGATATATTCCAAGGTTTAATTTGTTCTAACCCAGAATATTAAAGTTGTACTTCAGGTTACCTCACTGTAAGTTTCTGCTGACACAGATGACAAAGAAGCAGCATTCATCCTGACTTATAACTGTACAGGGAGGGGGGAAAAAAGCCCACAAGGAAAAGAAAACCCTGCCTGCCTGCAGCTGACAGGTAATTTTGAATGACATGACTGATCATGCACTATTCCACGAGCCGTCGCATTTTCTATTTTAGAAATGCCTCACATGCTTCTGCAGGCTTACTGGCAGCCACTTAAAATATATTTCCAAATTCAATTTTGAAACTTCCATTTGTTAGATATTTGTTTACCGCCCATTAAACTTATCCAAATAGTTTTCTGACTTAATAACCTCAAATGTCAGCTTGCCCCTGGAAGTTGGGCTGTCACCATGATTAACAGTTCTCTGTGGCCATGCTGAGATTCAACCTAGAAAGTGTGTCCAGCCTTTGAGACTCATAAATATTATCTGCTTTGTGGTAAGTAGCAGCCTCTGAGAATCTTAAAATAGAGGAATTCACCAAGCAGAATGTTCTACATAGGGAAACAAACGGAAGTCACAGATTACATTCCCATTCCACCAAGCCTAAAATGTTTAAATAACACTGGAGGTGAAAATCTAGGTAAGAATCCTTCAAGTCATTCTTAAAACACACATATCACATAGAAAACCTTTTTTGATTAGATAAATGTAACCATCATGCACTGAGATAACCAGCTGGGAAATCTGCTGTATTACTGAGGCTTCTTTACCCAATGTGACTGAAGCTTTGGATATTTCAGACTTCTTCCTTTCATGCACTTCCATCAAGGGAGACCAAACTCCTAAAGATACCTTAAAGCCAGAATATCCTCAGAGCTACTATGGCATGATGAATGCATCCAGCATGGCAAGGAACCACTATGTTTTATTAGTAAGCACAGAAGTAAAACTCTGGTGACTGAATTTACTCTTTGGTACAACTACCCAGAGATTGGCTTCCACCAAAACTCTGCGTGCATGTTCTGGAACAGTGATGAGAGAATGTTAATGTTGTGTGCAGGAGGACACATCCTGCTCGCTGTTTCTTCTGCCTGGCACCACAACATTCACTTTAAGTGTCAAGACAAAAATCTTTTGCAAATACAGTCACCATTATATTTTAGTGTCACCTGTCTGTATTGGTGGAATTTTTAACACCAGCTTAATTCCTTTCCTATGAAGAATTCTTTCCTCTTGGAGAAAGTTAGTTATACTGAAGAACAATGACCTAAGTAGCAATCTGTATTTTGTAACTACATAGAGGAACTCTACTATAGTTTTGCACACTGAAGCTTTGTAAAATATTTTGGGCTCAGGCTTTTTTATGTCATAATGGGAAAAAAATCCAAATAAACAAGTCCATTGTAGCTGCTCCTTGCAGACAACACCCACTTACAAAACTGGGAGTTCACCATGTCAAGGCAAGGCTTTGAATTTTGGAAAGCAGTCACCACCTCTGTGCATGAGGGAGTCCAAGAAAATACTGCAGGTTAAGCAATCAAAATGTGCTTCAGTTTAAATTAAAAATAACCTGCAAACACTTGTAACAGATTTTATTTAAGAAGTGTGAATTTTGATAAGAAATTCAGCTTAAAAACCTGTGACTGTGGAGACTGGGAATTTGAATGTGGAAGAGGCCTGGAAGTTCTTCAAGCCCATGGTGTTAAAGCTATCAGGATTTTATATTTCAAGTAAGGAAAAAAAAATGTTGCCAAGTCCTGCACTTCTTCCTAGCAATCAGTTCCAAAGAGAGGTTAGAAATAGTTTGACAATCTACAAGGATTGAAAAAAAGGTCAAAAGGAAGAGCTATCAAAGAAAGATATGCAAGGAAAAAAAGTAAGGAAAAATTAGCTATTCAAGTTAGACCATACAAAGACTATTGCAAGTTGTACCAAAAGGTTTTTCAGTCATATGAATAAGAATAGAACAGGGGGTGAAACAGCAGGATCACCAAACAATGAAGACAGGATAGAAAAGTAAAATAATTTTCTTTTTAGAGTTAAATTAATACTGTGACTCAGTTTTCAGTGAAGGGCGGGGTGGCTGGCCATGAACCAGTTAGCAAATTTATGAGAAGAAAGTACATCACCTGAAGGTGAAAGCAGTACTCAAATAACTTAATGTACTTAAATCAGAGTAAGCAGGATATCTCTTTCCTAGAACTGTAGCACAAGCACACAGGATCACAGGTGAAGCTGGGAAAATTTCTTGCAAACCCTTGTCAGACCAACTCACATTCTGACAGGACAGTAACAAGTCTGTAGCTATATTTAAGAGCAAATGAAAAAAAAATCCCACCAGTTTGATTTCAATAGGATGCAAAACTGTAGAAGTTTTAGAGGTACAGAGAGAGTTGCATTTTGCACCTCTTTCCAGCAGGGAATTACTAAAGATGTATCATTCCTGATTGAGGGAAACATTCTCCGAAGGAAGAGAACCGAGTTTCATGACAAAAAGGAAATGTAGTACCCTGTTTGCAGTTTGGTAGCATATCATGTATTATGCCACATGGAAAATTTACATGAGAGCTACAGATAGCCTTTTATAGTGAGTGAAAAAAAAAGAAAGTTCTAAAATGAGCAAGAAATTGGGTACAGCCAAAAAGACATCAAAATGCCAGAAAGGTGTTAACAGACTTTTTAATAGATTTACCTTAGAGCTCAGTTCAACATATATTCCCATTAATGCCCTTCCTGTGGGAACCTGGAGTCTCTCAAAGCCATTTGTAGAAGACATAAAACTGGGAAGCACATCCATGTGGGAAAGAGGATTATAACACCATGCAGGAAGAGCGCCACAAATCTTGTAATGCAGAGTGTCACACATGAAATTGAATTCAGTAATGAACAGGATACTCGGGGAGTTCATCAGTTACAAACAGCGATGGGAGGAAACATAGCTCGGGGCTATCAGCTGCTCCACAAGAAAGCACGAGCCATCAGTTTAACTGGCTGCAAAACAAGCAAAGCCCAGGATGTATCAGACCTGACAAAACAAACTGGTTGGTTGACCTCACTTACTGGGAGGAGTGTGGAGACATCAGGACCCTGTGAAACCAAGGGGCAACGGCAATTTATGCCCAATAGGAATAAATTAGCCCTGAATACACCCAAGCCAGAAGTCAGACACAAATTTCCAAGAAGAAAACAGTCAACAGGAGTATTTGAACGACTTAGAGTGTAAAAGAGACAGCAAAATATTTTCTAAACATATATTCTACAGTCTAGCAGAAAGCTGAACTGGCTCATCAGAAAGGTTCTTTTCAATCATACACTCTATTTAAAGTTACAGAAATAAAGCCCAAGCTGATGGGAGAAGGTACCTTTGAGGAGATCAGCTAACACAGATGGGAAACAAACACCTCGTGTGGAGAAGCACAAACGCTCTCACTTTGCTTATTATTAGCTATGTTCACAATCTCTGACATATCACATGTCAGAGTGACAAGTAAGACAATGAGGGTAACTCAATTAATCCATTAATCATCTTAATGGGCTAAGGGAATCCAATAGGATCACAGTAACCCTGCTATTTAACAACTTCACATCACAGGATGGATCTGCTCCCTAACCCACACCTAACCCTGGCCAGAGGATTGGCTCTGACTGCAGGGTCTGAATTACCATCTCTGTAATACTGAAAATGCTGAGATTCTGATGATTTCAAAAGACAGTTGAATAGGAAGCTTTTGCATTGGAAGAGTTCTCATGACATTGAATTACACAGAATTACCCACAAAGAGTTCAATCAAGAAAGCAATTAGAAAAATAGAATTATTTTAATCTATATGTTAAAGTAGTTAAAGTAAAGTTATGACACTAAAGAACAGACTTTAAGAGCAAATATCCTGGAGCCAGAAAGGTACAAACACCTGAAAAAAGAGAATTAAGTCAGCAAGGCACTTTGCCTTTCTTGCCTAATCCAAACCCAACGTGTATTGGGTAAGTGCATCAACATTGCAATAGCTGCTTTACAACCATCACAGATCAGCAGCTCCTTAATTTCCAAGTATAATTAAGCATTTTAAAGATTATTTAATGAAATACAGATTCTCAAAATACAAGTGAAAATACGACTGAAATTTAAGAGGCTTGAGGAAGCACAGCTGATGTTAGAGTTTGCTGTAGCAATGTAACATGCAAAGACAGACTCCTCTTCTGGTACCCCCAAAGTACTTGAGCGTGACATGATAATGACCTCGCTTGAGCATTATCCTGTTTTCTGTGCATTTAAATCAGATTTTGTTCCTTTTCTTTCAGACAGATATGCAGAGATCTCGAAGCAGGTCACAGGAACAAGACTTGTTCTCAGAAAGTTTTGAAGCTCGCTTACAACTAAAAGTGTTCAAGTATCACAAGGCATGACAATGAGTCAGAGAGGGGCAAAAGCAGAACAAGCACCTCATGTGCTGCAGCTCTCATTATTTTAACCAATTCCAGCTGGGACAGCAACTGTCAGGCACACCTGCTCATACCAACAGCACACAATTTGGAACACACAGTAAAAGCAGAACTTGGTTTTACAGCTCAGCCACAAAGACAACAACTCCAAGTGCTCCTCAGCTCTGGGCACTGGGGCACTGTGACAGACTTGACACCACCAGGAAGAACCAAACCCATTAAGGAAGACACATCATTCCCTGCTGCACACACACATATCAGGCACTTCTCTCAGGAGCAGTCAGTCCTCACAGCCTCAGCAAGTCACTCTCCACATAAGGAACACAGACATCTGAATTGGAAAATATCTGTGTTGTTTTGCCAAAGCAAAACTGATTTCTAACTCATCTGATGAACAGGTAAGGTTGTATGAACATGAGAATTGTCTGTCTGGTTCAGTGGTTTCCAATTCGAGACACCCATGAACTCCTCCACAGTGCCTGCAGAGGGTAAATGAGCAGAGGAAACACAGTATTATTGCAAAGATTCCATGCATGCCTTGGAAGATTTTTAGGGATCCGCAAAGATAAAAAGGTTCCAAAACTCTAGTCATAGAACCCTTTTGTATCAACAACTACGCTGCAAACTCTGCTTCTATATATAGAACAGAAGTAAAAATACAATTAATTATAACCAGACTGGTAATTTATTTATTAGAAGCTTGGAAAAAAGCTCACTTATTCCAGTTAATGTCAATAAATTTCTACATGAATGTCTGCACTTCTATTAACTCTGAGACATCTCACTTTCTGTTTATTATTTGACAATGTGTTAATGGAACTGAATTTTCATTTAGACTCCCTTTCCTACGAATTCACAACTCATTCAGAATCCACCCATATGGACTGAAGATATCTGGTGATTTTTTTCCCTTCTTTCCTAAGAAAGGGACTGTGAGAAAACAAAACAGACAAAGACTACATCCATCACAGCAAAAACTAACCACCTCAAAACTACGTGCAGTTTCTCCAGGGAGGTGAGGTGACCTATGCACTGATCTGGACAGTCAGTTATGCTGTCAGTTAAGTCAGAGATTGAGAATAAATGAATTTCTGCAGTGAGTTAACACAGATACACAGGCAATACAAGGACTATTACGTTCTAGCTGATGGTATTCTGCACCCTTGACTGGATATGAAGCCTCTTAAGAAGAAAACTGAAACTTGAAATCAGGTATCCTGTGGTAAATGATCCTAAAGTGCTATTGGAAAAGACACAAATATTGAATTATGTGTTTTGAAAGAATTGAATGTTTCTGCCCTTTTTTTTTTTAGCAAGAACAGCTGATCACCTGGCAAAATTCAGAAGGCAAATAAATAAGAAAATCACTCATCCTACCTGCAAGCAAAAGGAAGAACAAACAAACCATCACCACCAAAACGCTGTAGGCACATCCCCTGCCCTGTGACTACACCACTTGAACTAGAAACTGAGATGCAGAATAGACTGCAGAATTTTATATCCATAATAATGGCTTTTGCAGCTCAGCCAGACACAAACAAAATGTCTGTCCTTGTACTTCAATGCCAAGAAGAAAGTTCCCTTTACTTCCTTCTGCCACTATGCTATAGTAGAGACCGACAAAATAAAAATACACATTAATTAAGATTTTTAACTTAATTCAAAGAGGATTTTTATCTGTAGATCATTTTCAAACGCCATAAAGACTACAATACTGTTGGAGGTGACAGGCCTCTAGGGACTAACCAGAGCCTGGAATAGTAAGAATGTTACATATAATTCCCCTAACCAACAAGAGAAGCAGAAAGTACCAGTCACGCTCCTTGCCAGCCAAAGAAGTGCACAACAGCAGCTGGCAAGCAAGAACAGCATAAAAGGAAAGGTGATGAGATCATGAGCTAATAGGAGAAAGAACATGCTGCTGTCTGTGGCTCTGTGGAAGCGCAATACAGGAGCTGTGAACAGCTACACTGGTAAACAAATTACCACTGGACCAGGATGCTTTGCATGTGGATTTCCAGAAAGTAAAGAAACAAAGCCTCAAAACACTGATTCCTTGTGTACTGACTTTGACTTTCTTCAAGGAATTCATCTTGCTGACTCTAAATGATAAATTTGCACCTCAATTTTTGTACAACACATGAAGAAATAGGAATTGTTTCCTCTTTTTTTCCTTTGATTCTCTGTGGACAGTGATGGCTATCACATTCTCAGCCTGTGCCACACCAGAAATTTCATTTATATGCACTGGAAAATAAAAATCATCTTCAAAGTCTCAGTTCTCTCGTACATCATCACAAAGTGCTCAAAGCAACTCAAGGGACAGCCACCGTGCCAGCTGAGGCAGAACTATTCCTCTCCCTCTGCTCCTGCGCAGCAGCCCCCACAGAACAGGGATTCAGGGCTAAGATACTGAAAAGGACCTGGGGACTCTTTCTGCTTCCCAGCCAGCAGCAACAGAGCAGGGCAATCTCTGACCCTGCCCATGGTCACCAAACCCACCCACGAGGCATCCTCGCTCCCCTGCACGAGCATAGAGCTGGTTAATGAGCTGGAAAGCTCCCACGGGATTCCTACAGCAAAGGAGGATGGGCAAGGGAGGGAATCGAGAACTAGAACTGGGAAGAGATGTAGAAACCAGCTCTGCAGAGATGAGAAAAAGAAAGGAGTGTGGGAAAACCTGTGAAAGGACATGAAGAATCCAGCACAGGAGTTATCCAGACAGGAGTTGCGGTGGGGAATGGAGCAAATGAAAGCTCAAAGTGATGAAAACTCGAAAAGGAAGAATGAAAAATAGAAATTCAACATCTCTTGTGGTTTTTATTGTAGAGAAACAGACAAATAGTGTTCAGCAAGTAAATTATTGAGTAAATTCCACTAATTTTTTTTTCCACAGCTATTGTGACCAACTGAATAGCTGTGCAAATATTCCCAGAATGATGAAAACATTCATCACGCTGGAGATACCAGAACACAGCCTATCTGACCTGCTATTAGGATGCTAGTGGAAAATACATTACAAGTAAAATTCTGCAAGCAAGAGACAACAGAGAACTATCATATTTCACCCTTTTGAGCTGCACAGGGAGGAGGGAAGGTTTTTCACAGCATATTCATGCTTGTATTTGTCAACTAGCTTGGGGACATGTAAACTGCCTTTCAGCACTCTCTCTCTCTGCTTGAAGAATGCCCTCCTGTACGATTTAAACATCAAACTTGGATTCAATAAACTCCAAATATATCTTTCCCAAAACACAAATGCCATGCCAAGTCTGAAGGTAATCTGTCCTCTTGTCTATTTTGGGGTGAGATCTGATGTGGTGACAGTGCAGGTCTAATAAATAGATTAAGAAGATTTAATGACTTCCTGTTAAATAGAAAACATGAAGTGAGACCAGACAAACCAGGTAGGAGCTGTCAACTGAACAATTAATTGCCTGGTGGGGAATTCACCTGGTATGGCTGTTAGGAGGAAACGTGTGTCTCAAAAAACAACTCTCTTATCAACAGAGAAGTTGACATAGAAAAATAATTTCTACATTTTGGTCTAGGTTACTTATGTTCTCAGGAATGATGATTAATTATTTCAAAATCCTACTGGAAAAAGTCTGTCTTTATTTTCCTAAATGATCTCTCGTTCTCACGCAGCCCTGGGAAAACAGACTGTAAAATTTCTGGGCACAAAAGGTCTGAGAGAAAGTTAACTTTGAGCCACTGGAATATGTTTTAGAAGCAGCCTGCTAGCCTGGGAAGTTGGCAAACTGAGATCCTCCCTGGCTTTGTGAAAAGCCAACAAAGATTTTACAAGTGCTCTAAGCCCCTTACACAAGCAGAAACTTCAACTGGTTGGGTCTGAGCACGTCATCCAACCAAAAGGAAGAGCAACACGAGGAGTCTGTGCCAGCTGGGAGCATCTGTACTAATGCACCTACTTCACACATTACAGAGCTCTTACAAACCCAGGGCCAAGGACTTGCATACTCTGTGTACTTCAGTTTGTGCTGCTCTGCTTGTTTTCTGGTTCTGAAGTGCCTGTTTTCAAAAAGCAATCCAGAGAATAACAGGCTTTTTTTTCCTTCCTGTCTGTATAGGAACTCTGGCACTTCCAGCCTTTCTTGTTTTATTTCTCTATTCCTCATCTCCTGGATGAAGCTTATCTTTGTCACCATCTTCCTGTTACACATTTTTACAACTAGTTAACTACCCTCATAAACTCCTCCTTTGAAAAACATTTTGGGTGTGATAATTATATTTAAAAAACTGGTCAAATTTATATACCTGTACCAGCCAGATCCCGTCTTTTGTGTCTTCTACAAGCTCATAGAAGTGCATTTCACCACTGAAGTTTGTACTGGAAACTGATTCAGAGGCCTCCTCCTCTTTGAGAGCTGAATAAAGCTCTCCTTCCATGAGGTCTCCTGAAAAACAGACAATTGGAGAATTTCAATTAAAATGGCAGTGGAGAAAGATTACTTCACAAATTCTAGTAACAGTTTAACTAACTATAGCTGCAGGGTTGCTCAGAGAACCTTTTCAGTACAAAGGTAGCTAAACTTTTAAGTTGTTACTATAATTCTATCTCTGGTGACATTACTACGAACAAGGACTATGAACTATGACTTCAGTCAGACCACAGAAGACACGAATGCTCTGTTTCTGATTACACAGATGCACCACACATGCACAAGCACACAAAGGAATAAAAGAACATTTTCTAAGGCTCATTCTCTGCAAATAACAACATTCAGTGGCTGAGAGCAATTTTAGTCGATACATCTCTGCTTTCGTTTCATAGGATCGCAATTTTGCAGCAAGCAATTTCTTAGCACTGATAATACAAACAGACTTCCAAAATTTCAATCATTAATTCTGGACCAAAACCCAGTGTTTGTGGTCCTGTTGCTAGTAAAAATCTCAGGCAGAATAATTTAGCTGTTGGCTTTTGTTTGCACAGTTGGGAAAAGTTCCCATGAACTCCAAATGCAGCGACATAAAGAGCTCACGGTAAAATCATCTGATTATGTTTCCTTCGTAATCTCATTTCCTTCTCGTGTTTTGTTTCACAATCATTACAAACACTGTTAATGACAGCCCGCATTCTAGTAACTAATCTACTAAGCTTTAAGAAATGAAGTTTTGTCCAAAACCAGTTTCCTTAAAAATATAAAAATAAGTGCAACAGCTGAAACCCCTGAAGGGTTTGCAAAAATATTCATAAAATTTAGAGGGAAAAAAAACCACAACAAAACGCAACCACAGAAAAATGCTGCAAAGCCTGTTGGTATGAGAAGGGTTTCCATGACATTTGAAGAAGTTGGTTCATACAGTTTGTTTAGAGTTAAACACTTCCCTGCAGCATATGTAACCCAAACATCATGACATCATGGAAGTACCTGACAGCCAAGGAGTGAAAGTGATTGGAAACAAAAGTGAAAGTGTCTAATGCTTTTTACTGTTGGAGTAGCAAAGCCAATATACAACATAAAAACATAAATAAACAATGAACAGTAACGGCAATTTAGATTTAAATCCCCAGGATTAATATCAATTATTTAAACCAGCATTTTTAAGGTTATATGGCAGGCACTACATCCATACAAATACTTCTCCCTCTCTCTCCAGACGTTAGAGACTCTCACTGCCTACCCTGATTGTTGGGATTTCTTTCTCCTGGATCACCAGCCCTTCCATCATTGATTTAAAAGCAGCTACTCACATTTTCCTGCTTGGCTGGCACTACAGCTATTACATCAGCCCCATCTCCCAGTCCTTGGGGCCAGCTCTCTTGACTGCTCCAGGCAGCATCCTTACTTTCAGGACACTTCTGCCATTCTTACATCCCCACTGCTCTTCATCCCTCGCCGTTCACCAGCCCCGAGAAGTCCATCTCCTTCACCTGGTTCTCCTTACTACAGAAATGCCTCTCTGCCTTTGTCCAAGCTGGTATGTTTGGTTTGGTTTTTTTGCATGTGTGAACTAGTTTTGCTCCCCTTGTATAAAACCATCTCAACCCTGGGTACCCATCCCTTCTGCTCCTCAGCTATGAAATCATCGCTTTCCTTGGGGCCCATCTTGATAACCGTACCTGCAATAAACCCAGCAAACGTTGGGGAATACACGGGAACAAGCTGGCCCCAGCTGTAAACGGTAGCCTACTGCTGCTATTTGGAGTCTCTCCTCCTCGTTTTTCACGGCAGACGACATTCGGTCCCATCTGTGCCACCCGCACTGATCCGACCGCCCGCAGCGGAACTCCGGGGAAGGGCCGGGCCGGGCCGGGCAGGGCCGCCGCCGGTGCCCCGTCCAGCGCAGGCCTTTCCCTCGGCGCAGCCCGCTCGGGCTCACAACGCCGCCGGGCTCTGACCGTCACCCCCCGAGATTCCCGGGCTCCCTCCACGGACTCCCCTTGCTGGGGGGAGCCAGCTCGCTCCCCAAACGCGCCCTGCGAAGGAAAGCAACGCCCGCGGCTCCATCCAAGGGCGGCCGGAGCCCACGCGGGGGTGGCCGGGCACCGACCTCCGTCCGTCCCCCCGGGTCACGGGGGAGCTCCGCGTACCTGACTTCTCCACCAGCTCCCGCACATCCTTCTTCTCGGGCAGCCCCGAGTGCCCCAGCCCGCGGCACTCCAGGATGGTCCGCAGCTTCCTGAAGCTCAGCGCCACCGGGTCCACCAGCTGCGTGGCGAGGAAGCCGCTCTCGTACCACGCCACGGCCTCGAACACCCGGGCCAGCACGAAGAGCGCCAGGAAGTAGAGCAGCAAACAGCACAGCTTCACCCACATCTTCCCGGGAGCGCCGAGCCGGAGGCCGGGCTGGGGAGGGAGGGAGGGGAGCGGG
>VXBU01018235.1:82011-141439 GCA_013400315.1 Bombycilla garrulus | reverse complement strand
TGTCTTCCCCTTCAAACCTAGTTCTGTAATAATAGGAACAACAACACAATAACAATAATATTGCTGCTGTATTGCGTAAAGTTTCCAGGAGTGAGAAGAAGCAGTGTTGAGTGAATGTCAGTGGAATGCTGTCCCAGTCCCAAGGAAAGCCCAGGTGCTGGCACAGGTCCTGCACTGCTCAGGTGGTCCAAGCAGTGCTGTTGGGGACACCTGAGGGGAACTGTCAGCACAAGTGATGGCAGCAGAGCCTGGGTCTCAGTATGTACAAGATGTGGCAGATGGAGTGCAAAAGCAAACGGGCTGGTGAGCAGCAGGCACTTGGTAATGAAGTGTCACAGGAGCTTGTAGCCTCCTCTCTGATTTTACTGGGCTGTGTTCCAGAGTGTGTATTCACTTTCTTTTTTTCCTTAAGTATCCACAAATGAAAACCTGCTAAGCTCTTGGATAAGTGTTTCTTTAACTTCTTGGTCTCTTTTGAATTTCAAATAGCAATTTTTTATTATCTTAATTGGTGACTGCCTGTTTTAATTAGGCATCCCAGTTAATCTTACTCTGCTACAACATATGAGGCTTTGTGCAGATCAAAACAGTTTCTTTTGTTAGCATAAGCATCAAAAGAAATATGAATTGTAAGAAGTAAGATGACCATATTTGCAATTCTGATTTCTCTCACTGTAGTCTTCAGTTGTCACCTTTAAATTAGCCAGTATTTTACATGCCAAAAGGTCCTGGCCAAGATGTTGTGTGAGCTTAAACAATTTCTTCCCTTTGCAGCAATACAGAAAACAATTCTGATCTAAACAGAAAAGCAATGGTCTTTCTCACTTCTCTGGAGGTTTCTTATCTGTCCAATTTGAACTACATTTCTACATTTGTAAATGTAGAAATCAATCAGTATTGATCATGATGTCTGGGAACACATTGCAACTTCCTGAAAATCTGGCCTGCATTCATGTCCTGGAGGGCTTAACTGAGCCTTCACAATAGTTGCAGTGATGATGCCAAATCTCATGTAACTTCCCTGTTGATTTTTGCAGGCTGCCAGAGGATATCACAAAGTGGACCCAGCAGCTTGGAATGAAGTTTTGTTAATATTTGATACATGTCATGTTCTCAGTAATAAAGCTGAAAAAATACAAGAGGAAAAAGCCCAAACAAACCAAAAAGCTCTCCAGAAATCCCTGGATCACACAGAGCCAGAAAAGGGAGGAAAATGCTGGCAGGACTAGGTGGCTGATTGGCAGCAGCTGGTTGTACACAAGCATTGCCTGGGCTGCTGTCATATGAAGCAACTTTATGTGGGGAGGGGTCTGAGTGGTTTTGAAAGGTGCTATATTTTGCTGTTTTGTTTGGGGTTTTTTTTGCTTGTATTTTTTTTCCTTTTGGTGCCTTGTGGGCAGTCAGGGACATGATAATTCATCCCTTCCCCTCCTCAAAGAGAAACTGGACCTCTTATTAACCAGCCCATATTTGACAGGACATTTGTCCTTCTAATGGGAAAGAGCAGTTCCTATGCTTTTTTTCCCCCCAGTGAAAATACCATAATCAAGACTGCAAGAGCAAGTGTCCCATCTGGAGACAATTCGTCATTATTTGAAACAAATCCTGCAACTTTAGCTGCCAAGCAGCACAATTCAGTGAGAGCAAGTCACTTGTCAAATATGATGGTTAAGTACAGGCAAGTCTGTAGAAGAAATAATCCACTTTGAAGTGATAAAGCTTCCCAGCACTTGGGTTACTTAGATTTCAATAAGAGGATGGAGAACATGGGGTAGTAAAAAAATCGATCTCAGCTTCTTAAAAGCTCAATTCTGTGCCATTCTTACCAGAATTGAAGGGGTGATTCCCCAAACTTGTGCCCAGGACGACAATAGGAATGTGTTTACCAGACCTAAGTGGACACTTGCATGGATGATGAGGGCATACCAGTCTTTATATCCAAGCCAGTGGTGACACAAACCCCTATCCCTTATGCCACTTGGTCGATCCCTCATTCCTTCCTGCTTGAGGGACGCAAGTTGGAACTGCAGGTTGCTCAGCATTGACGCTCGTTACGTCTGACACCCTACAGCGCTACATTCATACCTGCCACGCTGCCTCAGAAATAATCCTGGCAGGGAGGGCTTGGCTGTGAAAGGTTGGCTGTGAAGAACCCGTGAAGGGTTTTCTCTTTGTAAGCCACTTTTCACTTCATTTCTCCCGGCGCCTATTGATTTTTGCCTCCCCTTTTCTGGCAAGCCCTGCCCGCGGCCCGCTCGCATCCCGGCGGACCCCCGGGTTTGCTGCTGGAGGGAGCGGCTCCTCCCTCGCCGGGGAGGGCCGGGGCTGCCGCGCCGGGGTCTCCGCTCACTCGCTCCGGCTCCGCGCCCGAGGCGGCCCCGGCCCCGGCCCCGACGCTGCTCCGGCCGGCTCCTGGCGCGATGCCGGGGCCGCGGGCAGGCGGTGACAGCGGGGTCCCTGCGCCCGAGGCGGTGNCGGGGCAGGGCTGGGGTGGCGGCGCGGGGCAGCCCCGCTCCTTCCCAGGTGTGAGAGGGGATGCGGCTGCTGCTGCCGCGGGTGACTTGGGCATAGAGATAGCTGAGGATCTGCCGGGGATCTGAGCCTGGTCCTGAGTCTGGTGACAAGCAAACCCGGCGCACTGGAGGTGCGCTCCCAGGGCACTGGGCCGGTCCCGGACTGCTGGTCTCCGCGGGTTCGTGGTCCCTGCCCCGCACCGCAGAGCTCTCCTCCTCCCGAGAAAGGGCCACAGGAGCGGGGTGGAGTCAGATGAGAAGGGCCAGGTCGACGTGCAGTTCCTCCCTTCTTGCCAGAAATGGAATTTAAAGAGACTGCTTGACGATATCACTGCACTGTCGAGCTGCTCTGGCACCGTGTTAGGGCGGCAGAGTCTTGAAGAAAGAAAATAAAACCCTCAGCCACGACTAAATGGACGTTGGTTAAAATAAAACTGGGGGTTTCTTGGCTATATCTATGTGAGGGGAAGAGTTTAGAATTCTTGAATACTTTTGTTTTGTTTTGTTGCTGTTGTTCTTCTGGAGAGGTTTAACGTCGCTGTTATAAACATGTTTCACGTTAGTGCATGCTGTGAACACCATCCCGTAGCACCTGGTAGAGTGGTGTGAGCCCGGGACCAAAGCCGAGTCCCCGGGGGGGTCTCAGCTGCAACGAACGCTTCTGTCAGCAGGGAGAGAAGCCCCGGCCACTAGCCCATCGATTGCGAGGCCAGAAGGGAGCGTTACATCATTTAGTCTGACCTCAGACAGGAGCGAGGTGCTGGCTGGGAAACAAAAAGAATATTGCCGAGGACTGAATCTCTGCACTGAAAAGTGACATTTCTTCATGGCATTGTCCACTCTGACATACAGACTTGTGCACAAAAAATGAGGGGCTCTCTGCATGGTTCCCTTACACCTCATAGGTGGCAGCTTCAATGCTTCCAAATTTAAAATTTGTCATTTTACATGACAACTTACCTGGTTTTTCATTGTTCCTCCTGCTCTTCAGAACATGAGCTGCTAACAGAAATGGACTTTTTCCAATAAGAAAGAGTTTACATTAAAAAACCAATCCAAAACAAAAAATAGTTAAGAGGAAAAAAGAGAACAAATAATAGTTACATTTTCTTCAAAGCTGTCTGTAGAAACATTGTTAAGAAAAAATGAAATCTCAGATATGCATATTTTTTCTCAATTCTTCCCATTTCTTTCTTTTTAACCACTCTTTATTTTTCTGTTTCTGGTGAGAAAGTAGACAAGAAATAAAAATAAGAGTAGGTGATTGTTTAGCAGAGAATGTTGGGATGCTGGTGGTACCGAGATAAATTTTTACTTAGCTTATTAAAAAGTAACCTTTCAATATACATTGAAGAAAAATTGCTATTTTCTTTACACATAACACAGCCTCAGTACTTGCACCCATACATGGGGATAGATCATTTTGCTGCACTTTGACACTTCACTTTCAGTTCTGTAGATCTATTTTGCTTAAACCTGATGGTTTTTCAGAATAACAGTGGCCTCTGAAAATGGAGTAAGACAGTACCAGAAAAGGCTCTTCACCTTACCTCCCACTTTTTTCGATATTAACAACATCCACAAATCCCTCGCAATGGCACAGGAATGGAGCATCTCAAGGAGGGCCAGGCTGTGCTGGGCCATGATCCCAAGAGGAAAAGAGGGTGACTAGCTTTCCCAGCCCTGTGCATCCATCAGCCCAGTGCACCATCTGCCACAGACTTGTGGGTCCCCCTGGGAGTTTGAGAAATGTGTATCTGCTGCCGATAGTCGTGGATGTCTGGCTTGCGTGATGGGGCAGGAAAAGGGACGGCGGTGTTTGCGGTTAATGAGATCCAGTGCAAAGCTGCTTTCTGCAGTAATTTATTACCTTGGAAGGCAGGGGTGTGATGCCAGACAAATAACTGGCCCTCTGGGAGGTCAGGACACCAGGAAGGCAGGATCAGGAGGATGGGAAGATGAGGGGGAGGAACAAGGTCCCAGAACCACAGGCACTGTCTCCAGCAGAAGTGCCCAGCAGAACTTGTGGGGGGGATTTGTCACAGCTGGGTCTTGGAGAGCCTTCAGCAAGGCCCCTGTGGAGACTCTAAATCACACTGATTGCACAGTCAATAAAGGAAATCTCATCACTCCCATAACCAGGCTGTCAGCTTTTAAACCTATTCAGACAAAAATTTGTTTATTGCTGTGTTGTTACAAGTCCAGGGTAACTGCACTGACTTGAATAATGATAGTAACACAAAGTAGCTTTGGAAAAGAGTTTTACTGTAGGCAAATTCCAGTCTGATTTATTCTGTGTAAGCCTGGATCCACACCTTAGGAAGGCTAGTTTAAATTGAGTGCTGCTCCTTGTTTCAGAGGGGCCACTCTGCCCACACTGATACAACAAAGACCAGAAATCCTTCTCTTGCATGTATTTGTAAGTTCCTTCCCAGCCTGCTTGACTGAGCCAAACAAATTCCTAAGGGAATTTCCATGAGGCAGCTCTTGTGGGTACTGCTGGGGGCAGTGAGGCAGCAGAGCACTCAACAGATCCCAGAGGAAAGAGGTGCCCTGGTCCATAAAGGACAAAGGAGCCAAACAATGCCACCCACCTGTGTGCCTCTGGGAAATACTCACAGAGGGCTGCTCATCTGAAATGTCAGCTAGTGGGATTGGCTGCAGAAATAGCCATGGCATGCACCATTCAGGGTTTGTCTGCATTAATAGATTAAGAAGCACTTAAGAGTGATCACAGACACTGCAGCATAATTATCTAAAATCAGTATAAATTATAATATTTCACATAAACTGTTAAAGCCAGCCCTGAATCCTCTTTGGTCCGTGCCAAGTAGCACTGGCATGATCAACCCCTGCCCTCTTCGAGGCAGCAGTGTCCAGGGATGTTCCCAGTGGGAGCACAGCCCTGCCTGAGGATGAGCAGCACCAGCTCACACAAGCACATCCTGAGCCACGAAACCAGGAGCGTCTGCAGCTGGTCTGGTTTGGCAGTGCAGCAAAACCAAATGCCCTGAAGAGTGTTTGGATGGCATCCCCACACCTCTTGTCACCTCTTTGCTAGTGACCTCAGGTGAGAGACAAAATTGGGAACAGGTCCAGAAAAAAGCTCATTTAAAGCTCATTGCCCTCAGGGGGTCCTTTCCCCCTCTTTTGGCAGCCTGATGTGCTGGGATGGTCACAACTGGCCTTGACCCAGCCTCCTCTGCATGTACATGACATGATGGGGGGGAAATTAAAGTCCCTGGGAATTTCATTGAGTTACCTGGGAAAATCTGGTCAAGGAAAAGCAGATTTACCTGCCCACCACACCTCCTGGAAATCCTTTGGGCTCTCATATCTTCTGCTTTTTGTGTCTTGTGGGCTTTGGTATAAGTGATCGCTTAAAGTGAACTGATGTTCACATTCAGTATTTCTGCCATTAATGGATTCTTTCAGGAGAAAAGGGAAGATTTCATTAATCCTTGCTGTTTTAGAAAGGATTCTCACCTAGTGTGGTAGAAGAGGGCAAAGAGCCTTTTTGATTTTCCTTAAGGATTGTAGAAATATGTTAGTAGATGTGGGGGCATTTGTGAAAGTCATGAAGAAACAGAAGTCCAAGGTCTTAGAAATGTCATTGGTTTTCAGCTAGTGCTGGCTGTTACTTGCTGAAGAATCTGGCCACCCAAAACTCTCTTCAGATGGCAAAACCCTGTATACACACTGAAAGGTTTCCTGAATGAGTGAAGATAAGCAATGCATTAGCACCGATAAACCAGCAGGACCTGGTTAGCTCATCTGAGGAACGATGACTGAACTCTGGATTTTCAGGGTTTTGGGTGGAGTGCTTTGAGATAATAAAGGAGATTTCATTTTTGTGCCAGTTTCAAAAAGGAAATAATTTGGTGCAAGGGTTGTTCAGCACTCTCAGTAACCTATATCCCACCACAATGTGAAGAGCCCTGGGATACTTTTTAGACTTTCCCTGCTGTTTTTCTGGTTATGGTTGAGTCTTCAGGCAGATCTTGTGAGTGCCTGGCATAAAGCCCTTACCTGGGGTGATGCCCTTGCATGGTGCATGTAGGTGATTTCCTGGAGCAAATGGCTCCTCGTGAGCACTCCTGAAATTCTGCCGTCTGCAAATGCCATCCTTGCATTATTTGCTGTATGCCTCAGAATGAGAACAGGTCACAGGCAGGAGTAAGAAGGGCTGGAGCTAAACTTGTGGCAGAAATTGCGATATACTCCGTTAAGCGAAGAAAAGATTTCTGTTAAGTGGAGGGAAACCCCTGAAGAGAGAAAGTATGATGTAATGGATAGTGAATACTGACAGCTCTTGGAATACAGGGCAAAGTTAATTTGTCCTTTCTGTGCCTGCTGCAGCGTTGAGTAAAAATCACATGTAGTTTTTTTCCACCAAAGTAGTAGCAACACCGGGGAATAAAACTTTTCTTCATGACATACATTATCTTGTTCAGTAAATCAAATAATGGGTCTCTTGTGTTTGGAGTGAGAGGAGGAACATCAGGTCTGATATTTTCACTTGTGTCAAAGTGTGCATGTGTATACATACATCACTTGAAATATACAGCTTGTTTAACCTTGTCTATATGCGTTTGGTAGATGAAATTGTGGCAACTCTAGAATAGAGTTAATATAGGAATAGTAGTAACAGAAATAATTTGCTTTACACTGATTTGGGGAGAGGAACAAAACCACTCTTCCCCACAGTGCAGCGCTCTTTCCTTGTTGTCCTGTGACACATCAGTCCAGGCGCCCCGAGCATCCTGCTGCTGTAACACCCATGCCCACTCTGGGTGGATGCTGGGAGGGCTGCATTTCTCTGAGCATTCCCTGTCTGCTCCACACAGAGAGTGCCTTTTGCTTGGTCCTAGGTGGGTTCAGAAAAGAGTCCTGGCTGACAAACCAGTGTCTGCCCTCCCAAGTGCATCTCGTTTGGGAGTCTGCACTGAGCAGCCCTTGTGGGTTTAAATGGAGGTGGAATGACAGACAGCACTGACAGTGTTATAAGCTGGTGTGGTCAGAGCTCAGGATACAAGGGAATAAGCTGGGGAGAAAATGGGCCTCTGCCTGGGTCAGGATTCATCCTCACTTCCTGTGGAGTGTGCAGCTATTTCCCTTGCTTTATCACTAGGCTGGTGTTTTATGCTGATACTACAAAACCAGTGATGAATATCTTCCATGCATATGGCATTTTAACTGGAGCTAGAGAACTTCCCCCAGCCAGAGTCCCAGTGGGCTCAAGCATGAAGATAATACCCTGCAACATCTTAGGATGATCTTAGAAGGATAACCTTTCTCCAAAACACACTTAACTCCATGAGCTCAGCAGTGACTGCTGCGAGAACAACACAGGCTTTGTCATGTACCGACCTTTTGTTGAGCAGCAGACTGCAGGAGAACTCCTGATAGTAATGAGTCAATACCTAGAAAAGAAAAGCCTTGCTGCTCTGGTAACAGACATATGTACATAATTAGCAATTTCAGTGTTCATTTCTTTTCAGATTGCATATATTTAAGTATTTGTCAAAGGTAGGCAACAAAAAGGGCCATGATAGCACAGGCATGGGAACAAGCATTGCCTTCAGAAACCAGCTCCTCTGCAGGTATGAAGCAGTGTCACCTGCTCCTGTCGCACAAGGTTCCACATGCAGAGAGGCCACTGGGCTAAATATACCAGTGTCAAACTGATATAAACCAGGAGTAAATACACGAATTTCTCCTGTCTTTCTCTGTTCCTAGGAGGACGTGGTTTTTGTTTTCTAGTATCCCAGTGCAGTGCTGCTGCAGCTTCATGGCCATGTGTGCCAGCACTTTTCTCTGCAGCCAGAGCAAGGTGACTTCTGCTGCTGCTGCTTTAGTTTTTTCTGCCAATAATAATGGGGAACATCACTCATCTCCTCTGGGAAACTGCACGTGCTTGGCTTACTTGGGCCACGGCACCACGGGGTGGTCTCAGCTAGCTGGGGTCCCCATCACTCTTCTCAGTGTCTCAGACACCTTCAGGGAGAACATGATGCCTCTAGCTCTGCTTCATGTGGTGCAGGTGCCTGCTCTTTATGCTGGGCTGGTTTGCACTGCCTTGGTGAGATCGTGGTAGAGAAGATCTGCAGACACTGCCAGCAGGGCTTGTTTGCCATTTGTATACTGCATGGGGTGGTATGCTGCTAACATACTTTCAGGAGTAAAAATTGAGTTAGAGGTTAAAGCTGATGAAATTCTGACGAATTTGAAACAAAGTTCAATAACAAGCAGATGGTGTTTTTAATCATTCTTCTTCCACCCAGTTAATGAGGCCAAATGCTCAGAAAGTTCTCTGTAATTATATCACCCTGCTTTTCAAGTATCTCAAAAAAATACTGTAGCTACAACTTTAATAAGACAGACGTCCTCCCAAAAGGGCAGTAACTTGCCCTTAACTTCCCTCATGTCAATACTTGGCAGCAAGGAGCTATTTTTTGTCTCTGATGCTTCTCTGTTTTGTCACTTGTTCCTAAAATAGCCTCATTCCTTAGCACTCATATTTGTGTTCAGATGGCGGGCAGCCACGCAGAACCCGCTGTCCCGAAGCACGGATTGTAGGGATTTTATATTTTCAAGAGGCAGAGACCTTCCCTGTTTATCTAGAGGGGGCAGCTTACCCACCTTAAATTGAAACCAGCTTGGTTGCCTCTGCATGCTGGGCTCACCAAGAGAAGCCTCCTCTCACTCTGCATCACACAGTGGAGGTCTGTACCCAACCCTGTTGGTCCAAGGGCCTTTTACAGTCGGGACAGAGAAGTGGGCACTTCTAGGAAAGGACATGGCTCCTGTTCTCCCAAGCCTGCTGCAGAAGCAGGGAGGGAAAGCCAGTGCCCTGCAAGTGTCCATGTCTCCCTGCTGCCCATAAAAGGAGCTCAGGTTGAGCAACCCCTGTGCAAACACTGGTGCCGAGATTACCCCGAGTCGGGCAGACACCTGCTGGGGTGAATCAGCTGGTGGTCCCAGGGCTTTGCCCTCAGTGCTGGGGCTTGTGCCAGCCTTGGCCAGTGCCCCTGAGCTGAGCTGGCCCTGTGTGACAGCAGCTGTTGTGCTGACCACCGTGGGGCTTGAAGCCTTCACACTCGAGGGGAAATTCGGCAACATCCAGGAGTTAAGAACACAAACACATACTCTCCCCCCATACACACTTTGTAGCAATGACTCCTATAAAAGCTCAAACCCCTCGCCTTTGTGGGAGCTTTGCTGTAGAATGGAAACTGATAACAAACTTATTCTTTTTTTCAGCCCCTCAAGACTGTTCCTTCCCGCCGGTGTTCAGCACCATCCCTTTTATTCAGCAAAGGTTTGAGCAAGCCATGGTTACCTTCAGCCAGGTACGTAAACAGAGTGCCTGCACAGGTGTTTGATGCCCAGCAACAAGATGATACACCTTGACTTGCCCTCGTGTTTGTCATGTGGCTCTGCTGTCAGTGTCCTGCACTAGAGGACCCCAGGTGGGTTGCAGGTGCAGGAGTGTACCTGTGGTGCTTGGGGTGCTGAGCTGGCAGAGTCATGGCTGCAGTGGGGGTTGCTGGTATAGATGGGATGGACAGGAGAGGTGATGGGACCTGCACTTCCTGGCCCTGCACCCAGCTGCTCTTCTCACCCTCCCACCGGGCCTGTGCAAGCCCAGCAGGAGATAAATCTCTTCCCTCCATCTCTCCCACCCCATGCCAAGGGCTGCCAGTGCTGGCTCCTTGTTCGTATTGGTTTCTGCTAGCGCTGTTGAGAAGTCCTCATTGGCAGTTTCTCATTGGTGCGCTCTGACTTTTTGTTTTCCCCATTTTTCTTTCTTTTGGATAGCAAAACCTCCAAAACCAGCAGAAGAGCTGGTTGTGATAGCATTTACTGCCTTATTTTACTGCAGGTCATGACTTACCCACACAAATCAATGGGAAATGCCTGCTGATGTTAATGGCAGTGCCTCCTTCCTTGATTAAACTATTTCCAATAAGCAGAACGCTGTTACTTGAACTGCAGTTATTTTGCCACAATGCCCCAATTTCACCCCAAATAAACCCAGTACAGTTAATTAAACAGCACTGCTAACTGGGCATGGTGGTGTTGCAAGTGAGCTTGTTTTGTGTTACATAAAAATCTTCCAGGAGAAAGGCAGAAAGGGCACTAATATCTTGGGTCTTCATTTTTCAAAAATCTGATGCCTTGAGCACTCCTTGCATGGGAAGGGGGCAAGTTGTGCTGTGTGAGCACTTACTCATTAATTATTTGGCGGATATGTCTCTCCTCAGAGGGAGCACATTTTTTTGCATTCATTTCTCGACATGAACATCAGGAGCTGTCAGACTGTGAGAACAGCTGAGTTTAACACATTTTTCTTTTGCTGGAAACATTCCTGGTTGAAGTCTGTGAAGTGGATCTGTGTGACACCTTCTGTCTTGCCATACGGCTCCATCTCAGAGCTCAGAATCATCCTACAGCCCAAGAGGACAGGAGGATCTCAAATACTGAACAAGTGCCTAGGACTCACTTCTCTGTTTTCATTGATGCCATAATTTGGTAGGTGTTACGAGTGAAAAATACTATCACACACCCCACCCTCCCCTCTTCCCCACAATAGCTACAGACTCTAGACATCTGCAGGAAAAAGGGGCTGTTAATGTTACTTTAGGAGGGAGGCTGCAGGATCCCTGTGTTAGCTGGTGATGGGGGTGATCAGCTGGAGGGGCAGTTGTGCCTCTTGGCCAGCCCTGAGTTCCTCCATCCTTCCTCCTCTGGCTTTGGCTTTTGAACATCTGTCTATGAGAACAGAGTGTGCTGGGCAGGAAAATTTTCTCATCCCGCTTCGTGCTTAGTATGGGCCCTCCCTCTCATTTCTGCAGGAGGCAGCATTTACTAAGAGCTCCTGCAGAGCATTCTCAGTGGTCTAATCCACGTTGCTGGTGGAATCAGCTAATTTGCAGCTCGTGCCAGCACCTAGTTTTGCTCCTCCAAGCAGCAGTAGCTGCCACCTTCCTTTGTCCTGAGCCTTGCCTCCGCATCATTCTCCAGGCAGTGTGGGTAGGAGAGCTGTGCTGGTTTTCACACTATTTGTTCCTGTGGATGGCTGCCTGCTTAGCCTATCCCTCTAGCTGTGCTAATCCCAGTGGCTTGGACAGAGCCCCAGCTTATTCATCAATGCCTGCCTCACAGCACTAATGGCCATCAAGGCCTTGAATCAGCTCATCTTGCAAAATGAAGTATTGTTTCTATTGAATACATTGGAATCAATGAATGCACAAAACCTCTGAGGTGCAGAAGAGAGTTGTGAAAGTCAGGTCAGACCCAGCTTCCTTTGTGCTGCACACACAGTCCCTCCCTGAGACTGCACAGCCTTGTGACCAAGCTCCTGGTGGCTTCACTGTGACATGAAGCAATGGAGAAAGCTCACAAAGCCCTATGGAAAGTGATTTTTGAGTGCCTGTGGTCAGCACAATCTAATCAACCTGAAAATAAAAAATGTCATTTGTGTCTCAAAAAATGCTGCCGTCTTGGGCAACACTCCAGACTTGCTGTCTGCAGACATGGTCTAAAGCCCCTGCACCTATAGAAGGTTAAAAAGAAAAACCTCTATTACACTTCACAGCAGGAAGGTGGAATTGTTACGAGTAAGCCACCTTCCTGAGGCTGTCACCTTTCAGGATGGAGAGCAGTCACACATGAAATTTTCTCTGATTTTTTTTTTCTGTGCAGGCTGCAAGCTATGCATATATCATGCAGTACTTTCTAGAACACTGTCCTGCATAGCTACTCTACAGTGAGAATGAATTTCACATGGCAGCAATAGCCTTTGTGAGTTGGTTGCTGTCTTGGGTTGAAGACAGGTATCTGCTAGGGAAGGCAGAACCCTCCCTCAGGACCCCCCCCTCTTTTCTCCGAATTACTGAAATTAAGCGGCCTTCAGGCAAGATATGGGGAGGGATAACAGTCCTTTATTAATGAGTATAACAAGATACAAATTAACAATAACTATGGTACTAACAACAACACCTACTACAGATAAAAAACCAGAAAAAAAAGGTCAGGGACACCCCCACCCCGCGACAGAGCCGGCAAGAGGGATGGGGAAGGCCTTGCTTCACAAACCCCGTAGGCAGTCTGTAGTTGTAGATGGCTCCAGACGGGCTGCTCTGAGGAGAATGGAAGAAGCTCTAAGGTGGAACGCAGGAGTCCTGGTGCAGGGATGGATCAGATGGGTCCCAGCGGGGCAAGCAGAAGCAGCAGCAGCAGGCAAAAGAACCCGGCCTGTCCTTTTCCAAGCAAAACCCAGCACTGAACTGTGTCCTCTCTAGTCTCCCTTCCTGGCACGGCAAGCCTTTGTCTTGCAAATACACTTAAGCATCGGCCATCAGGTTCCCCCGCAACAAATGGGACAAAAAATTCCATAACTAAAGAGGATGAAAAAAGAAAAAGAAAAAAACTAACACCCCAACCCCCCACAGTTGCCAAACTGTGAACCACCCAGTCCTGACTGTTCTCAGTCTAAATGTGATCTTTTTTCTTTTCTTTTCCCTTCACAACCAACCAGACTGGGCTAATTCAGGTGATTGTCGGGACTGAACCATAAGTAATTTCCAGAAAATGGATGAATTTATTCATCCTGCGGGTTCAGTGGGTTAGAAACTGGTGTCACCCAGCCTTAAAACCAATTCCTTATTGCAATAGCATGCAGGTTATATTCTAATCAACAAGTGCAGATCCAGGCATTGCATGAAGAGTTTGCTCATGAGATAAGTCACTGCAGTGTCTGGTTTCTGAACCTATTGAGAAATTATCAGTAGCATTAGGAAAATGTAACATAATCCTAATCCTTTGCTTGCTTTCTGGTCATTAGCCAACAGGCCAATCAGAAGTCCTTTGGATTTAGGCTGGAAAGCTACCAATGACAAATTTCAGGAAGGCAAACCTTTTGCTTTTAAGGCAACAGCCTCCATAACTGAGGAGCCTAAAGAAACTTATCCCTTGGGATGTCTAGAGGATATTTTCTAAGATTAGATGTTTATTTTGTACCAGACATCTTGTGTACCTCTTAGCCTGAGTTTTCACTGACAGGGTAGCCATTAATTAATGTGCATCCCCTTCAAATATTAATGGGGACAGGATTCCTACCCCACAGGTTTTTCTCTGGGTTTTCCACTGATGTCATGTTGGACACATCAGTGGACCCAGACCAACCCTTACCACGGCTGCAGATGCAGTTGTAGGAGCTGAGAAGAGCAGTGTAGTGAAGACGACACTCAACTGGCTTTCAGGAGAGTGAAGTCCTATCTGCAGCCCTTAGTGTGACATTTGGGAAGTAATTTAATTAATGACTCTCTTGATTTCCAACCTGGTAGTGAAGCTAGCTAAAACTGCATTTCCTTTTGGATGGAAACATCATTTTGGATGGAAACATCATTGCAGTTCTTCACACTGAAAGAATAAGGACTTGGGGGAGCTTGGGCTCTGTATGGTCTTTTTTTTTTTCTGTGTTACCCTGACTCCTTTTCCTGCCCAGGCAGCCAGGTCTAAGCAGGGAGGCACAGCATGTGCTGAACTCTCCTACAGAGATGCTGGATCCCATCCCAACACTGAAGATCTGATTCCTGTCAGCATGCAACCCCATTTATTTGCCTTTGTATTCTTGCTGTGGTAAGATGAGAAAGCTCAGGCAAGTGCCTGCAGAGATGCAGAGGGAGTGAGTCATGCAGAGCCTGGGGGCTGACAGCAGAGACCCTTGCATGGAAGGCTGTGGTTGAGGGAGGTGGGAAGGTTTCTGGCTGGCCACAGAACTGAAGTGGGTAGGAGTCAATGAGTCAAGTGAAGGTTACTGCAAAACACAATCTCTGAAGGTGAAATCAGTGAGGTTGCTGGTAACACCATGGAGTTTTATCGGTCAGCTTGAAGCTTCAATTTCCTTTCCATACCCTCCCACAGCTCTTTGACAGCCACACTGCTCCTGCCCTTCACTTTTTCTCATCATTCACTTTTACTAAATTCTATTTATCACCCTTTGTGTGCTTATACTAGCTAAATGTTTTAGCTCTCTTGTGTAACCAGCTGATAAGAGTACTGTGAGTTTTCTTTCATAGACTGACCGATGGGAAACTAATGAACAAAAATTTAATACTCTCACAGGACCAGTTGAATGGAAGCATAGCAGGCAGGGTGCTGCTTTTTAGGGGAAGAGTGGGCATCCACCCCCGGCTCTGGTTCAGACAGCCTTCAGCATGACATTTCACTTCTGCACCACAAATCCCCATCTGTAACACAGGGTTAATAATGCTGCCTTTCCTCATAAGCATAAGGATATGGTGAGGAAAGGAGAAGTTAAGAACTCAACAGAGTTATAGGGCTGATTCATTTGGAGGTAGGTATAAGAAAATCAGGGATTGCAGAGACCTGGATCAAACCCAAAAGATGAGTTTTTTTCAGGGTAAGATTTGTCTCTTTATTAACTCTTAGCATAACAGGACTCTGATCCATGCAGGATCCCCCTCTTTTCATAATACAAGTAATAAGTGAAAGTACTTCATATTAATTAAGAGCAATTTCCTTGAGAAATAGTTTTGTGAAAACAGACCTATTTATAAACACAGAATAATGTATCCTGCTTCTTGTGTAGGTTGGTTCAAAATAATTCATAGAAATTGTACTGCTGAGAAACTCAGAGGCTGGCTGATGTTATTATAGAATGTGTCTTACATGCTTTCTCTTACATTTTTGTTGAAAAAAGACAACACTGAAAATATCACCCAAACTAAAAAGTTTCTTAGTGGGAAAAATGTGTCATTATTGTTGGCAGAGACCTTTAAACTTTTATTCTACCTTTGACCTAACTTAACTGTGAGCTTTAGAAACTTGGGCTTTGTGATTCCTCATTGTGCTTTTGATAAATTACAATTCCATGAAAGCTGCAACCCAAACATATTCAATAAACTCCAAAATCATGGGAAGTAAATATGTTTTGAAATAATATTGCCCCGACTGGCTGGTGTTGCCACCAACATATCTGTGACTCCATGACCAGTCCCAGTGAACTCATTTGATCAGACGAGTTCAATGGGGTGAATTGGGAGCGTGTCCTACCTAGGGATTAGCCCACAGCAGGATGTCCAGAGGTGTCCAAGTGGACCATAAAGGCATCCACGCAGCTTTAAAAAGGGTCTTCCTGTGTTACTGCCCTGTTCCCACTTAACACTGTTCCCTGTCTGGAAGTTATAAACAGCAGCAAAGGCTGGTGGGTGGTCTGGTACCAGTTCTGCTATTTCTGTGTTACAATGTTTCATGGCAGGGCTTGAAATAAGGTGGAGACTTCCCACTGGAGATAAACGTGAGAGATCTCACTTGCTCTGTTTCACCTGTAGACTGGGAGCAGAGTGCTCCTGAGGTGGCCAGTGACAAGCCACACCCAGACAGATGCTGACCTGAACAGCTGCTCCACGCAGGGTAGAATCTGTACTTCTACCAACACACCTTGTTTAAAACAGTAAAACTTTTATTATGTGTGCAAGCCTCAGTCATAACCAGCTTATCTCTAAACAGCTAATAATTTTATATTACTTCTAAATGAAAGTCTGAGGTGAGCCAGAAAAGATTTTCATGACCTTTCTGCACACACACAGATGCTGCTATCTATGTGCCACAAGGAACGTGCAGCAGCATGTGCAGTGTTGCCTGGGACTTAGCTGAGTCCATCAGCACTGCAGACCTCTGGACAAACTCCATAAATGGCCCAGCATGCTCATGGGATTCTTGAAGAATACAGGATTCTTCATTAAAATAAAAAGAGAGTTGCACCTAGAGAAGACCTCAGAGGGATGGAGGCTTCAGTGCTGTGACCCTGTTAAAAACTGGGTCCGAGAAGAGAGAGCCTCAAACTGAAAGATGCACTGATGGAAATCAGGAACACGCATTGCAGGCTAATTAACACCCATGACAGCAACATCCTGTCTGCTGCTGGAAAGGAAACACGCTGTGGGCGTCCCGAGGCTGACATTCATGCTGCCATCTCCCCCGTGCTGCTGCACAGCTGGCAATGTGCCAGACATGCAGACCACTGCCACCGTGGCCACTCCAGGGTCTCTACCCAGGACCCTGTCATCCTCTGCAGCATATGGCAGCCCCAGAGGTCTCCTGGGGCTCACCAGGGCACCTGCTCTGCTAGCAAACTTATTGCTGTCAAGGACTTTCCCCATCACTCAAACAGGATTGTCCTTTAAGAAATTGCTCAGGTGTTCCCAGCACAGCACAGCTCGGCCCAGGCCAGCCAGCCCCTGCAAGCAGCATCTTGATACCATCCGGAAACTGGCACAAGCTGGACATCCCCAGGAGGCAGCTTGGATAAGGTCTCCTTTGCTTGGCAGGGTGATAGCCTTGGACTGCAAAAATGTGGACTGCCCCATGCCAGGTCACCAGAGAACCAGGCTCATGCCAGTATTGCCATGGTCAGTCAGCATTTCCCCTCATCAGGTGAGGACACTGTGAAGAACCACCCTCTGCCCTGAACCCAGGGTGTGGGCAGGGCCCAGCCATGCCAGCAATGCAGCCCTGGTCTCTTTAACTCCCTTCTCCACTTCCAGCCATGAAAGGACATTGCTAATCTGCATAGACCCACTCCAATGCCCCAAACTGATCTAGATGGGACTCCAAACTAAAGCTAGAGCAAAGCCAGACTAAATGTTTCAGGCTTAGGAAAGTTTGGTGTTTTTCTTTTCCACATTACTTCCAGTCCCACATGATTTCCTGCATGCCCAGAGAAAATTTACTTTGTTGTCCTCCTCAGCATCCTGCCAGAGAGGAATACTGAGATTAATGGATGAATGAAAAGCAGATGAGAGCTGAGTCCCGTTGTTACCCCAGTGCAAAGGCACTTGGCATGTCCTTGTGCAGCCCACTTATGACAGTGGCAATGGGCACTTTTGAGATCAGGAAAGACAGAGGGCTGCAGGGCCATCTCAATGCTATGAGAAGCCCCAGGGCTGAGTTGAGCCACGTAACACTCTCATCCTTCCCTTGCTCAGGTGTGCCTGAAGCAGTGCCTGCTCTATGACAGTCTGGTGTTTATTGAAGCTAGGAGAGCCAGGCAAGTCTCATCTCATCAGGGTGAGGCTTCTCCAGGTTTGTTTGCAGATCAGCTTCAAATTGTGCTATGATGTCAGTCTGTATGGACTATTTTGCCACCAGCAAGAGTGGAACCAGAGAGTTTCCTCCCACTCTCTGCCTGTGGTCTCACATTTGGCAGGGTTTTTAAGTTCAGTCACACAGCCATGCAGTATCCCTACTGCCAGGCAATCTCCTGCTAACCAGGGCCAGGAATACTTAACTCCCAGATTTAACCAAGCATGGGTGCCTATAGCCTCACACGGCTGTGAGGGACCCAGAAGGGCTTTGTCCTTATGACAGCCAAAGGTCAAAATGGGTAGACATGCTCAGACAGCTCTTACTGCAAGACACCGGCTACTCCCACTCTTTCTCTTTTCCACACATCACCTCCCACAAACAGCACCTTTCCCTTCAGTCTCCACAAAATTGGTTAATGGTTAAATGTCAACCAAAGCAGCAAAACCTTTGCAGCTCTCAGCAGTCCTCAGCTCCCTGCTAGCACTCAGCTGGCACAGCAAGCAAGGGCTGGGGAGGAAGCAGTGTGAATGTGGGTGTGCTCTTGTTGCACGAGAGAGGGAGATTACTGTGTGCATCATCTGTGTTTTTCATTTCACGTGTCACCATGTCACCTGCCCAGCAGAGGAAGAGTGAGCTAGGCAGGCAACAAGTGGATGAAGCTGCAGCTGGCTGCCGAAGGAGAACCTTCTTATGCCTTGGAGGTGTGCTTCACACTGTGTCCCTCTGACTCTGCTCTCTTTGAGGTCCCTGAAGATTTGAGTGTCGCCTGGTATTGGAACGAGGTGTCAATGAGATAGAAAATGTGCCTGCACTTCTTAACCCTGCATGAGGGAAGGTAGACTGGAAGGCACAAGATCCCGGGTTGGTCTCAGCCCAGTTCACTTGAGGATTTGCAGCCATGGAGGGACCCACAGCTTGCAAAGGTCAATGTCCTTTCTTCCATTCAGGAAAAGTGCAGGTGTCTGTAGGCACCAAAGCCAATGGAGGGCCCTGGTGTACCGCAGACAGGACCAGGTGTTTGAGTTTTATGTGGCAACACAAACCTGTTACAGTCTCAAACACCTCTCTCTTCTCTCTCATCCCAGGCAGCAGTCACTTCTATTGTCCCATACTGGAAAACTAAGTGGCAGGCCCCCAGCCTACAATATCACCTTTTAAAAGCCAGGCACTGAAGGAACCAGGGCTGGGCTGCAGTCATGGTAGTTCTGCTGCTCCACATATATTGGTGGATTAACAAGAGACGCGGGCATGAAAATTAATTAATCCCATAAAGGTGTGGCCTGAGGAAATGCTGCTGGTTGTGGCACATGAAAGAAATAGCAGTTGCTTAGATTTCAAGAATACAGTAAAAAGCAAGGGACTTGAGGAGCTCCCGGGGGAGGATAAAGTATGTCTTGGTGCTTCCCATGCAACATGCATACATCAGTGGATGGACTATTTAATTTTAAATCAGTTGCAGCCATAAAAGCAAAACTCCCCCTACTTTAATGTCAAAATGGAGTCTCACTGAGTTTCCAGCCTCTGGCTAGGGGGAGGGTTTTTAGCCAAACACATTGCATCTATTTGCTAGTAAACAATATAATCCAGAAAAAATAATATATATATGTATGTAGTCAACTATTGTATTTCTAAGCCTCTTGTACTGTCTGACGCCACAAAACTCATCCAGGAGGATGCCTAAATCCTGTCCTCACTGTGCACCCACTGTGTGCAAGCCCTTAAAAATGCTTCTGATCGAAAAGACTTGTGTATTCTGTCAGTCAATCTCTAAAGTCTGTACCTGTATACAGGAGTTTTATCAACATTGTTCTGCTAGGGTATGAATTTGGTTTTGCTTGAGACTTCAGGTGTAAACTTTCTGGGGGTCCTGGCACCCCCTGAGTCATGGGACAGCTGTCCCCAACTCTCCTGCAGCCAGAGGTCCAGACCTGTCCACCACTCTCTGCATGGCCCATGGCACCTGGCCTCAGTTTCCCAAAGGAATAGCCCAGCTCTTTCATCCTCTGTAGGTCCATGGTCCATATCTTGCTTTAATTAGGGTGGATTATGGAAACTGGAACAGGTAAATTTTTAAAGCATCTTTCAGGTATTTATTACCCAGACAACCAATAGTAAGGGAGCTTTTATATACTCAAAGCTTGGTGTGACCTTTGGGTGTATATAAAGCAATTAACAGAGGTAAGGGAGATTAATTTTAAGTTTTGAAACAGTGGGACTGAAGGATGTCTGATATATTGGTGTCTGCATTGTTTAAAGGATTCAAAAACTTGATGAAACTGCAGAAAGATCCCTTAAAAACTGTGGAAGGGTTTGAGAAAGCCCTGCAGAATTAATTTGAAGGATATCAGCCCAGTTAAAATAGGTAAAGGAAGATCAGAAGACAACTCGGGCTATGTGTGGATGTGTTCCTGCAGGGAAACAACTGCAAGGTAGGGCTCTTTGAAGTTGGTGAAATTGGTGTTAGGACAAGCTGTGCAAACTGGGAAAAAGAAAATGTGAAAATAATCGTGCTGTTAATAAGCCATTGTGAAAGCTTGAACCACAGTGAACACACATTGCTGGCTGGGTTCACTCCAAGACCAACCAGATGAAATGGCTCCAGTGAGGACATGCAGCCAGACTAGATGATTTCATGGACTATTTCCTGGCCTTGTGGATGAATTTACGTGTTCATGCTACCTGTTTTCCTAAGGAAAAAAAGAAAAACATGTTTCTTCTCATTGACATTTCCTCATCCTGATGTCCTCATCTAAGCATACTTTCCACCAACATCTTCAAAGTGTTGTTCACATAGTTCTGTAAGGCCCAGGCCAGATCTCACCCTTGGCCCTTCTCACAGCTCAGAACATGACTCTGATGTGTCATTTCCAGAGCTTCATTGCAAAAATTAAGGCCTGGTTGCAGGATGGCAAAAGAATAAGCATCTAAAGGGATGAAACACATCCAGATGCATCTAGAGAGACAATTCCTCACTTTCTCAGGCAAGCAGGAATACTTAACTACAGCCAGCCACACAGCTATAAGGTTTTCCACAGTTGTAAGGTTTGACCCATGGTGACCTTGGATGACAGCTTCCCAGAAACCCAACAATGAAAAATCATCTCCCCTTTGCTAACAGCAGTAACCCTGATATTTACTTGATATTTGTGACACTGATTATGTCTCACGAATATCAAGTAAAATAGATTTTCTTACCTCTTAATTATTTTTATAAATCTAAAAATAATCCCTGAAACCCCCCATCTTAAGTGTTTTTTGGAAAATAACAGAAAACCCCAAGAAACGTTGTAGTCGGTTATAAACAGACAATGGGAAAATCCTACACTTGACTAATGGTAGTACTGTGGCTGGGCTTTGTGTTTGGGGATTTCTCAAAGTTTAACTTCTGCACGAGTGAGCTCAGAGCCAAACTGAAAGTGAAAGTCAGTCTCTGCTTGGATCTATGCTGAACTAACCACAGGTGAGCTGGGTAAATCTGCAACTCCGCTTCTGACCCACACCAAACGAATCAAACAGATATTTTTGGAGCTGGCTTGAAGAAGAAACTTGAAAGGAGCTTGATTTCTCAAGAACAGCTGCTCAGAATCTTATTTTTGGCAGGCTGCTAGGAACTTTGGTCCTGAAATTGGAAGAAGTGTAAGATGTAAGAAGTTATCTCACATTTTGAATAGCTGGTGCTCAGCTGAAGAAATGCTATTTTTTCAGTGAAAGGATTTTATGTTCAGTTAAACTTTTATGATGCAGAAGTAATTTTTAAAACAGTTTCAGTCTTCCCTTCATTTTGTGAAGAGACAAACTTCACCTATTTTTCCTCAGCAAATTTACCAGTTTGGCCCTGCTGGAGGCTCACATACAGATAGGTGGCTGGGGGTGGCAGCACAGCCAAACAGCTGCTTTGTCCTCAACACCTGGACAATGAACGTGGACCTGCTAAAGGTATGTCACTGCCCCCAGGGAATCCACCCACGTCCTAATTTCAGTTTCTTAGGGCACAGCTCTCCAGGCTGTCATGCTTAGTTTATAAAAAACATTTCCCAGGAATGTGGTAGCAGGTTCTTCATTTGAAAAGCTGGTAACCTTCTCCTTGCACAGACCTCAGGTACCTGCTGTGCCAGGCAGAAACCTGGTTCCTGCGTCACCTGTGGTGCTCTGATTCGGCTGAGCCCCAGGCCCCGTGCTATAATAAGCAAAATTAATAATAATCATGCTGATGGCAAGATCAACAAAAGCAGAGTCAATCAAGCACGCCCACCCTCGGATCATAAACCCAGCCTTTCTATGTATACATAACATATTGACACAGTAACTCTTCCTTATCAAAACAGTCAATTGACTCTTTGCAGAGTCAAAGAATCACTGAGGTTGGAAAATACCTCTGAGACCGTTCAGTCCAACCCTTAAGCCAATACTGTCACACCCACCACAAAACCATGTCCCCAAGTGCCTCATCTACACGTCTTTTAAATACCTCCAGGGATGGGGACTCTACCACTTCCCTGGGCAGCCCGTTCCAGTGCTTGACAACTTTTCACTGAATCTAGCACTTAAGCATTCATCTGTGAGTTTCAAATCAGCCAACTGATGTTTCTTGATATACATGAAGGGCATAAGCTTTCACTTCAGGAGAGCAATTTACATAAAATTTGTGCTCACCTGGATGAAACCATCAATATCCACTGCTCTTCCCCACAGGAGTTCAGCCATGGGCAGCTTTCCTCCTCCTCCAGCTCTACTTTTCTGGTTGGATTTCTCCACTTAGACCCTGGTAATATGGTCTCTGGTTCAGATGCTGTCTGATGAACAGATCCTTCAAAACAAATGAAAATGAGAGAGCCAGAATTTCTCTTTATTTTGAAGAAATTTTGAAATATAATAATTCAAGAGGACACTAGTGGCAGAAAGGGAATTTCCCTGGACAGTCTTAGTGTGAGGGAGACTGCTAGCATAACTCTGGGGAAGTCCACAGCAAAAAAAATATTAAGTTCAACATGTCAATGCATTTTATCTGCTTCACATATCATAAATGTCTCTCTAGCCCTTTTGCTGGGTAAAGTGCTAATTTCAGGGTCCCAACTCTTGTTTCTTGTAAGATTCACAGGAAAGAGGAAAATGGAGATCAGTCACTCTGAGGGGAACAATGGTTTTAAACTCACAAAAAATTGCATCAGGAATCTGGGACACTGTAGACCATTATTCAGAAAATGCTGCCACTGTAAAAAGGTGCCGGCTGGATGCGTTGCAATCTAGTGTGTAAATCAACCTGACTAGTGACTCTTAGCAAAGCTTTTGCCCAGTGGACCAGGACAGCTCCTTTGTAGCAATAGAAGGAAAGGTTTTCTACACCCTAGCAGGCACAGAATGGGTTATGAAGTACAATATTCCTGGCACTTGCTGTTTGTTTTTCGGTTGGGTTTTGGGGTTACTTTGTTTTTTCCTCTAACTGTTCTGCATGCATGCATCCAAACTCTCTTGCTCATACATGTAGTAAAGGCGATGTCATCCTCCTGTGTCCTGTCCAGGTAATTGTGCTGCATATTTAGGTAATTGTGCTGCATATTTAGAAAAACAGCACTACAAAAGAGACTAATTTTACTTTTCCTGTCAGCATTGGAGAAAGGGACTTTGATCATTCTCCAGGGCCCAAAGAATTTGGTTTAGTTCTTAGAAAGACCCTTTCCTTGGCCAAAATTATCAGCCTAAGCTCTAAATTCTTGGGGAAGAAAATATACCAACTTTTCTGAAAGACTTTCTGCTACAGTCTTAAACGGCAAAGACCCCTGAACGCTCTTTCTCTTTTCACAGGCAAACATCCAGCACACAGGTCAGTCAGGCCACTGCACTTCATTGACTTTTTGCTTTCCTCCTACATTCAAACAAGTTGGTACTTCTTTGTAAAGCCCACACTTCTTAAATTAGTCAGGGGATGAATTAATTTATCAGTCTGAAGGGGCGGGAAATAACAAAGGCTGCACTTAGTGATTCAGCCTCAATTGAGGTATTTGTCTTACTAATGGACAAAGAGCATCTTCTGCTTCCCATCATTGCTATTCATGTTTGCTGAGAAGTGACTTCTCAGAGAGAGATGACTGAAAAAGATCAGAAAGACATAAATGCATTCTTATTAGTTTCTTCTTAAAGCCAGTTCAGGTATAGTTTTTCATTTCCATTGTTTAGAGTAATTAAAAAAGTTTCAGTTATTGTTCAGTTATTGTATTACTGTATTAGATGCATTTCCCATGAAAAATTTCCCCAGAAGGCACCCAAAGGCAGAATTCCTAAAATCAATTTGCAATGCCACTTTTGTGATACCATCATATAGGTCTGTGTTTTGATTTAGGTTTTTTTTTCTGCTGAGAAGCACAAGAAAGAGCAGAAATCTTTCCTAGTTCTTTGGAGTTTATTTGGTGGTGGGGTTTTTTTCCTGTTTATTTTTCCCTGATAGGGCTACTGGAAATTGGAAATCTTGTCTTTATTTTTCTTGGCTGCTTCTTGGGTGGCAGAGTAAAGTGAATGGCAACCGAGCTGACACCAAAGAAGAAAGGCTGTGCCTTTAATGGAAATGTTTTCATCTACTTTCTTTAGCAGACAGCACAAAAAAGTATAATTTAAAGGTGCCTTTGAGGGAGAAATAGAGTAATTAAACAGAATTTTGAGTGTAAGCTCATTCAAGCATTTTTTAACTTGTTTATGTTGCATGAAAAGACTAATGCAATAAAAGAATACATTAATTCACTTAGTGAATGTCCCCATTCTTTAGCATGACTGTATGCTGCTTTACAGAGAACAACCAAGGTAAGGATCTTTCTGTATATGGCGGAGAGAACAGAGTAGTGTGAAAAGCAGAGGCTCTGGCACAAAAAGGCTCTTCTCCCTTCAAGGGCAGCAGGCTCACAGTCTCACTGCCAAGACCTAATGCAAAAGGGCAGCATGTGTGTCACAGTTTGCATGGATTAGACAAAAGTTTTTCCAGTGATTCTACTTTGGAGGGTAGAAGGTACCCAGAAGAATGCTCTGACTCCCTATCAGCAATCTTTCTTTTGAACTCTCTGCCCTTCTGCTCATAGGGACAGAAGCTGAGGTACTGGTAAAACTGGAATTTTTACTAGTGTACAGTGTAACAGTACTAGTGTACTGTTATTCCAACTTTTTCTAGGAAAACAGTCTTTAATTAAATAAGAAACTAAATCAGCCTATTCTTGTATGCTTTTCTTGAGAGTAAATAAAATTAATAAACTAGAAGCTTGGAAGAAAAGCCTTCTTATAAAGGCATGAGATCTGCAAATGTTTCTGAAACAAGCAGCATCATTTGCTGTTAGAGATAGAAACATGGATTAGGTGGTTCAGGAGAATGATCCAGCCTGCTAATTTTCTTACATTCCTATGTTTTATATACAGTATAAGCTGAAAACTAAACTGCACTAAGCTGAAAACTCAGCTGCACTCAAGACTTCTATGAGCTGCTGAGTATTTGGGCAGGAAGGTTTGTTGTGGCCATTAGTAGGGGCTTACCACCACCACACGTCTTCACAGATCTTAGTTTCAATCACAACTACAAGCAGAAGTTCCAAAATAGCCCAAGAAAGGAAATTCCCCAAGTTGTTTTTAAAATCAGGAAGTAGAGGGATGCTACTAAAGCCTCCAGAGCTAATACAAATGCTAGTCTCATTCACAGGGTATGCCATTCTTAATGAATGCTTCTCAGACTTTTTGGGCTTCCCCATCCTTGAGTATATTTTGAAGATAATTTAAGGAGACTGTGTTTGGCTGTTCAGAAAACCACAGCCCCTGAGAATCAGACTGTAATGAAGAAACCTT
The DNA here is from genome assembly GCA_013400315.1 of Bombycilla garrulus. NCBI lineage: Eukaryota > Metazoa > Chordata > Aves > Passeriformes > Bombycillidae > Bombycilla > Bombycilla garrulus. Next base: position 115,994 of record VXBU01018235.1, on the reverse strand, counting down.
CAGATTAGGCATTGCCTGGGCATTTGCTATGTAGACACCTCATCACAGCCAGCATGGAGAAAGGGCAGGGTAGTCCCCTTAAATGGACACTGTATGGCTCAGAACTATTATTGATGTGAATTGTAAATGTTCAAATCTGCTCGGGGTGTCCCTAATATTTTTCCCCAAGCAAAAATGACAGAATAATGTAAGCATACAAACGCTGCCTACCTGTGTCTATGGATGTCTGCATCTATTGGGATTCTTTTATCAGGAAACAAAGGTAATAACACTCAGAGAGATCCTGGCCAGCCTTTTCAAAATACAGGTTTTCTTGTTCAATTTGGGATAAATACATAGAATACCATCAGCTCAGAGCAGTGGCCAGGAGGTTGTATCACAGTGGCTGTGCATCCAGTGTTGTCTGATAGCCATGGAAGACCTTCCTAAGGCTGGGAGCACTGTCTGCACTTCCCAGCACAGAGTACACAGGCTGATGGCAGCTGGTGTCTTGAGAACCAGTTAGAACTCCCTGACCTTCCTCCTTGCCCTGGGGATTGGGAGTCTGGCTTCATCATCTTCCAGGTTAGAAAATATATGCAAAAGTTTAAGTTTCCTACTCTGAAAAGATTTGTTTGTTTGATTGCTCCTTCTCTGCCTCTGAGGATGCCTCATACTGCGAAGAAAAGAAGCATGGAGAGGCCTATGAGTTTGCTGGCAGTGGTCCTGGGGACCAGCCAGGATTTGGGGAGATCTGGAGAAGAATGAAGCTACCTCGGGTCGTGTCTTTCTCACACTGCCTTGCAAAACCCATATTCTCCATCTCTCTTTTGTCCTGGAAGTGGATAGGATGGTGGAGGTGCTGCTGTTCTAACATTGCAATCAAATGAGGCTCCCATCTGATGGGACACTGAGGCACCTTAGGAACATGGCCAGTCACAGAATGTGCCCCAGTGACTTAGACTGATAAATGATTTTCAGCATATTTGAAGTGCAACTTAGATGAGTGTCAGCATTATGTCACAGAAGAGTTATTTGTATTTGGGCTGATGGATACAGGTGTTAGTGTGTGTGTGTGTGTGTTTTCTAGTTTCTGAAGGTCTCCAAAGGATTAGTCATCTGTGAAAGGTTAAACCCCCCAAGAGAAAAATATAAAAAATAAATAGCTTGAAGCCACTCACAGGTGGTATTGACAAATAACTATTTCCCGGGGGTCCAAGAGAATTTTGCCTTGGGCTGACTGAATGCTAGTTAGTGAGGCATGAATGTGACAACCATTCTTCTCGGTGTTACCAAATAATCTGAAACCTTTCTCTGACTTTTTCAAGTGTGCTGTGGTTTGTAATCACTGTCAGTCAGCTGCTGTGAGGATGATAGAAGCAACGGTCATCTCAGCACTGGGGGAAGACCTAGTGGGGCAATGATGACCAGCAGGTCCCAGAAAACAGAGAATTCTGATCATAGGAATGATCGATTCATCTAATTTCTCAAACAACAAAATGCACACAGTGGCTTTCAAAAGAAAAACACAAGTCAAGCTACGTCACTTGCCTGGCAACAAAGTCAAGAGCTCAGTAAAAAGAAGTTGAGCGTATCTGAGTTGTAGAAATCTTTCATGCTTGCACAACAAGCCACTAGGCATTGAGGCAAGAGACCAGCCAGTTGCCACGGATCTTATGATGCTGTCAGTCATGTGAGCCAGGTTTGCAGGGAAAATCTCTCTGATGTGCCTTTTAGACAGTTACTCAGCAGATCAGCTGCCATGGCCCTGGTGGAAGGCTTTCTATGCCCCCCCCTTTCTATCATGCTGTATGCTTAAACCTTTGCTCTCAGGAGTCCCTAGCAGCCTTAATGACAGAAATGCACAAAAGCCCCCAGTCTCAGCAAGGTGAACCTGGGCAAACTCTCACCTTTCTGTACTCTCTTGTAGGTTGTTGTAAGTCTTAAAAGTTATTATAACTGGTCAGATTAAAGGGACTGTTTTGTCCCTGCTTACTAGTTAGTTCATTGCATGGAAGAAGACCCACTTCTAGTTTTATCAGCCTCCCACACACAAACCCCGCAGAACCTGCCAATTCCTCTCTGAGGAGGAGGACAGTGTGAAGAAATGTCACCAGTGATTATTTTCTGAGTGCACAGTGGGCTGGAACATCCTCTCACTGGCACCTGCTATTATGTAGCCTTCACAGCAGGCCCTTGCTGACATGTGCAATCCCATTTGCTGATTTGCCTCTGCTCTTGTTCCTTTTTTGCCTGCTTTCTGCTCGGTCTGAAGGCATAAACCCAACTGCTATCCTGGGAGTGTATTGCGCACTATGCCCTGGGCAAAGCTGGGGATGACCCAGCTTAGGGCATCTCCAGTGGGGTGGCAGGCTAAAGCAGCTATTACAAAACCATCAGGAGAAATGACACATGGGAATTCCTGGCTTCTTTTGTCATAAGGGAGGCATGAGAGTGCAGTGGACTCATGCTGCTGAAGGGAACCTAGGCAGGTAAATGAGATGCACTTCAGGGCACAAAAGAGCAGAGTGAGAACTGTTGGGAACACAAGTTTAAGAGCAAGGTACTACTGTTGAATACTGTGAGCAGTATGGGTGGAAGGAAAATGGTGGCATTATTTCTTAACTGTCTTTGACAACGTTTGGTACTTTCTACCTCCCCAAAAGCTTAGTGGGCTTGAAGAAAATAATGCAAGGGTATTTGTATCCCTCTGTCCTCAGGCCCCCTCTACAGAGAGCTATAGTCAGCAGGTACATCAAAGGTTTGTTACTAGCTGCTCTTCAATTGAAGTGTAATCATTCCTGGAGGTGTTGAGAGAAGTGTGAGCCTACATGCACTCTCCCATAGGATAGCTGGTTAGTAGGAATCAGGTTGGCCATCATTAATGGGGTGAGGCCCAGTGACAGCTGGGGAGTCTGTAGTACAAATCAGCCATGACACGCCAAGTGCCACTATCCATAATCAGATACAATAGGATGGCTTCTTGGTTTTCTCTACACTTTTGTTATTGTTGCATATTATATGGGAAGATCCCAACACCTCCTGGATTACTGCAAGACCTTAACGGGATTTGTATTTTACACTTTGCAATTTAACACTGTTCAGGAAAGAAAATTATACCTTCCTCATTTTCCTGTGGTCTTGTGTATCCCTTTTTAATGCAACAGGTTTGTGGAGAAGGGATGGTTCCTGCCTGTGCACAAGATTATTAGCATGCCAAAATCCTGTCAAAGGCTTATACACATGGTACCATCGTGAGGATGTGTCAAAGGATATCAGTGATCCAGTGCCCACTTTCAGTAAAGGATATTGCACTAAAGGAACACCTCACTGTGGCGCCATAAGTTAGTCCAAGGCAGAGTTCATTCAGAACAGAATTCCTCTAGGGACACAACGAAATCTCCTCATTCATAAGATTTTGGCTGGAACTAGATCTTTGAATCATACTCATTTTTTTAGAGACGAGTCATTGAAACTTGATTCAAGAACTATTTAGAACAATTCATCTCTGAACCCCAGCTTTGCAATGTTTTTGTGACATATTTCTGAGACAACTCAAATCAAAACCTAAATGCTGAGCTACATCCCTTTTCTATCTGTGTCACCAGATCTAGAATTCCAGGCAAGCACGCTGATATTAAATCCATTCTCTGTATTTTAAGGTGCAGTCTAGGTCATGGTTTTATGTTTTTACCATCTATTTTCTATGGAGGTGATTTGGTGGCTCCATCAGTTAGACTCCCTGTACCTCCTTTCACTGGTACTGAAAATAAAAGGATCAAATGGAAAGCACTGCCAAAGTGCAGGTTAGCTTTATCTCAGCCATGCTTAGTACACAGTGGTCATGAAGAAGAGCAAACTGAAACGAGTTTTACCTCATGATGCTGGATACCTCTCCCTGACACTAACCTCATCCAAATTTTGCCAAAGCAATTAGATTCTCAGCTCCCATTTTAATTCAGGGTGAGTGGGTGATTAACAAGGCAATAAGTATCCCTAAGTATCTTTGAGGATCTGGTCCTTGGCTCCACTTCCTCACCAGAGCCCTCAATGGTAACTCCCTAGCACAAGGATGCCCACAGCTGCCAAGGCCAGCTCCAACCTGCTCCTGCTGAGATGGTGCAGAAGTTGTGGCAAAGGAGATAAAATCCCACCAGTGGGCACGTGCTGTTTCCATACCCTCTTCTCTTCCAAGGAACAGGGACTAGGATGACACCCATACCATACAAAGCAGACTCCGCATACATCTGATCATTGTGAAACCCCCATTCTGTGGTTTCTAATGGAAATTCCCCATTTTGAGGACAGAATTTTTTACTAAAAGTGATAGACCGTTTCATGACAGAAGGCTTTTGTAAGTGCTCTCTCATAAAGCCACATTCCAAAAACAGAGGCCTGGGATTTTTTTCCCATTTTCTATGGAAACTCATCCCTGTTTAATTTTGAACACTTCCTAAACAGAATGGTGGTATTTTATACCTGGGATGCCTGGAGAGCCAGCCTGTAGGAATGGGGCCCTATTTGGTTATCCCTACACGGATACAAAAACAGCCGCAAAAACCACTGTGAGGGAAGGAATTTTTGGCGGGAAAATTCATTCTGCAAGACTGGTGGCATCTTTCACATTGAGAAAAAGAGAACAAACAAAATCTCTATTTTGAGGAACTAACACTCAGATCTGCTAAGCAATTGTAAAGAATTAAAAAGAGAAGGAAGAGAGGAGAACAACCAGTAGCTGACTGTAATTTCCTTTTAATGAATTACCTCTGCATTAGAAATTAAGCAACTACTTTCAAGCTGATGAAACTTTTTGATTTTTTTTTTCAGTAGGTACAACATCATCCAGCATTTAGAAACTAAACCGGAAAATACAGATATGTTTTTTTTATTTTGCTTTCATTAAATCACCTTATCTACACAGAACACTAGCCAAACCACAGCCAAAATTCTCTAAGGTAAGCTAAGAAAAAAACTCCTGGTTGACCAAAGAGAGGATATTGTTCTCATTTGTTATTGGATTCTTCCCCTACTCTTAAAAATAAGTAATCTGTGGACTATAAAATGAGCTTTTGTCTCTTGACCAGGTACTCCAGTGTACTGAAAATGAAAGAGCAGAATTTGAAACTCTGAAGTGATACATAAGCCCAAATGCAATGATTTTCATTGGCTCATGATGAGAGTAGAGGAAAGGGACAAACCTACTAATTACAAGGATAAAGCAGTGATTTCTGCCTTGGTACCAGAAGTATTTAATTCATCCTCCAGCCCAGCATGTTCAGCTAAGCACTTGTCTGTTCACGCTTCAGCAAAGTGATGAACTGAATCAAACACTTTGGCATATTGAACATCTCAGCATTCACACACATGGTGTCACAGTGGTGGAAAGGAATGTTCACTGGCTTGTCATTGGGGTATAGAGCAAGTAGTCAACCTCCATACATATATCCCTCCAGTCACCATTCCAATGATTTTTTTGAAGATTAAATACGAAGTTTATTAAATTGGCAGCTACCTCCTACTTTCAGCACTTCTTCTATGTTCAATATACAAGGCAAGGACCTTCTTAGGAGCTTGAAGGTACAGAGTAGTTCAATTACTTCAGTGCCATGCAGCTCTTCCTAAGCTCACATTGAAGAAAGCAACTCCTCATAGAGCATGTAGACATCAGGTGACACCATTTCCCACTATCAGCTTGATGATTAAAGCATAGCCTCTGCTGTGACCATGATGGCATCCCCGTGTCAGATCCCTTGCCAGAGGCCAGGCAAACGGAGGGGAGTTCATGCTCAGAAATGTTTCTAATTACACCATCTAGATAAAACAGCTGGTTCAGTCACCATATTGAATGTTTATTTCATTGTCACATAATCACATGTTGTCACATTTTCATATATTATCCTGACGATAAGCTGCATGCTTAAAATAAATGTGTATGTGACATGGCCAGAAGGTGATTGCTGCATTCTGATGTGGCAAGTACAACTGCAAAGACCTTGGAGGGACAAGCTCTTGTCCCAAAAAATAATGCCCAGAAAAAAAAAATTTTCTCATGGGTGATGCACTTCAAAACATGCTTTCATTTGTCAAAGGTTTGCCAGGATGGCTAAAATTAAGGTCTTCTCTTTGCTGTGTAGTGCATAGGAGGCAGGAGAACCAATAGCTCCTGAACTCTTTACAGAGTTCTCCTGTATGTACCAGTTTTCACCAAAAGTTATCAAAGCACCTTATGCAGTGCAGTGACCTTTTATTTTCAGCACATTATTAATAAGAAGCTGAGACAGAAAGAAGGCAGCCTACCTTTCGTATGTTACATGGAAAATCAAAGCGCAAACTGAAGCATCTCTCGGAGTTCACCCACAAAATCTCAAAACAAAGACACAATTACAGTCTTTGGTTAGTCTGAAAATTCCCTAATAGGGGGATAATTGTGTTGTAGCCTGTTTATATTTATGGGTTGATTACTGAGTGCTGAGTACGCATGTTCAGTTGCTAAAGTAATGACTGTTTCCCCGCTTGTGATGTTTATTAGGTCTGTTCCTTTAAAGCCAGAATGAAAATATTATCTCCGTTGTTTATTCATATCAGTCTCAGTTATGACAGGTTTACATTGCAGCACACTCTCATCCAAAGAATGGGAAAATTTGGTTCTGGAAGCAAATAGAAAAGTTGCAGGGAGGAGGAACAACCACTGGGACATAAGAAAGGCCTCTCAAACTCCTCTTCCAACAAGCCAGCTCTCCTAAAACAGCCCAGACAGCTGTCAATTACTATGATATGTTCTATCTTTAAATGCTGTTTTGCTGAGTATAGCACTGGAGTTGATTAACTTAGAGCTATTATAATTCCAGGAGGTTAAATATGAAAGATAAACTCTGGAGATTTTAGTATAATCCAAATAACAGCCACTTTGCCCTGTTGCCTACTAAATGGAAGAAGGACCTCCTGACACATGTTCCATCATCTTCAGTTTGGCATTACTTATAGGAGGAGTGCTCATGTTTATTCTCTGAATACTAAGTTCAATGAAGTTACACAAGGAAAAGATTGGTACACAGTGTTGCACAAGCAGAACTAAGACTCTGTAGCAAACATGGTCTTTGGTTTACACGAATGTTACAGCAGTTGCTGAACTGTACATCTTTTGGCTTAGCATTTTAGATCTTACCGTGCCTAAAGGAAAGAGCATTCCATCTCTCTTTAAAAGGACTCTTTTTGAGGTACTTCTGGGGTATCTCATCTTAACAAGTAACTGTATAACTGATCAATGGATCTAGTAAAATTCAGAGCATTTCTTCTCAACTTGTCCTGAGAGTGAAGACAGACTTTTCTTTTCAGATCTGAGGAAGGGGTTTGTACCTGTATCAGTTGGTCTGGTTAAAGATATATCCTCCCCTCACAAACTTTCATGCTATTTCTGAATAAGGCAGTTTGAGACTGTAATAATGCACACATACTGTTCAGAGAAAAAAATCCCAAAGAAACATACTCTGTTAAGTGGGAGAAAATGTAAAGCTCAAACAAAGCACAAACAAACCTTTAAAAGGAAGTGGAAATAGAGAACAAATTCTTCCTTTAAAGCCTCCACCATCACTGAACAGGGAAATGGGCATTGTGGCATGCAATCCTTAGTGTCATCTCTGTGCAATGACTGCAGGACTGAAAGAAAATGCAGTGTCCAGAGCAGGCACACACAGGCAGCAAAAGTGAAAGCCCCATAACAGCCCCTGGTTTGCATGTCAGCAGCATAATGTAATGGCCAGCTTTGCAGGAATGCAGGCCTGAAGGGAACAGCCTGGCCTTCAAGCTGAGCCCTCTCCAGCCATGGGTCAAATACCTGAACTCAAAAGCTTTTTTTTCCTCCTCTGACCCCACTCTTACTAGGGAGAGATCCCAGCTCCTGCTTGCCCTGCACGGTGGGAATTTCTCCCTTTTTCCTGGCCTGGAAGCAGCTCTGTGCTTTTGCAAATGTGAAGGTGAGGACCTGGCTGCCCTGGCTCTGGGTGTGGCAGCCCCCAGTGCCCTCCAGTTGCACTGGTTGGAGCTGGCACCCGAGGCCAGCCTGGCCTGACCTGTGGGCACCTCCACTCTGCACATCCCTTCCTCCCAGAGCCCTCGTGATGCCCTGCAGCAGGAGGCAGAGCCCGTGCCATGAGAAGCATTTGCTTTCAGAAAGCCTCATAAGGTAGTCATGCTTTAAAACGGGATAGCAGTACAGAAGTGGAGTGTTTATTTAAAACACTAACGGGGCAGCTGTTGCTAGCAGCAACAATATGGCAATCACCGGCTAATATGGAGATGTTTGTTTCAAATTTATCATCTTGATTTTGATGGGTGGCCAAAACTTCACAGAACATATTATTTTGCAGTGTGTGGATGTGCATGCACAAGGATAGCACATGACAACAAATAATCCTCTCAAAGCATGGGGTCAAATGTGCTCAGAGGAGTTCAGCTGTAGTTAGCAGAGTTGTCCCTGGAAAGATTTGCTTTGCCTGACACTGCTTTTTCCTGGAGAATGGAACCTAGATGTGTGGTCATATCTTCTTGGTGAATTTAGTGGTGTTGAGGACCTGTTTACTGGCAGTTGTACTTATTATTTAGGAAGCAGGTACAACACAGGAGTGACAAACTCACAAGGGCAAAACAATGATGAAAAGTTTGGGTATGTTCCCATCAAACCCCTGGGGCTCAGAGGAAGCCATCTGGAGAGAAATGATGGGCAAAATCCAGCTACTTCTGGTTGTTTCTCCTGGGTACCTATGGTGACAGCTGTGTTCATGGCACTTGTAATGCCTGGAGCAGCTCCCACGCTACCAGGGCAGTGTAAAGTCTTGTATTCCCAAGCCTGCCCTTCTTTTCTAGGTTTTGTATCAATGGGACACATGTACAATGAAACCCCAAATTACACTTGGGCCAGGTTTTCTTGGTGTTATTCCAGACTGGCTCCTAGGCCAGTGTCAGTCTATAGATGTGAAAGTGAGATGACTTATGCCTGAAAATAACATGCAAGCTAGAATTCAAGTTAGAATAGGTTCTTTTTTTTTTTCCCCTGACTCACATTTTGAGATCTGAGATCATTTTGATGCTGAAATTCAAAGCAAAACAGAAGGTGCAGAAACAAGAGAAATACAAACCTACACGAATAAAAAACATCTAAAAGAAAACATTTGTGTTAATCCTGAAAAGCAAAATCAGGATTCACACCCCTCTGTGTTCAATAAGAAGCATATTCTGTCCCTGATGGCAAATGAGCTTGGCAAAAAGTCTCATCTCAGTTTCTGATTTGCTAATGAAGATCATAAAGAAGCAAATTAAGAGAAAAACCTGGTGGAGTAACAAAAAATAAAGTAAGCATATCACTTTTCAATATTGTTTGAGTACCTTCAGCCAGGATTCTTGAAAAGAACAGATTTCAGACTGAATTATACATGTTCTCTACTATTTTTGTGTAAGTAAGCAAAAGTTTAGATCTGCATCTTCTCTGTCAGAAATGATGGGCAACTTCAATTCCATGATGACTTTGTGCTGGTCACCTCAGGGAAGCCATTACTCAAGGAATGAGTAATTCCCAAGTGTCTTAGAGATGCAATAGCAACTGAATGCAGATACAGACAAAAGAGCAGCACAGACTCTTTGGAAAAATGCACATGCCCTCCACAGCTAAAAAGGCATCCACTGGACCCAGTCACCTGAGGATGAGTAAAAATCTTTAGAGCTGCCAACTTAGTCTTAGGGGAAACACCCATGAAAAAAGTAAACAAACCATACTGCAAAGCAAATGCAACCAAAATGGTGTCATGGAAGGGCATAGAATACACCTTGTGCTGTATTTATATTGTTATTTTTGATTTTTAACATTTTCCTTTAACCTTTTCCTAGCACAGTGTGTAGAAGGGTGGTGCCATCTGATCCACACTGCAATCTAACTTTGATATCTAATTCAGGATAGAAATCAGTTGAACAGAGTTGGGAAAAACTGACAGTGTGTTTCACTATCCAAAGGCAGGTTTAGCATAAGCCCAGACCCTACCTGACTAAACCTGTAGGAGTTCAGCACCAACTGGGTTGATGGTCTCTTTTCTGAATTGCTACAGGTAGGAAGCAGGGACTAGTCTAATCAAAGGTCTGTCTGACCTCTTTTCTGTGATCAAACCCTGAACCATCCCTGTGCATCCCACAACACACTCTGGAGAGTGGCAGGAAATCAGAGCTGCCTTTAGAAGGCGTCTATAAATGTGGCATGTTTCCAAGAACCCACTTGCCACCTTGTTCTTAGAGTTCATGGACAGATTGTACAGAGCTTTCCCTTCCAAAAAGCAACCAACAGCTCTCCGAGTTTGGCACAACAACGCAACTGCTTTCCTTATTTTGGTAAATGTTCCTGTTGTTCCCTGGGGACACTGCAGCTGTGGCAGTGAAGACAAAACTGGAATACAATCCCTTTTCCACATGGAGAGGCACTGAAGAAGGCTCTTTCTGCTCTATATGGGCTTGAAAGGATCCCTGCTCCAGGCACATTCTGCCATACCCTTCTCACAGCTATGCTCCTCCTCCTCCTTGCTGGTATGATAACAGGGTGAAGGTAAGTTTCAGGATTCATTTACACACTCCCTCCTTCCTAAAAGCTATAATTTCAAACATTTGCAAAAGTAATAGAAATAAACAAAAGTCATCTGTGGCTGGGGTTTTCCCATTTGTGGTTTGATAAGGAGAGAAAGAAACAGACACTTCCAGTCACAGCAGATTTATTCTTCTGTTCTTGTTTTTCACTGTCAGCTCCTGACTTCTTTCTCATGCCAATTGATGTTGCTCTTTCATTGCTATGGTCCAGAGTCCTCCACAGAGCCACAGTGTATGAGAAAAAAGAGGAGAAAATACCTAGCTTGACTGGAGCTCACACAAAGGGGAAAATCACCAATTGCTCCATGTTTGCAGTAATATATGAATAAATATAAGCCCTCTCTCCAAACACCGGTGTGGCAGAGTGCTTGAGAGTGGACCACAAAAGCAGCCATGATCTGGGAGGGGAAAGGGGATGGCAGGGACCGGGGGAAGCAGAAGCATCAAACCAATGTCCTGGCTTCTATAAGGAAAATGTTTCACATCTCGAGGGGCAAACCCAGTCCTTAAGAGGGCTGGATCCACTCAGGCTTGGCAGCTCTGAAGGACCTCCCTGCTCCTGCTTTTTTTTACATTTTCAGTGGATGTAAAACACTTCAGCAGAACTGAGGGAAGCAGCCTGGTGTACAGCAGGGGAAGAGCTTCTGCACAGGCTAGTCCTACAAAACCCTTGCAAATCCACCCCCTCTCCCATGCCCTGATCTTTGTGTAAACAATCCAGTGTCTTTGAAGGGCAGTGCATTCACTCAGTCAGGGATTGATTGGGAGAAACACATTGACTGCAAACAGCTCCAGGTGTACCCAAGCCACCTGCCATCTATTCTCCTTGCCCCAGGGCAGTGGCTGTGGTACAACAAACACACTGCTCTGATGCATAGTGGTCTAAAATCTGTACCAAACTGAGGGAGGAGAGGATCATAGCAAAGGTTTCAGGTCTGCAAAGCAGAACTGGGAAGTAGAGATGGAATCAGCCTCTTCAGACAGAAAAGTTGTTCTTATAAGGGAATTTAACTTGTAAACGTCTCATATGACAGGCCTTTTCTGTTAATATTCAGGGTGGAGACTTTTTAGGGCTTTGGGCTCTACATCTGTGTTACCTTTTCCATGCTGATGGGGAAGCTGTGAAGCTGCTCTGGCTGGTAGGTGTGTCTTGGTTTTGAAAGACAGGTGCCTGCCAAGGAAGGCAGGAGCTTCTCTTGGAATAGAAAATGTAAACCCCCTCCCTCTAAATTATTTAAAGGGGCTCTCAAGCAAAGATATGAGGATAGGAATAACAGTTCTTTAATATGTATAAACAAAATAAAATAAAACAAAAAACCAACAAACTACAACCTAATAGGAAAATTAGAACAAGATGCAGTATTAAACAAAAAACCAAAACCTGACTGTTAGAATACAACCTGACACCCTGTCAGTCAGGGTGTTGGTAGCAGTCCAGTTGGAATGGTGGCTCCAGTAGTGCTCCTGGAGTGACAGATGGTTCTGCTGAAGCAGAGATCCTGTAGAAGGGCAGAGTTTTCCTCCAGTGGTCCAGTGGTNAACAGTTCATGAAGATGGAGATAGAATACAAACCTTCTGGCATATTTTACATTGTAACCTAGGACAAGGTGTGAGAGCAGCTCTTCTGACCCTGGAAACCTGCACAGCTCTGCAGTGTTTGGCAGGAATCAGCAAGTGCTTGCTTACTGCTTTTCACAAAAAACAACCAAGATTCCCTCTGTGTTGCCATACAGTTACTCTGCCAAACCATAGCATTTTAGGATGCCTGCTTATTTGTAATAAAACAGGCTGCTTTAAAGTAATATTGACACAATTTAAGTGTTTGTAATACATACCATAAAAGAGCTTAAATAAATTCTTAAATTCTTAAATAAAGAATGATATCACGATGGTAAAAAAAATCAAATTGTTTTTCATATGGGCAGGCAGGCCTATATACACACCTTCCACATACAACAACCATTATATTCCCACAACTCCTAATGGCTGAAAACTAATTGGATAGAGATACAGCAGTGTGTGCCAGTGGACAGCCTGGTGATGTGCTATCAATACACCCACATTACTGTATCTTCTCCTGGGAAACTCAAAGCTCAGTGCCCTGTGTACAGCTGGTGCTGGAACTGTAACCTCAGCTACTGGCCTGGCTAATCACCACCCATTAAACTTACATTTTCTTCACAAGTCACGCATTTTCCAGATCAAACCCTGCCTTAATCATGAAACAGTCTGAGCTCAGAAATACATCTGTGCAGAGTGCTGGAAATGAGGGCAAGGCAGAATTAAGTGCATAGGTCACCTCTGAGATACTTGACAGGTATGGCTGGATATACATTTAACAGATGTAATAAAAATAGATGCCTCTTATTGAGGAATCCCACTGAAACTATCAGCACTGGTGCTGCAGCTGCCAAGGAACCTCAAAAGAAATTCTCAGGAGAAAGTGATGCAGAATGACAATATTTTTGCAAGAAGTCCATGGAATTTAGTTGGGAAATTACAAACGTCAAGGGACTGATAATTAACAAAAAATCAGTTAGAGCAGTGAGTAAAAGATCAGTGGTAAATTAACAGGGCTGCAGACTAATTGATTGAGATTGCTGTTAGTTGCAGCCCTAAACAAGTCACCAGACCAATGCCACTACAGGAGCATGGAAATGATGGGCCTCAGGAGGGCTTAAAAGGTGACCTACAGCAACTCCTCCCACAAAAGTAGAGCAAGTCTCCATTTGCTCTTCTGGACACATCTCTATCGAACCAAAAGTGGATTTTGCACTTTGGATTTCTGCCAGAGATCACCTTTCTGTTCCACATGGAACAGGGTCAGTACTACACTAGTCAGGTCTGATGTGGTTACACAAAGGATGGCTTTGAAGGTGAATTCAGCAGCGGATGTAGCCATTACGTGCATCTGCAAAACACAGACAGTCTGTGCTAAGACAGCCCCATCCTCTGCACGTGTGAAATGGAGCATCCATGAGGGAAGCAGCAGAAAGGCCACTTTCACAAGTGTGCTTTCCACCTAAATCCACTACTGAAAAGTTCCCAACCCTGACTCTCAGCCTTAACTCCTCCTTTTCACAAGATCAGCAGACTGGCACCCAGAACAGGGTTGTAATTTGCCTCAGTCAATAAATCAATAGAAATAATATATATTTAACATCAAACCTCAAGTGAATTTTCTGGTAGTGAGCGCTGTATTCCGGATATGCCCAAGTTGGGGGGCAGATAGAATGATACAGATCAAGCAGAGGTAGATTTTGATATCTCTTCAGTTGAATAAAATTTTAACATGTACACACAAATATATTTTATTAAGATTTATTTTAAGCAAGACTTTTTAATTACATATTGTCATACATTACTAAATTACTACATAACACCACTTCCTTTATAGATAGTGGGTAGTCCAGTACCTAGATTCTCAAGAACTACTTAGTACTGACAAAATGTGTGTCTACATCTGCTTATAGACAGTAAACTGTTGCTATTACCTTTAAAAAATTTATAAAGAGACGTTTCTCTGAATCTTGTCTATTCCACCTCCCCATTGTTCTCACTGTTCTGAGTGTAATTTGATCTGGCGGTGCATCTTTAAACTGCCAAATCTAATGTCTCTGAGCAAAGGACAGACTGTACCCACTGCCCTTTAATGGTAAAGAGAAGCTGCCCACACTGCAGCCCCCTCTGCACATCTCACCTCATGCCGGTGATGATAGCTGGAACCTTTACCTGGCAAGTGTCTCATCTTTTCCATCCATAACAGCTACCAGAGCTTCTTTCTTTTTTCTTTAAGGGGCGGGGGGAGGAAAGGGGGAACAAAAAAAGTAACTCCTCTAAAAGGAAAGAGGAAGGCAGAAATTCGGTAGCGTCTTGGTCCTGCCCCATGATGCTTCTTCCTGCCTGTGAATTTCCACCTGCCCCTTCTGCATATATAAGTCAGCACACGTGGTATACACTGTTTAGTCGCCTGCCTCTGTCCAAAGGATTAGTAGCAGTGGGGAGTGATGCTGTTTCTCCTTTCCTCTGCAGTTCACAGGAGGTGAAGGAGCTCTGGCTAGACTCACTTCTTGGGTAAGTACAGCCTTTGAAAAAATGCTGTGGCATCATGGTTGAAATCAGTGGAGAGCTTTAAATGCAGCTGCACAGAGATGTACAAACATATTCATGGGGGAGAGAGGTGCACCCACTGCTAAGCATAGCTCATGGGCAGAGCTGCCTCAGTTGATCAGCCTCGGGTGTGCAGATTAATGACCATACACAGCTGTCATCACTTGCTCACTTTTTGCATGGATTAAAAATGGAAAGCTGCTTTTATTTTGTTTTAATCAGGAGGCAGATAGGGCAGCAGGGCTGAATGCCCTTCTGGAGAAGGGCTTTATGGTTTACTTGTGTGGGAGATCTTGCTGGTTTGGAAACATATGCGCTAGATTGGTTTGCAGAGGAGAAAGCCAAAAAGGGTGCACTTTTACAAGACTCTGTCCATTCCCTGTTCAACAAACAGGCAAACAAAAGGACTGAAGGAAACCAGAGTGTCCAGAGCTCCTCCGATCAAACTCCTAATGAAAGTGTTAAGCAGCTGTAATACTGTGAGTAGCTTAATTACTTCAGCTCTGTCAACATAGTGACTTTGAAAAACTCTGATTTCTAAACCATAGTATTCAGTTACTTATGCAGTGTCTTTGTTTTCTTGCCTAGTCAAAGACACTAAATGCTGGGAACATGGAGAGTCTGATTGAGTGCCAGACAGAGGTAAGCAACCTTACATTTTCCTGGATCCTTCTTGGGAACTGGTGTGAGATACCTTAGCAAAGTAGGGGTGTCTCCTCCAGCAGCTGCCGGCTGCCCACCCTCACCCGGAGCCGCACTAAGCAGAGGGAACAGGGCTTTGCTGCGGGCAGTCCGTGCATTCCCCTGGCTCACAAGGAGCTTTGCTCAGGGATCTCACAGGCTTCAAAGCCATCAAGGCTCCCCAGAGGAGTTTGGGAGACACAAAAAAAGAGGCTTTGTCCGGCTATGGCTTTTCTGGATCAAAAGCGCAGCTTGAAAGAGCACAGGGTTGTGATCTGCTGGGCATGACTGGGTTGTCTCGCTCCAGAGTTTACCCCTCTGCCGGGCAGCAAGACAGCAAGACAGTGTCAGTCCTGGGCCAAGGCACCTCTTTAACAGGTGTTGGGCTTCTCTGGTTATTCCCCAGAGCCTCCCTAGATTTCTGAGAAGTTGCAGCAACTTGCTGATGGCTCTCACAACTGTGGTAGCTCTGTAACGCTAACATGTTTTTTGCAGGCTGATGCCAAGAAATCTCCTCTGTCAGTCCCAGCAGATACTGAAGATGGACTTTGCCTCTCAAATGGTGAGTTTCAAAACAAACCGAGGAACTGCCTTCTTATATAATGCTTGCAAGCTGGCACTTAGGCAAAATCACCCAAAACTGCCTCCTCCCCCTCCCAGAGAGTAAGCCACAGTCCCCATCCAGGAGAGGGCTTAAGCCCTGGAGTGCCACTCACTTGTAAATTACCTCTTTCCCATATGCTCTGTGGCAGAGGTGACAGTGCTGAGTGCCAGAGGCCCTGTATTCCCATTCCCTGGTCCTCAGAGACAGGTTTCATTGTGTTCCCTGGTAGCAATGGGAAGTAAATATGTTTCTTTCTCACTCAAGCATCACCTCTGAGGTGTGGCACTGCAAGTGAATACTGAGTACTGTACCAGCTGTTAAGACACCAGAGCAAATAAGCCCTCTTGGCAGCAGCACCTACACTTGTTTCTTCTCACCATGCAAAATCCCAGCAAAACCCCATGCAAAACCTGTAAACAACCCAGAAGAGACATTTAACAGGGCAGGGTCAGATTTGGAGCAGACCATGACTTTAGACCAGTTTTCAGGAGTATCAGAAGCTAATATTTTATATTACACTATAATGTCAGGTGACTTTCTCGAAATTTTTTTAACCCCTACCTATCAAGAGCTTATGCTAAGTCACAAAAAGAGGCCCTGAGAATTTCTAATCTGGGTAAGACAACTTCATTTTGGAGAAGAAGGCATGACATTTATTGCAAATTTGCAGAAGGCAAATCCTTTAGAAAGGTTTCTCGCAAAAGGTTCCTTCCCTCACTGTTTGTGAAAGGGGAAAGAAAAGGCACACCCCACCCCAATACAACTATCTTCTTCAAATTCCTGGCTCCCCTCTCTATGAAGCAGTTGCAAAATCCATGCCAAGAGATTTCTAACCCTGAAGCCAGTGAGCGCCTACTCTGATGCTCCCATGCTCTGAAGCAAGTATCATGTTCCACTGGCCGGGGGACAAGCACTAGCTCTAGGAGCATTGTCATTAAAGGTGGCTCCGGAGCTGGCAGAGCTGAAGCCGTATGTTTTCATTTCAGGCTGTGAGAGAGGTTAAAAAGTAGCTCCTACTTCTACTCGTGTCCTAAGGCTGGGGAACAATCAGACCAGATGGTGAAAATTGTTGCCATTGCCAGCTGCCCAAGTGGTATATCTGCCTCAGAGTTATCAGAGAAACTTCTGCAGTATCAAAAATCTCTATAAATGTTGTTTTTTCTGTGCCTTGTATGTTCCCACTCTCTAAGAAGAAACAGCGACTAGAATGTAAAAACCACACAATCCAAAACAGGAAAGGCGGTGGCCTTAGGGGGATGGCCACAGTTTTAGGGTTTAGGCAGTTGTTTCCCTAGTAACCACTTAGTTGTCTCTCAGTTTCTCCCGGTTCAGTTTGTTTCAACATACATCTCTGCACTGCGCACAGATGAAAGACCACATAGTTCTCTGTTTTTTTTTTATTTTAAATTTATCTTTTGTTTTCCTTTTACTTGCAGCAGATGGCACAAGGAAAAGAAAGAAGATGATATCGCAGTCATTTACTCTGAGACGAAGCCTTACCAAAAGAAATTCCTCAGGACAGCTAGACTTGAGTGCCAAAATCACTCTGTTTGGCCATCCTCTGGCACTTATCTGTGGGGAAGACGACACACTGCCCCAGCCAATCCAGGTAGGGAGGTACTGTTATAGTGGAACTGTTTACAAAGGCCTGGAGTGTCAGGACAAGGGGGGAATAGCTTCAACCTGACAGAGCAGGGCTAGATTGGACGTTGATAAAAAATTCTTGGCTGTGAGGGTAACGAGGTCACCCAGAGATGCTTTGGCTGCCCCATCCCTAGAAGTATTCCTGGCCAGGTTGGATGGAACTTGGAGCAACTGGGTCTAGTGGAAGGTATCCCTGCCTATGGCAGTGGGTTGGAATGAGATGATCCTTAAGGTCCCTTTCAGCCCAAACCACTCCATGATTCTGCAATACCTCTGATTTCAGTGTGAGGCAGGATACCCAGTACCTCTGCTGCATGACCTAGGAGATGATTCTGGTGTTTCCCCTACACACATGCCCCTGATAAGCTCAGGGCCCATCCCAGGTGTAGAAAGAGTCAGGTCTGAGGGTTTTGTCCAGCTCACCCCTTCAACTGGAAATAACTTGGAATGTAGAGAACCCAGGACCAGGAATGGAATATCTGCTTCTTAATATAAACATCTATGATTTTAAAGAAGTAATTCAAATAAATCTTTCAGCAGCATAAACTTCCAAGGATTTCTGTATTCCCATGAAAAACAAGTGTTCAGCTATGGACTGCTGTAAAAGAAATACCTAAACAACATCTTCTGGATAAAAATGGTCTTGTAACGATTCTTCCACGGAATTGGCTTTCCCAATAGACATGCATTTGTCTCTACTAAGTGTTTGCCTGGCTTGTGAGAGAGGGGATGTGAACTAAGATTTAAGCCATCCCTTGTTTTTTTGTGGAAGAAGGCAAGGATGACTCCACTGAACTTAGTGGAATTAATCAGTTCAAAAAGAAGGTGGATTAGGGAAAAATTAAGACTACTTCCCATGTAATGTACTTAGAGCAAGAACTAGATACTGAACTAATCAGAGTACAGTGTACCTCCAGCCAATTTTTTTTCTATTTCTAAAGAAATGCTCACCTGCTAACTTCCTTCATCCAAGTAACCGTTCTTCCATTCCTGTCTGATTATCTTCCCTGCAGGATCTTCTAGCCATATTGTATGTGAAAGGACCTTCTACTGAAGGGATCTTCAGAAAAGCTGCCAATGAGAAAGCACGAAAGGAGTTGAAGGAGGACCTAGACAAAGGCGGGAATGTTGATCTGAAAAGCAAATCTGTGCACCTGCTGGCAGTGGTTTTGAAGGTGAGTAATTCTGAGCTATTCTGGTGGGAGGACATTGCTAATATGCACAGGCCCAAGCCAGTGCTCCAAGCTGACCTAGGTGGGACTCTTGGCTAAAGCCAGAACAAAGTCAGATTGAATTCTTCAAGCCTAGGAAAATTTGGCTTTTTCCACCTGATTGTCAGTCCTCCTTGTTGGGCTCCTGATTTCCTGGGGAAACTCACTTTGTCTTCTTGCTCAGCATTCTCCCATGGAGCAGCACAGAAAAACTGGCATTTGAAGCAAAAAAACTAGGCTGCCGATCCAGCCGCAGAAACTGCCATTTTGTCCTGTATCATATGACCCAAACACCTGCCCACCATGTTGCAGTATCACATAACCTCATGGGCACCGCCATCTTTTTCCCTGATCACATGATTCCATGGGGGACCTCCATCTTGCCAGATATGACATCACCACATGGGGCTGCCATGTTGCCGAATATGACATCACCGTATGAGGGCCACCATGTTTTCTCATACCACATGACACACGGAGGCAGCCATTTCTTAGGGTTAGGGTTAGCAACAGAAAAGCAGCTGAAAGCTGGATCCTGTTGCTATGCGTGCACATGTGCATTGCACGGCTCTATCAGTGCTGAGGGTCAGGTAGCTCAGGTCAACCTGCCTCCTACAGATCCCAGCTGGCAGTAATTCTTTATGCTCAAGGGTAGTGTCAAAGCTTCATCTAAATCTCTTGGCCTTGCAGGACTTCCTCCGAAATATTCCTTCCAAACTCCTATCAGCTGACCTCTATGAGAAATGGATGCAAGCTCTAGAGAAGCCAAGCAAGCAAGAAAAAATTGAAGAATTGAAAGAGTAAGTTTTTAACCAGGAAATTTTGCAACCAGTGCCAGTATAATGGAGTGGCTGGTAGAGGCCAACAATGTCTTTCAAAATCAAGAGTCTCATTTAAAGCCATGTCCTTTATGTCAGCTTGCTATTGCTCCATGGGGTTTGTTCTAGAGGGCTCTAGCAGCAGCACTTCCTCAAATTACTTCAGATTGCTTTATGAAACCACCAATGCAGGAAGAGGGCAGAGGCTGCAGTGCCTCAGCTAATGCAGTTCATGGTGCTGTGGGACAGGCACTGACAGGGAGCCCAAACATCTGCTGGGGGTGAAGTCGGGCACAAGGAGACCACCACTGTGCTTTGCTCTTTAGGAACAGCAGGGGCAGGGGTTGACAGGGGGTCCTTTAAAAGCCCCACAGCACAACCACAGGTGTTGGGAAGCCTCCAGTGATATCTGCTAAGTCATCCCATCTATTCCAGGACATGCATGGGCTTCTGCAATGCTGCCTTTCAGTCAAGACCTTGTAATTCAAGGTCTCATAATTAACCACACACTCAGCTGCAGATGGGGATTTCGGGAAGATACAGAGAGCACACACATGCCCCTTTCTGGAGGAAGGGCTGTCGCTCTAAGTTTAATTGAGACTTGCTCAAATCAAGAAGCAGAGGCCACTGCACCATCAATTAACATCACATTTTATTTGTGGTCATACAGAGTGGCTGACAAGCTGCCAAGACCAAACCTCGTCTTGCTCAAGCTCTTGCTCTCCCTGCTCCATCGCATCAGCCAAAATGCCGAGACCAACAGGATGGACTCCAGCAACCTGGCCATCTGCATTGGCCCAAATATGCTGAGCCCAGAGACGGACAGCACGCTCCCACTGGAAGTGCAGAAGGAGATGAATGACAAGGTGCGTTGAACTCACCAAGCAGTCGCTCCCTCTGGGGCAATTTGGAGCCACCCAGAACAGAACAGCACCCCTCAGCTCAGGTGTCCCTCAGCTTGGGATGGACCAGGCTGCCCCTCACCTTGCCTCCTCTGAGCAAAAGCAGCAGCTGCCCTGCAGCCCCTAAGTCACAGCACAGCTCCTGCAGACTTTGCACGTGGAGGGCAAGGGGCACACGTGGGCATTGTCACCCCTGGGCCCTCGGGCAGCGAGGCCAAAGCTGCGGCTCATGGTGTTTTGTCTGTATTGGGGCAGGTCTATTTGTCTACAGCATCAGGCCTTATCCCCCAAGGTGGACTCACCCTTGGACTTTTAAGGCAGGATTTTGGCAGAAGCCACTCTGCTCTGTGCTATCCTGCCTACAGAGACAGCAGGCAGGGTCAGGAAACAATCTTCAATATATCTTGACTGAAATGGGCTGTTTTCTGTGTGCAGGTGACAGTGCTGGTGGACTTCCTCATAAACAACTGCTCAGAAATATTTGAGGAGGACATTGCCTTCCCTGCCTGTGCCTTGGCTGAGGAATCACCAGAGCGCACAGACAGCTCCACAGGTATGAGAACGGACTGGGGATGTCAAGGACTTGGGCTGCCGGGCCAAACTGTTGAATTTGGTATGTAAATATATCTGTGGAAACACAATGTGTTCAAGTTTGTTGAAGCCCTCTTCTGAACTCTCTCTGTGTAATTCTCTTTCATACTCAGCTGGTCAGTGAAAACTAATGTCTGCTTTCTCCCCCCAGAACAACTCTGTGCAGCTCATCAGAATGATTCTGCCTATGACAGCCCAGATCCTGAAGTGGAAGGCAGCCCCCGTACCCAGGAAGAGGGGCAGGCCAAAGGGAGGAGTGCTACTGTGAGAAGAAAATATCCAACAAATATCTCTGCCCCTTCACTGACTAATTTCAGAAATGACATCAGCACAATTGACAGGAGGTACTCAGAGTCAGACCTGAACTTCCAGAACTGCCTTGATGACACAATAAGGAAACAAAGGTTAAACAGAAGTGAGGACAATTTTCCAGTTCAGCAGAAACAGCTATGGATGGAGGCACTGGAGGAACGTCTTGCAGGCTTACCTTCACAATTATCAACTGACTCTCTTCCCAAAACATCCTCCAGTTGCTCCCTGGAGAGCTCTGATGGCTCAGTTTTCACCAGCTCCCCAGTAATTTCACCCTCTAGTCCCAAAAAAACTTTTTTAAATAGGCCTCAGTCCTTTTCTACCAAGGCCACTGAAGACTGCAGTACACCTAGCAGAGAGATCAAGAAACATTCCATGTCATTCTCTTTTGCAAACCGCAGGAAAACACTAATAAAAACCCAGAGTTGGGGGCCTGGAAAAACCATGGTTTTTCAGAGGGACAGTTTCACAAAGAAAGAAGATCAGTTCTCATGCAGAATTGTTCAGGAGGACAGCTGTAATGATGACAAACTATTGCCTGCGGAGTATCAGCAAAGGCCCCGTCTCAGGTCAGCTGATGAAGTGTTCAGAGAGGTAGACCAGAAAAACCCTGGAAGACCGCCCTCTTATGAAGAGGCTGTTAAAAACTGCCCGGCCACTAAAGTTCCCTCCCAAAATCTCACAGTTCAAACTCTGAGATCAGCCGTGTCAAACCAGGATGTTTTGCTGCCTCATGCATGTGGCCACAGTGCACAGGACACAGCATATATGGATCTGAGGGATCTACACAGTGCCAGAGTTTCTGCAACAAAGGATTCTGACATAAAAACTGAAACCTTCAGCATCACTGTAGGAGTAAACTCCCGTGTGAATTTACCTGTAACCCCAGGAGTCTACCGGATGAGAGCCATGTCTGAGTCCTGTCAAAAGAACAAACTCGAGTATGCGGCTCGGAGGTGCAGCCAGCCGGTTTTTGAGCTAGAGCAGATCCAGTATGCTAAGGAGTCCTATGTTTAAAAAGCCTGTCCATGCTCTTTGCACTGTACAAAGTAAATATTATAAAAATAGACATCTTGCTAATCATTTGTAGGATTTTACTTTCAAGAGACAAAGAATAAGCTAGCTCTGCATGAATTGTTTTTTTCTGAAGGGTCAATCAGGTTGACATGTCACATCCCTTCACCAACAAGAGTTGCTGCTGGTGAAGACCTGTGAATCATTATGTAAAAATATAAGTTAGTATTCTCTACATAACCTGTTGTGTGGGAAGAGTAGTTACAGATGATTAACAGTGTTGTATGTGTTTTTCTGAAATGACAATTAAAAGATTGGCAGGTCCAAAACCTGTCTCACCTTTTTTTTGTTTTCTGTATGGTCACAGACCCTGTACCAATTTCATGTGTGTATGTGCGCCAGGCTGATGCAGTGCTTTGCTGATTTTCTGCATTAAAGCTGGGCTGGCACTTACCCTAATGGGGGAAGAGCTATTCTGTCATCTAGGCCACTTCAACAGTCTTCTGTAAACCCTCTGTACCTGCAGCCATTCCATCTTCCTGCTTGCTCGTGATAAGAATGATCTGACCACTGAGCAGCATTAGTGTTGTACACTGAGCCTGGGGTTAGAGCCCTATAAGGTCATTATGGGAATGTATGAAGTAACCCTCATGTGTCCTGAGGTGCTTTTTACACTAAATAAACTGGACAGGTGAAGAAAAGAAAAGCAAGAAAGGAAACAAAAGAAAGGAATCACGAAAGCAAGAAAACCGAAAAACTCCTACAAGGAAATATTCTGGATTCCATCTTTAAACAGTTAAAGCTCATTGAAAAAAAATTAAAATAAAAAGACAAAAAAAAGGAAAATACTAGGTGGTGACCTTATAAACTTGTAAAAATGACTGAAAGTGCAATGTGCTTTTATGGCTCAGCATAGCCTTAAACCAGAAGCAGGGAAACATTTTTCTCCCATGTAACTTCACTACAATAAAACATTTTTCTACATGAATACTTATGTGTCCCATTGTTGGATTTTAAAATATCCAGGCCCTACATGTAGTGTACCTACTTTTATACTATTCTCCAGGTACTGCAGGTCTGCTTGAATGATGTAGTCTAGCTGAGTAACAAGAAACAAAGTAAATGACCAGCAGTATCACTGCTATTGTTGTAAGTGACTACAAATCCCTCTCTGTCAGGAAAACAACTTATACTACCATGTAACAGCAGCTAAGCTGCAAAGAGGTGATACTGCTCCAAAAGTGAAACATATTAAAAATGACACACCATCTTCTCAGGAATTATATTTTCCAGGTGTAGGTGTTCCCAGGACACAGAGAAAAGGGAAGGTGGGTGCCTGACCTGACAGAAGAAATGATGAGAAGGACCATATTGGTAGGCTGCAACTGGAGAAAACATCACTTCTCTTGGCCACATGAACAATGGCACTCTGCTTCTAAGCAAGCTGAATGACAGGGCTCTAAAGCAACAGGTGTTTACCTTTTTCTAGAATGTGCATCTCCTTGGTCACAGAATCAGTGAGGCTTGAGATCCTCCTGTCCAACCCCACTGCCCAAGCAGGGTCAGATAAAACAGGTTGCCCAGGATTATGTCCAGATAGTTTTAGAATATTTCCACAGATGGAGGCTATGCAACATCTCTGGGCAATCTATTCCTGTGTTTGACCAGCCTCACATGGAAAAAGTGTCTCCTGTATTCAGATGGAATTTGATTGTATTTTAATTTGTACCTATTGCCTCTTGTTCTGTGTTAGGTGGAATTATATTCTTCTTGTGTAAAATATACAGGCATTTTATCCACGTGGCACAACAAGTATGAAGAGATAGTCCATGTGCAGTGAAAGGGCTCAGAAGCCACAAAACAGAAAACACAAACCTTGACATGTAATCAAAACCCAGTACAGCTCCTTCTTTGTTAAGTGACTCATTCTTTTTTTGACTGTGAGAAGACTGTCTCCCAAGAAGATTCTTGCTCTGTAACCACACCAGAAAACCCAGGGTGAACAAGCACAGTCACTTCACCAGACATGTGGAAAGTCAATCTCTTTAAGTCTGTGTCCTACAGCATGTATGACAATACCACTCAGAAAGCTCACCTGGGCTTAAATATTTAGTATAGATGAGTATAGATCTTCCAGCTTCTGGATAAGAAAGACCATTTGGAAAAAAACAGTTTCAGCTGGCGAAGGAAGAGACAGAAGTGCTACAAATTGTTAACAAAAAAGGGCTAAGGTGAAGGAGCTGTATAGAGGAGTGGCCTAGTCCCCCTCATCCTGCTCTTGCATTTCTTTAAGTCCAGGGAACACCATAATAAAAGAAAATATGAATGCAAACAGACCCCAAAAGGTATTTACCCTCTCATTGACAGATAAATTTTTACTTCCTTCATCCCTTCAGACCTGAGTGTTTAGTCAGCATTATTTTCATGTAATATCTCTCCACAGAAGTGATTGTTCTTCTGTACAGGCAGATAAGAGACCTCAAAAGAGTAGAATGACACAGGAAGCAGAGAACATTGCTTTAGCACTTACTTATCTGCCTTTGGCTCAGAAAACCATTTCATCATGCTACCAGTCCACCTTACTGCATTCTAGGATCCAGAGCAACTATCCTGGACTCCAAGAGTAAGGCCCTTTAACTCCTATATCCAACAAGTGGATTATCTGTTTTAGAAGTGCCATGCCAAAACTGCCTTTGACTTCTCAGCCAGAAAGATCAAGCACCCATTTACAACTGGGTCAGCTGGAGATGGATTTTGATAGAAGAGTTGAATGATGACAGTCAGCCTCCCACTCTCTACAAGTTTCTTGCTTCACTACTTGGTTCACACATGGAATTTTCTAATTAAATTTCATGGAGACGCTCCAAACATGAGCTTGGAGGTAGGACTGGAAGAGGGGAAAATGCAATATTAAAGCAGAAAATCCAAGCCACTGCCTCGTAAGGCAATGCTGCAATTAAGGCTGGTGATGCAGCTTGAATTCAGATCCTCATGTTTGCATCCTGCTGTTGTCTTCAAACATATGGTGCACTCTGTTCTTCACCATAGGATGCACCTGCACCGGTAAGGAAAAAAGGTTGTGCAGCCAAGGAGAAAATTTTAATTCTGGCATTCCCCAGTACAGTTTGCATAGCAGACATCCAGGTTTGGGATGTATAGCTATGTCTCATTTGCTAAAATTTGGAAGAACAAAGGAGTTCTTCATGGATTATCTCCTTCCTTAACCATGTTATGCACCAGGAAGTTGCAAATTTGTTCCCTGCCACTCGAATCAGGATGGCAACTTAGAGAAAAGGGATGATGGTATCAATTCTATGTCCAAATATTACTGAAGATTGAGAAAAACATCATGCCTGCAGGTTTCACAAACATTCAGATTGCAGGCTTTCAAACACTCAGGTGCAGACTGCAGATGTAGACACATACATTTATTCATCTGTATGCAAGGCTTATATTTGTGTAAGCCCATGCCTCATCTTCTGCACAGTCTGCAGAAAATGAGGCATAGTCTCTCTGAGTCTCATTTCTCTGGATTCCTGGGACTGAATTGAGTGCAGGTAGAGCACAGTTGTCTGAAAGGTGTCCCCTCAAGTCATTTGGATATCTTAGGACCATAGGAATTTCTTAAGGCATCAAAAGTAGATACAGTTCCAGATACTTAGGTTGTAAAATCCTACCCTAAAGTCTTCTCTGACTGTGATGTAAGCTTACATTCCCACCTCACACATACATGATACATTTAGATACCTTGAATGTATGTCTTATAATTTAGGGCTGACATTTTTACTGCCACCAGAGAAACAGTAACACTTGGGATTTTAGGCACCATCTAAGCCTTCAAAAGAAGCCTTCTTGAGCAGGCATAGGATCTCATGCTTGCCTGCCTCCAGAGTTTAGTGCTTTCTGCTCCATTCCACCATAGAAAATTCTGACTCAGACCTTTATCTTCTCTATCCCTGACCCCTTATCTCCACCTCATTTTCCTCCTCTTTCCATTCCCAGCCTCCATTCCTGACCTCATCCAGCTAATTCTCTTTTAATTGAACCAGCCCCAACCTTTGACTTGCTCTCAAAGTCCTAATTTGACTTCCTCTCCGTCCCTAGACCCACTTCTCTCAGTCAGTCAGCTTCAGTTCTCCCCTTCCAGTTTTTCCACATTTTCCTGTTTTATCTGCACTGGTTGTTATTGCAATAAGCCCCATCAAAACTCGTCTAGTCTCAGTCCCACCCACACGCCCCACCTTGTTTTAGTCTCTGTAAATACAGAGAATCAGACTGAGAGAAGGAAATTCCCAGCAAGCTACAAGAAAAAAAATATACAGAATTCATAAAGCCCAGTGATGACCTCAATTCACAGCTGTAACCATGGAAAGCCTCAGGATGAGCCTTCCATGCAGTCCTTGAATTTTTGGGATTTCAGGAAGCAGTCTGCACATCTCTTCTTGTGTGGAAATATGGGCTGTCAACTATGATGGAAAGACATTTGGAGCTAGGTTAAGGTGAAATGAGCCGAAATATGCCATTGCCCCTGTGCCTCATGAAAGCAATGCAGCAACTATGATATAAGGGACATTTTCAGTAATTTGCTCATGTTCTCTGAGAACAGGCATTGTCAGTAAATTTTTTCTGCCTCAGCAAGCAAGTTCTTGGAGGAGAAGCCTTCTCACCTGTCTGACCTCTTCTCAAAACTATTATCTGAAGGGCACTTATTTCTGGTGGCTGTGAAAACGAAAGATAATGAATTCACACCTGAGGAAGAACAATTTCTAGCCACTTAGAAATGATGCTCAAGAGAATTGTTACTGCCATGGTGATGTTCTGTGATAGCTGCCTCAGTGTTACCCAAGGAAGCCCTTCATTGGACACAGTCACAGAACAGAATCGCTGCCCTAGGTAAGATCTTTCTTCTGTATCTTCTTCCCATAATTGCTACCTGTGTACCCCAGGCACCAGATGCAACACTCATGTAATGTTTGCAGGTACAAACCCATGGCAAAAATATTAGTGGACGGAATTACAGTGACCTTGTTGCCCACACTTTGTATTTCATACTTAGCTCTTCACAACATGGACAGCTGGCTTTTCCTTTTGTGCATGTGCATTTGGCTCTTCAGAGTTCCTTATACTGTATCCAGTTTGATGAAATAAGATTTGAAATCTTCTTCTTTGTGCACAGTGTCCAGTTGGTGGGCAAGACCTGCATTGACAGGTAATATTAGGGAAGGTAGAGCATCCTGTTGGTAACCCAGAACACTGTTGCTTTTGAGACTGAACCACTCTATAGGAGGTGACTGTTCTGACATTTATAATAAAGCCAAGAACTTTGGAGTTTGGTTTGGTTTTGGGGTTTTTGTTTATTTGTTTGGTGGTTTGTTTTCGGTTTTTTTTTTTTTGTTTTGTTTGTTTGTTTGGTTTTGGTTTTTTTTGTTTTTTTCTGTAATGGGATTGTATCTCATCAGCCTTTTGCTTAGAACTAGATCTCTATTTTCTTGTAACACTAAAGCCAAAACATATAGTTTGGGGATTCTGCTTGGGTTATGTATACTTCAATACTAAAAAGATAATGCTGATGTTAAAAGCTAATAATAAAATTACTGCTTCATAGCTCAGTTCCATATTGTAGGGAGCTCCACACAGACAGTTTTTACATAACGGTTCCTCTTGTAATATTGCTATCAAATGTCTCCAATTACAGCATGAAGAAATATCACTGATAGTAGCACAAGTATCAGCTGATAAAAACCCCATCTGTGTTGCTTTTCATCTGGGAATAGGAGTGTTTATTTCTGCATGACTATTTTGGCTGATACATCACAGGAGACCAGGTGGATTGCTGCAGCACCACACCATGTTATTCTCAGGTTGACTCATTCCTTGTTTGTAAAAGTGACAATTTCAGCTTCCCATCATACTGAGGCAGGTCTCTTAACCAGAGAAGAGAATATTACTTTTTACTACAGTGGGGCAATTTGGCTATCACAGGGGTGAACTCTGAACAAATAAGAACATGATGCTACTCTGGTAGCATGAGTCAGACCACAGTTAGTGTGGCTGTTGTGTGGCTAGTGTGGCTGTTTCCAAGAGGACAATTTCTGACTACAGGAAAAGGAAACCCACCTTGGGTAGGTGTTGGGGTTATATTTTTCTCTGAATTTTGTTAGCAGTCAGTCCTTATCACATGTATCATCAGAACAGAGTGAAAACTTCAGAGGATCTTCTGAAAGATAAAAATTGAGAAGAGGGAGCAATTTTTAAATAAAAAGTCTGACAATGGTGGAGAGAAAGGTCTATGGGAAAAGGGAAACAACTGTTGGAGAAGTGATATAATCCTCATATGGACAGCTGACTATCACATACATAGCTGTCTGCAAGTCTCTGTGGATTCTAGGTAAAAAAAAAATTCTGCCTCTTTGTTATTCAGAAATGTTAATTATATAATAATAATTTTTCTATAAATACATTGCTTTCATTGTTTTAATCAGTCTTTACCATTCACTGTGATAAATATATCAATTTATATTTACTTCTGAGTGAAATCCATCCCAAATTCTACCTGTTCTTCTACAAAGGGAGAGGAAAACATAGATTATTTTCTGTTTCTAACCTGAGGTGTCAGCACATAAGTCTGAACAAACGGTTCACAAATTCTAAATGCAGCTGACTTTGTTGAGCTCTGCTTCCTCTGCTAGGTAATGATATGAAAAGGTTTCTATGAAGAGTTTCACACTTCCTAAACAAAACCTGCTCTTCAGCCAACAAGTCTATTTACAGAAGTGATCCAACGGCTGCTCAAAGCTCTTCCTTCCTACAACCCACAAACCTCCCACCAACTTCCTCGACAAATGCAACAGTTCATATTCAAACCCCGCACCTTCACTATACCCCAGATTATGCTGCAAATCATAAAACTTAATTTAAAAAAAATTAAAGCCAAATCCAAGCAGTTTCCTCAACAGATGATCAGAGAAGATGCTCTTACAACACAGATTAGGGATTTTTCTGTTCTTCCACACGCTTGCTGCACAGTCTCGGGCCATGCAATTCTCTCTCCATCGTAAAGATTTAGCAAGTGCACCTGTGCAGCTGTACCTGTGATTCGCCTACTGGATTTCTTCAGCACAACTGGTGACCCGGTGAGAAAGCAACCACGGTATCATTCAACAACTTTGCAGGGCTGTACTCTGAGGAGTACCCAATGTTACACGATACAATACAGAGATGCACATCCATCTTGTGAACTACAGACACCAGAAGACATGGCATTTGAGAAGTCCTTGGGTGTGAGAAAGAGCAGAACAGCCACTAGTTCTCCATAGGTCATCAGGGAAATGATTTTGATATAAAGACCAGAGACTTGTAGTTAGGATGTTCAACATTGGGTCTGCTTTTTCCAAAAGGCCTCCTACCCAGTGCAGTTTTTGGACTGTGCAGTTTATTTCAAATTAACCACTTGGGTGATACTGATCTGCCTCCCAGAGATGTGATACGGGGCAATTTATATGAAGATGGACAAACACCAAGACTACAGTGAAGGAGCAACAGAAGCAGATCTGTCTTGTTTCTTACTCTGCAAGTTTAGTGCAGTTGATCAACTGCCCTCAATACAGGGAGAAGCAAAATAAGGCAGAACTTCCTGGGGCAAAAAGATGGAGCAGGGTTCAAGGCAGGGAGAGCTAAGAAGGGACTGGAGCAGGATAGCAGCACACAGTCCATTTGAAGTCACCAACAATCGATTTTCCATTTGGCATTGTAATTAATGATAGTTTAAAATTCACGGTGCTCTACTTTCTAAGGTGCTTTATCACCCCTTCATAAATTTTTTAGTCACTGCCTCTGAAGGCACATAGTGGCAAAAGGCAAGAATGCAGCACCAAGAGCAGGCTTGTATCACTGAAAAACAAAGCTTTTGGGGAACATGGAGGAAAGGCAACCTAGGGAAAAGGGTGCCGAGAGTCAGAGGTGGTGTGGTAGG
The DNA here is from genome assembly GCA_013400315.1 of Bombycilla garrulus. Classification (NCBI taxonomy): domain Eukaryota; kingdom Metazoa; phylum Chordata; class Aves; order Passeriformes; family Bombycillidae; genus Bombycilla; species Bombycilla garrulus. The sequence goes on along the minus strand of VXBU01018235.1, from coordinate 85,536 downwards.
GGGAAACAGCACTGTAAATTTTTGGCAGGAAACCATGATTAATAAATTCTATTTTTTCACTAGTGTTGGAGAAATTAAGGTCTTGAGAATTGAAACTTTGCAGTCCTCCCCAACCCCACAAACTCAGAACTGGAGTCAAGAGGAAGCTGTGCTCTTATACAGAAAAGGAAGTTTAATAATTTGGGTTGAAGATATGAGTGATAGGATCTCTGATTTTTTTTCTATTGATGTTTATATAGCATTATTAACAACCCTTATTAAAAACTATTGATGTCACCAGCAGAACTCAAGTTTAGCTCTGGTATTTACTTGTCCTTCTATGTCTCTCATGTGTCAAAACTCCCAGGCTGGCACATTATACTATTTAAAGCTGAGTATCTGCCTGTTAGGACCACGCCTGTTTATCTGTAATGCACTGAGCCCAGCACCCATGAACAGCAGCAAAGACATCATCTGCGAGCTGGCAGACACCAGTGATACAATACTGACACAGTATTTGCTAATTTTCTCTGATCACATCACTGCAGCAAGTTGAAACAGGCTTCAGGGCACTTCTATTAATTGTCCTCTCACAGCATCAGGACAAATAGTACATATACACGTCACTTTGGTTCTGATTTTTTCATCTTTGCAGTCACATTGACGGCTCTCCATGTCTGTGCTTTTTGTATTTCCATCAGACATCTCAGAGCATTGATTGGAAGTGGCATGATGATTTCTGAGATTTTCAGGGCTATTTCAAGCATCTCCATCCCTGGAGACTTTCAAAAGCTGGCAGGAGAAGGCCCTGACCAATCTGATTTATCTTTGAATTTGTTCTGGCTTAGGCAAGAGGGTAACATTAGAGACCTCCAGAGCCCTTTTCAGTCTAGATTGCTCTGCGATTCTTTGATGTCTACCTGAAAGCAATGGCATTTTGGCTTCACATAGAGCTACTTTCAAGACTGGGAGATCCATGCGTTTAATACAGGCTCAAGGGGGTAAGAATCAGAGCTCAAAATTCCATTTCAGGACCATGGAAAAACAAATCTAACTCAAATTTTATATAATTATACAGTTTTACACCAGGGAAGCATTCCTGTGATTTTATAAGCAGCCATGGTCCTCTTCCACACAGAAGAAAATGCTCTAGCAAGGCATTATGCCTCTCCCTGTCCTATTTGACAATTAAGCATTGCCTAGATCCAGAAACCTCCTTCCTTTCCTAATGTCCTAGGTTACAATGTAAAATGTGCCAGAGGGTCTGTATTCTATCTCCATCTTCATTAACTGTTGAAACAAAGGAGGGGCAGTGTTTTTCTTTGCCTCCTCCCCTGGACTATCTCCTGTTAATGGGCCATTAACACCTTGCCCTATGAGTCATAGATAACTCCCTCCGGGAGCCCTTTGTGTTTAATGGGCCATTGTGAGGACCCACCCCATGACTCAGACAATGACATCAGCCCATTGTGAGGATCCACCACATGACTCATAGAATTACATAATCCCATTGTGAGATGCTCCACCCGGGGGGAGGAGCCAAGCATTCCCACCTGGATATAATGTGGGAACTGGGACAGAACAGGGAGCCCTGACCCACTGGTTTCCAGAGGACAAGAGCTACCAGACCTGTCTACAGGATCACTACTTCAGCAAGACCACCTCATCTGGACTGCTGCCACGACCCTAACTAGCAGGGTATCAGGTTGTATTCTGACTCTGTCAGTGGTTTTTTGTTTTCTTTGTATTACTTGCATGTATTTTACTTTTTCCTATTAAATTGTATTTCTGACTTGGAGTCTCACTGGTTTTGCTTTCAAACCAGCACACCTAATTATAAAATTCTGCAGAATGTTAAGATGGTGGAAACTGGACTCAACTAGTCTGCTCAGCATTTTATTGTGTAATGCACTCTGGTACAAGGTTTACCAATCTAGCAACGTCCAAGCCAGAGCACCAGGAAGATCCAGGCTTGGCACAGTGGATCCCTTATATTGTATTTCAAGGTGTCATTCCCTAGTTATAGATGCATCCCAAGTGCCGCAGGAAATAGTGGGTGTACATCTTCTGTTACTACACACTGACACCTTCACATTTGCTTTGCCGTAAATAAGCTTGTTTCACATCCAAAAAAAGAAAGCCAAGGGCATGCAATGCAATGCCAGGAAATTCTCATGAAAACAAACAAAAAACAAGTATCTTTTAACAGACCCACAGCAAACATGGAATAAGATAAAGCCGTCATTCTGTAGCTTTCAAGTCAGGTGAAGGCATTTCAAAAGACCTTTCTTAACTGCCATATGGGAGATGATTCATTCCTTGCTAGGCCCATTTCCCAGGCAGTACCTCTAGCACTGTGCAGGCCCAAGAAAATCCTACAAAGAATATGTGAAAAAGCTACTGTAAGATCCAGAAAGAAACTAATGTCAGGAATCTGATTATAATAAACATGGTTTTGGATCCTGCTCCACTCAGTCTTGTAATGACACAATGTGTTACAGAACTCACCAGGTAGTTTTAGCAGAAAAAGCCTCCTGACCAGGGTTTGGGTCATTCAGAGGTGTCATAGGAACCCCCTGGGTTCCAACAAGAAAGCAGTTGGTTTGTTTTGGCTGTGGGGAGCCTGGACACGTTAAAAGAGGCTGCCAAAAAGTGCAAAACCCCAAAGCCCTGGGTACATGCCCTCGCTGTCAGAAAGGTTCTCACTTTGCCAATTCATGTCACTCCAGGTTTCACAAGAATGGCAGCCTTTACAGGGAAACTCATTTCACACCGTGGAACAGCAATGTGTGAAGACATAAATCCCACAGCCAACAGAGCAGCTGATGCAGCAACCAGGACCAGCCTTCAGCTCCCAACCAGCCCAGCTCCCACCTGCTGGACTGTCACCATCCTATGGACAGCAAGCCCAGGCAGCGCAGGACTGGACATATCAACCAATAACACAATAACATTCTCTAATTGCTCGGTTTTTTGTCTCCCTACAGGAATTTATGGACCCTTGCTACCCAGTTACCACACCTTGCTTATAGGCAGATCATCTACATTGGTAACAGGACTGTTTGTTTGGCCAGGAGTCATTGACTCTGACACGGTTGGGGAGATAAAGATCATGGCTTGTACCTCCCAGCCACCCTGTGTGATCCCTCTGGGAGCACTGTAGCCCAACTCATCCCTTTCCCAGCAGCACCCCTCTCTGCACCCCTGAGAGCTGAACCGAGGGGAGGCGGGTTTGGTTCTACAGGGGCCCCACAGATTTCCTGGACACAACGTATTACATCTCAGCGCCCCACATGCCAATGCAAAGTGACTCTGAAAGGCAAAGACTTAATTTTACAAGCCTTATTGATACTGGTGCGGGTGTAACTGTTATGTCAAAAATCCAGTGGCCCAGTGATTGGCCATTAAAGGCTGTGCCTCAGGTACTCTCAGGCATGGGTGGGAATAGTCAAAGCCATCAGAGTCAACACTTAGTGCAAATTACAGGGCCTGAGGGGCCGATTGGCATAGTTAAAGCTTTCCTGTTGTCTGTCCAGCTGGTCTTGT